>JAEIGM010000021.1:1200000-1598216 GCA_018903735.1 Drosophila cardini
TAATACAGTGAATAAATATGGCTTTTGTTTATATATATATTTAATAATTTATATTTACACAGATAATTTATCTGTATTTTATTTGCACACTCAACAATTAATATATATTTAATCTTTGACTCTTTATACATGTCTATAAATATATAGAAAATATACATTTAATTTCTAAATAATAAAAGAAGAAAAATACATAATATATTAATCATTTATTAATAAATAATTTTTACAAACAGCCAAATAATATAGATTTTTTTACATATTTAAATAGCATTTTATAGCTAACTAATTGTCTGAAAACTCTGCTTTTATGTCTGATTTAATGATTGAAAATTACTTAACCATTTTTTAATATATTCTACAGCTTTGACTATTCCGATTTTCATCTAAAAAGAATGAAATTTGATTTTAAAAATTACTTGATTATATTTTCTTCGAAGCAATCCAAATAAATTTTTTTTTCTTTCAAAAAACAAATTTTAAAATTCATTTAAACTAATTAATCAGTTTTTTTTTGTTACCTTAGCTTATTTGTAGCACACTTATATACAAATTATATATAATTCAGCTTATATTATAATAACCTTAATATACCTGATGTTATTTGTAGCGCCATTTATCACATTTTCACCGACTTATTTCGAGCGTTATAGCCAGAATTCTTAACACATTTTATCTTTTGTAATGTTTTTCGCAATCTTTCATAAGAAATCACACATATTCATTGGCCTTGCACATATAAGGGCTTAATAAGTCGTGTTAATTAGCAGACAAAAGGCAACTCTGGTCGCCCACACCACTCCACTCCAACCCCCTCTCTCCCTTTCACCCCCCCTGCACATACTTGACACTAACGGCGATAAATACGCGTCGTGTATGGCTAAGAGAATCAGCGAAGCGCTACATAATCAAAATTTCATTATCCCTGCGATGCGTTAAATCGCTTAAACATGCTAAAAACGTTACCAACATCCCCCGTTGAGGCAACCCTCGATTTATTCCCCGGACTGACGCCCCCCCCATTTGACGTGTTGACAGTTTAGAAATTTTTGGCTAGAATGGAGGATGCAGTCGAAACTGGTGCGAAATTTACTCAATAAACGTTATTGAACAGGGTGAGAGGAGGAGAGGAGATGGGAGAGAAAGAGAGAGAGGGAAAGGAGCAGGAGGAGAGGTAGAAATGGTTTCAAGTTTTGTGCCTTGGGGTGGTTTGGTAGCCGAGTAAATAAAGCAACCCCAATGCACACAAGCACACACACACACTCACACACACTTACACACACACTCACACACAAACACAATGCGGTTGTCAGTCAGTCATTTAGTCACAGCGGCTGTTGTGGCAATTGCGGCTGCTGCCTCGGATTCTCGTCCTCAACGATAAACACATACATGTATATAGACTCTACTATATAGCCTGCTAAACGTTTGGGTGTTGGCTAACAGGCTGACAGGGGATTGGCAGTGGAAGGGGGCGGGGTAAGGGATGGGGGTGCCTCCTCCTGATGATGGTGTGCTCGTTTATTGAATTACATCCGCATGACTGCGCATTTAACGAGCTCTTGGGTGTCGTTTTGCTGATGGCGTAAATGTTTGCCAAACAACAAACAAATAAATAAAGTTCTGATTTGGCGCTGATTGCTTTACGGGCGGCTGTACAGTGGGGTGGGTCGTGGTGGGGGGGGCAGCGATACAGTGGGCAGTGGGTGGTGGTTGGTTTTTCCCACAAGGTCGCTCAGTCAATCATCGTAGCAGGCATTGAAATTGACAGTCGAGCAGTGAAAGGGACATACAAAAGTGTGAGAGAGAGAGAGAGAGAGAGAGGGAGATAAAGAGAGAGAGAGAGAGAGAGAAAGAGACAAACCGATTTCTCATTCTATTAAACACTTTGCTCACATAATTGCCTACACGGCGCTCGACGTACGTCCAAAACTCGTTTATGATTCCCTTTTTTTTGCACGCGGCCATTTTATTAATTTATTTTCTATTTATTCTATTTATTCTATTTATTCTTTGCTCGTTTACTCTAGACAAGCTCTTATCTTCATTGCCGGCATTTAATGCGATAAGCGCAGGACGACGACAACGACGACGATGACGTTGCGTCGTTGGCAAACAACAGGCTAGATCCCTTCCCTTTCCCTCTCCGCCCCTTCCCCACCCACTTTTAGCTCCCATTCTCTGCTCAGCAACCCTATAAAAATGTAAATCAAATAAATTTACCTAATATCAAATTTCCCCTTCGTTGCAGCTACCAACAATCTAACAACCAACCCGAGTCCGGCTCCAGCTTCGTTTGTCATCCCCTTTTGCTTTTCTCTTGCGCCATCATCGTCATCATCATCATTATCATCATCATCATTCACGCTCATCCTTTATCCGCTCGTTTAACAATCATTTAATAATTTAGTCTGGTAAATAACACTAACACTCAGGCAGCGACAGAGGCAGAGGCAGAGGCAGCGATGGCAGCGAAGGCAGCTTACCAAGGGGAAAGTTCAGTTTTGTTGGTTTGCGGATCTTTGGTTTTGGCTTAACAGCAAGCCCAGCACAGTGGGGCAAAGTGATGAACTCTGTGAGGTTTTGTAAAAAAACTAAACTGGATTCCTAGGATTAAAAATAAAGAGTTAATCGATTAGTAATCGAGTAATTAAGAAAAGAAGTTTAAGGAACAAAAAAATCTGTAATCATTTGGGTGTTTACAACAAAGTAAATTCCCAAATTCAGGGTTAAAAATCTCAATAGTAAGGTTAACCTATATTGTTATTTTCAGTGTACTATTTTAGTCCTTGCTACCATATATTTTTTACATTTTCAACGCACTTGACCCACTGTACCTAGTGTTCAGCGTGCGTTTATCCTGCTCAGCATATTAGCTGGTACCGTGGGCCCAAACCGCAACCTCCCCAGAACAAACCCCTGAATATGGTTTGACTGGTGGCAAGCAGCCCTGTGTGAATGCTTTGCCGTACTAGCCATACTCTGGGCCATACTTGGCTCTCGAGTCATTTAGCCATTAAACTTTGGCTTAATTCAATTTGCAATTTTTCCAAAAGCCTCTGCCTCGACGCGGATGCTCGTGATGATGATGACGATGCGGGGAGAGAAGAAGAGGATAAAAGAGAGTAGGGAGAGTTGGGGGCGTTCAAGTTGTTGAGAATACCCCCAACCACGCCCCTAAGCATACGCTTTTCAAGCGTTTTTATGTGCCTTCTGGGGGTTGCTTTGACTTTTGTAATTTTAGCCGGCTGCTTCCTGGCACAGGATGTGCGGTTCTATCGCCTTTCATGTGTCCTCCTCCTCCTACTCCTCAGGTCCTGTGCACATATTTACTTATGTATGTATATATACATAAATTTATAGGCCTTTTTGGTTTATTTGTCCCCGTTTGGCTAATGAATTTTGATTGCCATTGTCTTTGGCCAACCACGAGAGTGGAAAGAGAGCTCGGAAAACTCTGAGAATTGAGCTGAGAATTAAATGTGGTTAGAGTAGGACTTAGGGACTTTACTGTCTGTTGTCTTTTGTACAGCTTAATTACAAATTAATTGCATTTTATGCTTACAAATTTTCAGCTTCCTATGTTCAAAACAAATTAGCTAAATGTATTTATCTTGTCAATTGAAATTGCAAACTTCAATTGGAAGATTTTCCAATGCCAATCAGCGATAGAGAAAGAATCACAAGAGAGTGAAGGAATCTAAACAGTCAGTTGGTAGTCAGTTCATTAGGCTAACTCCAAGTTGAAGTTGATGTTGTGACTGAAGTTGAAAAGTTGCTAAAATGTTTACAAGTCACTTTGAGAACGCTTTCAGAAGCTGAAGACAATTCGCTTTACTGTTGTCTGGACGACATCAATTGTTTGTTTGCCTCAGATCTCACTCACTTATTGACTAGACAGTCAGAGCCAGCCCATCCACAGTCATTCGATCGCAACAACATTTGTTTGTCAACTGCGTAGCCAGTCGTTCATGGTCCCTGACAAAAGTTGCTTGTTCTCTACCCTCTGATTTCTACTTTCTGCCTACTGTTCTCTACCTTCTGCCTTCTACCTTCGGCTTTGCACTGATTGCACTTTGCACAAGGATCTGGCAGCGGCTTCTCGCGCGACGCACATAAAGTGTCATTCCGTAGCTGCTAATTGACATCGCACACAGTCGCCAGACCTTGAGCCACAGAAGCCACAACAGCATCCTCCAGTATTCATCGGTCAACTTCTGTACCAAAAAGTCCCAGTAGCTAGTCCAAAAGTGGTTTCTCCAGTTGCTCAATTGTTCTGCTCCTTGTTCCATTGATGCAATTTGAATGCGCGCGCGGCGCGTTTCTATACTCTTACCAAAGGTGGGATAGTCTGCTATTGTAAGGCACTGGCAACTCTACATTAAGGGGAATTATATGTATGAGGAGAATTATTAACTGTTTAAAATTTGGCAACCTTTTGACTCAAATACAGAACTAAAACCTTAAAAAACAAAATTTTTAAAAATCTTTTTTTTTGGGGGAATAAAAATAATCACTCTGAAAACAAAATATTTTTATGGAATTAATTTTAGCCCTTCGGTTGGTTAAATTTCGAAATTGTTAAAAATTTTGTTCTTTACAAATTAACAAATTTGAAATATAAAAATATTTTTTTAAATAAAACAAAAATGATACTTTTAAAAATAATATTTTCATTGAATCCATTATCGTCCTCAAATAAATGTTTAACAACTTTAAATCACTTTAAAAATTGAATTCATAAAAAATGGAAATTAAAATTTTTAATGAAAAAATATTAATAATATATAAATAAATATAATAATAAATATTAATTAACTAATAAATCAGATGTTTAATAAATTTTTTAAGCAAAATTTAAATTTTCAGAAAATTTGTATAAAGGAAAAAAACGGCTGTTGAATAAAATTCAATATTTTTATGAATTAAAATTTTTTCCTGTAACGTAAAACAAATTTAAACTTCTAATAAATTTTTGTATAAGCATTATAAATTTTTAAAATGAGATTTTTATATAAAAGTTAACTTTTTAAAACTACCAATCTTTATTTTTTGTTAACAGTATATCTGTACTTCGACTTGCTTTGGGAGCACTCAGCTGTATTGTGATTGGGTTTTATTTATAGAGCCCGGTAGCTTTGCCACACACTCAAAGTGTCGCAGTTAATTGGCAAATGTGAGTCAAAGTTTATAGAAAAGTGCCACAAACAATTGGCGTGACGGCACTTTGAAGTCATAATAGATGTGTATTCGAGGGAGCTCAATGGCCAGTTCGGCAGATAGATGACCAAAGCCAAAGCTAGAATTCAAAGTCACTGAAGTGCCGACTTTTTTGCTGTAGAGTTTTTTATTTTTTCTCTTTTTTTTTTTTTTTGGTACGGCACCTGACAATGCGATCGGACCACACTGTGAACGCTCACTGTAGCTCTGTAGCTCTGTAGCTATATTTGCATGGTCAATATTGACATTGTGGTAGTTGGAATGACAAAAAAAAAAGAGCTAAGGGAGTAGAAAGAAGCTGACAATGACAAAGATAAAGATGAAGATGAAGAGACGAAGATGAAGATTAAGTTGAAGTTGAAGTTGGTGCAAATAAATCATAAATACTAAACGCGTTGACTCCATGTTTGGCAAAGTAATTGAGTAAGTGGCGGCGACTTGTCATACCCATTAGCATTTGTTTGTGAAGGTGCTCTGTTCGGCTGTGCTGTGCTGTGAGTGGAGAAGAAGCCGCTGCCGCAGCCATAGCCGATGCCCAAGCAGAAGCCGAAACTCATACGGCGTAACACAAATGCCACATTAATTGTTTCAAGTTGCGGCGGTTGCTCTGCAAATATTTGCGCTCATTTTCAAGTGGCAAGATTATGACGCATTCACGCCAGTCAAGCGGCAGCAGCGACAACAATCGTACCCAACTGACGGCACGGTGGGCAGGTAGAGCGAGGTATGCTCTACTGTTGTACACCCTGTGCTAGCACAGTACGTTGAGTGAATTTTGTGTTTGCCTTCGCTTGCTATCGCTTACTAGCGCGCTCAGAGCAGAAACCTATTTCATCTAGTCATAACTTTTTTGTTCCTGAACCGATTTCTATGAAACTTTCAGTATCGTTGAATATGACTACTATCTCATCATATAATCATTTAAAATCTTTCCATGTTTGTTTACACTTGTTTTATTAGCTTGCAAATGTTTTGTTTGGCGCTTGTAAGCAAAATGGGCGTGGCATCCAAAATTAAAAAATCCAAAGTTATACCGGACTAGGAATAGATTCTACCTACAAACTTTGGTTATTGTAGCTCTAACCGTCTAAGAGTTATATAGGTTTATAAGAGCAGATTAATTAGCAAAATGACTTGTCTAAGCTCAAATCGCCAGTTAATGGTTAAATATAGGTTTATGGGGTTTATATACTGGTTTATGCTATATCTAGGTTTATGGGGCCAAATATGGACTTTACTTATAATATCTAAAACACCCTTTACACAGGGTATAAAAGAGGGCTCCACTACTAACTGCTATTTGCAGAAAACTCAGAGAGAGAGAAACTGTGTGGAGATGCTATGAGATTAAGATGAGGCCACTTGGCCACTTGTGTGTTCCAGTTTTCAGTTTTGAGTCTTCGGTTTTGGGTTTTCAGTCGTCAGTTGCCAGTTTTCAGCTGCAGTTATTAATTGGTATTTAAAGTAAAGAATAATGTTAACTCAAACAAAAGGACGACACTTGAGTCTGAGTGGCTCATGGCTCATCCATCACCCACAGCGTCTTCAAGTGGCACACACACTGTGCACACTTACGCCTAGGTAGAGTGGACCAAATTGCAATCAGTTAGAACTTGGCACTAGAAACAGTTAACAGCCAGCTGGATAGAAAGAGAAGGAGTGGCAGAGAGAGAGAGTGAGAGAGAGGGACGAAGAGACATACAAGTGCCGTGCAATTTTTGGTCCATTGTTCGAGCCGGGGAACCGCAGGACATACTCGTACATTTTCTATGTATTGGCAGTTTTATTATTTTCACACTCGAAAATAATTGCATGCTGTGAGCTTAGCTGAGCTCACTTCAGGTCAGTAACACCGGGTGTTTAGACCCTGTAGACGTTAAGGCACCACACCCAAATGGCACTCGTTGTAGACCTCGTGGCAACTGTCTGTACCGAATAAAGTTTATGACATCGACATGGCAGCTGTGTTCAAAAACTAAAACTCCAATTCCGATTCCAACTATTACCTAATACATTGGCAGACTGGGCCAACACAGTATAGTAGTTGGCAGCTAGCCGTTAAAACGACTGCCAAAACATTCAATAAATATGTTGGCTCATATAAATTATGGCAACTAATGAACACCGTCGTCGTCATTTGGCCAAACAATCCTTGAGATACGAGCCACAACAAAGCCCGAGCTGTTGCATCTGCCAACGCTACACGCTACACGCTTATCAATCGCCAACAATCTCAAAGATTTCCAAAGAAATTTACTATATCAATAGCACACAATACTCACCTAGATCGTAGACCAAAACACCCTAGAATCCAAGACCTCTGCCAGCCGTCGTCTTATGGCCTTTATGGCCAACGTATGGCATCTGTACAGAAGGGTTCCCTACTGCCCTCCTGCCCTTCTGACTGATTGAAATTTGTGAGCTACTTGGCTTTATGGATTGCTAATTAATGGAACACCAAAAAGAAATTCAAAGGGTATCAAAAAAGAGAGAATGAAAGTCATCAAAACTTGAACTGGTATTATGACATTGGTTTTTATAGAAAACAATAGTTTGATCTTAAGATAGCATATTTAATTTTATACGTTTTGTTTAAACTAAATATCTCAATCTACTTTCTAGAGATGGAGATAGAGTTCAGAGACAGAGTTTAGAGACAGAGATAGAGATAAAGTTTAAGAGATATCGTCTCATCACATCTATTTGCAAACTGTTTGGATTTTGATTGAGAAAGAAACTTAAAAATCAGTTTATATTTTGGTGTCTAAATAAGCGATTTAACAGATACTTATTTATAGTTATTTCTGTATAAAATAAGTGTTAAGAAAATAAAACGATGTGATTGAAAATTAAAGCTGCTTAATAATAGTAGAAAATACACAAAATCAGCACAACAATGGACTGATCAAATATACAAAATAAACGATCATTCTATGTATATTTTAAGTTTAAAGTATGGGAATAAACAATAAATGTTTTCTTTTAGAAATACTTAACATCTCATCGAATTATTAGACCCCGTACTCTAAAAAAGAGTCGAGGAGTCTATCAGGTTTGTCTGAAGCGAAATGCGCGTAACAGGCAGAAGGAGGTGTGGCCGATCCCATAAAGTATATATATTCTTGATAAGCATCAACAGCCGAGATGATATAGCGATGTTCGTCTGTCGGTCTGTCTGTCTGTCTGTCTGTCCGTCCGTCCGTCTGTATGAACACCTTGATCTTCTAAGCTACAAGAGCTACAGCCACCAAATTTGGAATGATTTTTTGCCACGCCCCCGCAAATTGTAATATACCATTTTCACATCACCATAACTTGAAAACGACTAGAGCTAAAGAGACCAAATTAACACATTATGTGTATGGTACCATTGTAACTGTCCTTAACAAGTTTGATCCGGATCGGACAACTATAGTCTATAGCTCCCATAGGACAAATCGGTCGAAAATTGGTGATTTGTATGGAAAAACGTGCACTAGAAGGAGTACGGGTACAGGAGTAGAGTCGGCTCGCTAGACTGTAGCCTTTCTTACTTGCTTCTATATTCAAAATCAGTTTAACATATTTTTATGCAAATCTTTTAAGTTTGAAGCACAATTTATGAACAGAAATAGTTCTCTAAAACTACTTAGAATTCCCTGAGTTTCTTAAATAATACAATTACAATAATATAAATTTCATTTAACTAAATAAAAAACTCACTCTTTGTTCGTTTATTACTGCCAAATGGGATTTGTCAAGGGATTATTGATTTCTATCAATAGATTCTTTCCAAATCCCCTCTCAAATGCTCATACATTTGCTGCGGCTTTCAACAGTAATAACAACCAAAAAAAAAAATAGCCAAAAAAAACAGCCAAAAAATATAATTTAATTATGTTCTACAGTTGAACTGCAATCAATAATATTTAACACGAATTCTGGCAGCTGTTTGAGCCCACAGACAATGGCCAAAATGCTCTTTATGTTTGTTGGTTTTGAAATGCAATCCATAGAGTCTATAGTCTATAATACTATGGACTGCACTTTGACTTCCAAATTGGCTGATCCATGGCAACAATAGAGAAAATCCTGTTAATCCTCTTGTAGCCTTAGAGTTTGAGTTTGTTGCCTTTTTTGACACTCATCAACTCAAGTGTCTGTGTATCTTTTTGCATACCGAATTGTTTACTGATTTTTCACACACCAAATTCTATAGAAAAATATGTGTGTAGTTAATGGAAAAATAGTGGAAAATAACAAACAATTGGTCTGTCAACAATTGTGGATGTCAAGGGAGCAAATCTCTTTGGATGATGGACTCCAAGTCGAGAAGTTCATTATTAAATCATAAGTGACTCGAAGATGCTTGACACGTGAGCTGGCCACACAGCTAGTTGACCAGCTGGACATGACTTGACCAAAATGTTAACAAAATTATGCAGATTTGACCAAACTACAGCTGCCAACTTATGTATCTTCATACATATCTCAACAGCAAATCAATTAAGCAGTTTACTGTAATACTCAGCTGTTGCCCCGCTTAATCAAAACATAATTGGCTTATTGCAATGCACAAAAGCCAAAAATAATGAGGGTTTGATACCCTCGATATGTGAATCATAAAACAACTTCGGGGGAGTTTTCCACATAGAGGGAGATTCACAATCAAAGCAAAACAGACAGACAAAATTAAGTTGATAAACATCTCCATAATGGTCTGAATTTAAGCAGATCGCATGATTATAACTCAGAAAGGAACATATGCTTTAATTGCAGCTTGTTTGGTAAATTCAACTGACAGGCAATTAAATTCCAAGTCAAGGACTCTTAGTACACTTCATTTTATGCGGGTTGCCATTTTTGTAGGTGCTAACAAACATTATGACAAAGACACCGCTAAGGATCTGTAGACAGTTGAACTGATCAGCGATCGCCAGTTGTTGGACAAACGCACACGCCTCCAAGCTGGCTAAAATGCAGTGCCAAAAGGCGGCTAAAAGGAAAATAACATAAAGGAGATTGGTGGGAGTGACCAGAGCAATTTTCAAATTAAAAACCACTAAAGATGCAGTTGACACGCTTCATATATCAATGTAGAGAAAAAATACAAAACACCAGAGCACTTTTAAGTGTAGCACACCTTTTTTGATTTCCGGGAAAATTTGGCCAAGAGCCTGAAAAACTAAAAACAGTTTGGGTAAAAACACTTTTGGTTGTTGCCGGTTCGCTGGCACGCTGGCAATTAGATGCGCTTCACTTGAACCTCTTTAAAATACAATTGCTGACAAAAGCAACTCACACACACACAAAAGAGGTGTAAAATTGTTGTGCGAGTGGTTGTGTGTGTGTGTGTGTTTTGCAAAAGCCGCTGGCAACAATGCCCAACCACTGATTGAAACAATGGCGTGGACCAGCGGGTCCCAGTGCCTGCAACGATCTTGGCCAGGATGCAGACCAGCTAAGACAATGGCCAAGACGCTGCTGTTGCTGTTGCTGCTGCTACAGTTTTTGCAATTTGAAAGCGTGTAAAAGACGTTAACGCGGCGACCTGCGATCAAAAGGTGCAACAACAACAACAACAACTAAAACAATGGAAATGCATTGTGTTGCAGCGGCGCTACAACAACAACAACGACAACAACAAGAGAAATATAATTTTAAAACCCGAGACAAAACTCAGTTCAAGTCCAAGGCGAAAATAAACAGAATTCTGCTGCTTCTTCTACTGCTTCTTATCAAAACTGATTTGTTTCTTTTTAATATTTTTTTTATTTTTATATTTTTTTGTGGCAAGTTCAATAAACCCCGAAACCTCGAATTCAATAAATTGGTATCAGTTGTGGTTTAAGTTAAGTCTAACTGCCCCTGGAACTCCCCAAGGGACCCTCAGAGTCGTCTTATCAGCTCAAATTAAAACATTGCGCTTGTAATTGGCCATGGCAGGATAACACCGTTGACAGCAGTTGGCTTATCAGTAAACAGAACTGGCTCTGTGTAATTGAGGCTGTCATTGAGTGCGAGTGAGTGTGTGTATGTGTATGCATGTGTGTATGTGTGTGCTTGTGTGTGTTAGTGTGCTCCATGCCTCATCTCTTTAGCGCTCTAATCTGCCGGCATAACGCTTGACTAGCCCCAATAGCAAATGCTTATCGCTTCACGCTCTCTCTCTACCCTTCTCTTACTCCCTCTCCCTCTCCCTCTCTCTAGCTCTTTCTCGCTCTCTCTCCCATACTTACCCCGTAATTATGCGCCAGAGATAACCCCCTTAACCCCCTCCTTTACAACCGTACTCGAACTATCGCCCGACTAGTCAAGATTTATGGACTTGAGCTGACAATTAGCGCTGATAAACTTTGAAATTTTTTTGTAGTTTTTGGTTTTCTCGATTTCGATTTTCGACTTTTGGTTATTTTCTCGGTTTGCCTTTTCCTCGATTCCCAGTTGCCCCGTTTGCCATTGGAAAATTGAAATTGCCTGTCTAATTTTGTGAATTATTGTGGCAAGTTCGAAAGCCAAACAGTTAGCCACAAAACTACACAGTGTAATTATCAATTAATATTGAAATTATTCAAGCATTTCAAATATATCATAATTCGATTTTTACTCCACCGACAGCTGTAAAGTCTGGTGAAGGGGCGTGGCAAGTCGCTTTGCTCAAACATTAAACGGTAGTTAGTTCGATTAGGGAGAGAGTGAGTGAAAGGTTCGCACCGTTACTTTCGCTGCGATGCATGTCCAGAACTGGCGCCAGACTTGACACTTGTCGCACATTCTGCAACGCATCAGTTTCATTGTGTCTCACATTACGGCGGTGGTTAAGGAAGTTATAACCGCAACAGCAAACAGTTGCTGCTCTCTGCCGCTTGTTAGCCCTTTCCTCACATGCCTCATTAATACTACTCATATTTTTCACGCCACTGAGACACTGTGCGAGTCCCAAAAAGATGCCTAATGACTTTGTGTCAAAGAGTTTCCACTGAAACTAGAGAAACATCATAAATTATGAGTGGGTAACTAAGAGCAGAAACTCAGAATAGTTTCTCAAAATGAAGAGTTAGAGAATAATTACAGAGTTTTAGAATTAGTAAGAATTTCACATTCATATATTTTAAATTAAATTGTTAAATTAAATGTATATAAAAATTATTTATAATATAAATAAAATTCACAGCTAAGTTTGTCTTAAGTTATAGCTATTAATTCATTCCAAGCTGACTCCTTTGCTTGATTAATTTTATATAATGAAAATTCTGTTTATTAGTAATAGTTTCTAGCATAAAAGTATCTTTGAAATTTAGAAAATAGAATAGGATCTCTGAAACTAAGTTATAAAAGTCCTTGTAAAATTTTTTTATAATCATATTAATAGTTTAAGCTAAACCTTTTCTAATTTTTAGCCATTAAAATTCAAAATATTCCTGTGATTTTTATAATTCCGTATTATTATTATTATTATTCCTTTTATTAGAACATTTTAAGCAATTCAAACTATAAGCAGCTTTTCCTCCACCCGTTTACTATATGTATCTACAAGCTCAAAAGCTTTCAGACACTATACAATCAGGAATTGGCGATCTCATGGCGTATTTGACGCCATTTTGCTGTTGAACAGTAGCAATTTAATCAACCTAGTGACACATAAGGCATGAAATGGTATGAAATGCAATTTTCATCCAAAAATTTATTGTTATTGTTGTGCGTTTGAGTGTGCCAGCTAATGGCAATCGGGCAATCGGAGGCTGTCAAAATGGCATGCAAATGGCAATTGCATTAATGGCGTCGTCTGTCTCATTATACACAGGCATTATGCTGACAGCGAGAACAGTGGGACGAAAGTGATTGCGACGGGGGGGAATGGGAATTGGAATTGAAGTTGAAATGGGAAGGGGAAGGTGAAGATGAAGGGGAATCGAATTGAGAAGGAGAATGGGCATATTCATGCTGGTCAATTGCCAAAAGCAATGCTATTATTAACACACACACTCACACACACACACACAGATGCTTGCACACAGACACGTTGTCAGTGAAGCGGGCTAAGCAGATTGGGGGATATTATTGCCACTATAACGAATAACATGTATTGTTATCCTTTCAACGCAAAATGGCTGCCTGACATGCTCGTTGAGCCAACGGAGTCAGACATACATTCAAATTCTGTCGCCATTGTTCCCAACTAACTGTGCGTGCCGAGCCGCATCCGAGCATCACTGAGAGCGTCGAGCTGTGAGCAGCGTACTGAACGCAGCGGGCAGCAAACAACGGACAGCGGACAGCGGGCAACAGACAGCGGACAACTGATGTCTAGCGATTAAAATCTCAGCGCGAAAACAATATAGAAATGCCTGGGAAAAGCTATGCAAAACATTCGCAATGGTGTGAAATTTTTGGCATACACATAAATTAGATTTTCGGACTTTTAATTTGATAAGTGCCAGTTGTAAGGGAAATTCACTTTTCCCTAACAATGAAAGGCGTTCAAATGTTCAAAATGTTAATGATATGGAAGTCTAGGTTGGATTTTCTTATGAGGTAGAGTTAATGCTAGTAATTGTCAATAAAAAATCGTATGAAAAGTCAAATATATATCAAACCTGCAGATTGATTATACTGTGAATATATTCGATATATTTAAATTTATAGTTATTTATAGATTTATACAAGTCTTATCTGCATATTTCTATATACATATGACTATATTTAGAACTTATTTTTATATTTTTATTAAGTTTATTCTTCCACTATCTATTAATTTATTTCTAGATTCCGATATTAAATGATTTATTTTCCCAATAACTGCAGCTGTTTCCGCTTGTAGAGTGCATCAAATTGTAAATTCCCTAAATGTTTATTAATTGTTTGAACAGAATTGATAATTATTATTATATATTGTATTTGTGGGAGATCGTCGGCATCGGCATCGGCGCTTAATGTAGGACAAACCTGCTCCAATTACAGACTCGGAAATTCCCACACGAGGGCGGAAATACGAGAGCAGATCGAGCATTGGGATCTCATCTTCGATAGACTGATTGCCGCTGCAAGGATCGTTAGTGGCAGACAAGTTGGGCGCAACCGCAACAACAACAACACATTTCCCCGGAAAACAACAGAATTCAATGCCGCAGAGGCAACCACACGCGGCGTTTTCAGGCCAACACCAGAAACGGTGGCGAAGGCGATGGTAGAGCCAAAGGCGGTGGCTGTGGCGGTGGCGGTGGCGGTGGCAAAGGCGTCAGTGTCGGCGGCGGCGTTACAGATGCTGCAAGTAGCTGTCATTTCCAACACATGTTTTGACCGTCTCAATAAATCATCGCATCTCAGGCGTGTCAACAACACCAACAAAAAGAACTGACACCAGATCTATGGAAGTCAGCCTCAAATAACACTATAATTACTAACTAGATTAATAATACTAACTAAATGGGTTTAGTTTGGAGTAAAATTATGGAAAAGGTATTAAACGTTAAACAAACTTGATATAGACAAAAATTGGCATTGCTTTTCATCAAAATCTATCAGTTCTTTGAAGTATTCTCTAATCAAGGCGAGTTAAAGAAAGTTTTGTTCAAGGGGATTAAAAAAAATTAAAAACAAAATATCTTAACAGTTTTTTGGAATCTTTAAGACCCAAAACCAAACAAAAACTCTTTAAGGTACTAAGAAAAATTTCCATAAGTAAACTAAACAGCCAAACTATACAGCATTCAATAGATTGTAGTCAAATGAAATACTCATAACTATTTAGTATTAAAACATAGAATTAAACAATTAAGTTTATCAATAGCTACCATATATACCCCTAACAATTTCCTTATTAAATATAATACAATAATCAATCGTTTGTTTTAAAAGACCAAATTCAATTGTGTCCTTTTGGCATTCCCACACAAACAACTTTAAACAATTGTCTGATTATCAAATTCATTTATTTTCAATAATTTTCACTTAATTTTGTAAGAGAACCAGCATTAGTTGTGTTAGTTTTGAGACGCTTGAATAATCAGCAACAGACGATCTTAAAGATACAAAAACAAACTAACTGTTTTGGCCCTTGAGTCACAAAGGAGATGGCAAGTCAACCCAAATGCAACCCAAAGTTGCCCACAGTTTGAAATGCTCAATAAATTTCAAATGTTAATTTAAATGAAATTCATTACGGACTTCTTAAACGAATGACAGGGCAGTTAGTGAGAGAGAAAAGGAGCGACAGAAAAGGATAGTAAGTGTAAAAGAGATAGCTGTAGAGATTCTGTTATAAATCAAGTTAAAATTTGAAAATTCATCGCCACTTTAGTAACCCCTAATGACTTTTATGTAGAAATTGTTTTGGGCAATCAAGTCAAGCCAGGTCCTGTGCCTGATTGTATCCCTGCTCCTGCTGGTCCAACCCCCAGTGTTAAATTAGCCAGCCAGCAGTCAGCTGAGAGGGGATGAAACAGGCAACAAGGCAAAAGGTGCAAAATGCACAAATGAGTATAAATATTTTCACAATTAACCAGAAATTAAAGGCGACAAAGATGCATGGCGGTGTCTAAAAAAAACAGGGAGTATAAAAGTAAAACGCTGCAGCCGCAATGATCCTGCCGTAGATGTACATTGATCCTGCCAGAGTCAGGGACAAACAACCACTTCAGTGACTGAGGCACTCGAATCAGACAATGGGCAAGAACACGCATTTAATAGACTCGACGCAGGCTGAGGATGCTGACTATGATGATGATGATGATGTCCTTCTGCCATTTAATGCGTACAAAATATCTAATAAATTAACTTCACTTCACTGTGTGTTGTGTATGAGTGTGTGTGTGTTGTGTGTGTTGTGTTTTGTGTAAGTGGCCTGAAAGAAAAATCGTTTTCAAATGAATTTCAATGCAACGAAGCGTAAAACATTTTACGCCGCGCGTCGCATCACATTTTTTTCCCTTTTGGGGTGCGGGAAGCGAAAGGACGCGATCGGGGAGAGGTAGGGAAAGGGGAACGGGAACGGGAACGGGAGCTCTTGACAAAAGGACATGCGGCGGCTGCAGCTACTCGAAAGAGATATGGATATTCTATAAGCTATTAAACATTTTATTAATGAATCCTTTCAATTGTTAGCTCGTAATTTCACTTTTTTTCCATTCGATTCATTCAAGGACAATTAAATGACAGACAAGAATTGAACTGAAGGACTAAAGGACTCTCTTGTTGTATCCTAAATAGGTACAACCAATTGCCGAGCCATGTTTATGAACTGAAACTCAATGAGCCAGAAAGCATTGATCGCTGTAAATATGATTGCTTATAAAATTTGGAATCCTATTGCAGTCACAGGAAAAGGATAACAGATGAAAGTTATTCTGCCGATCGCCGGCTTCTGTTCCTTAGTCTTTGGCTTTGGCTTTGCTCTGGTGTCAAATAATTTCCTGGATTTCTTTGCACTCCTGCACGCTTGATTTTTTAAGTAGAAAAGTCGTTAATCGGTTTTCTTACTCGAATATTTATGATAGCGGATTGTCTGGAAGGAAGGCGTCCTGCACGTGTTATGGCTCCTCAGGTTCGATAAGAAAGATAAAAGGACTACAAAGTAGATGATCAAGAAAAAGGGAAAAATTTGTAGTTTTTATTATAAATAAATACATTTTATTTGTGTCCACAAATAAGTAAAATGTATAATAAATAACTCAAGATACTTATTTGTTCTTCTTTGAAAGAAGATAAAGATTTAAATCTTCACTTATTTGAATGGAATTCTATAAAAGCCATTGCAATAATTGAGATATAAACCAAAATATAATACATTGTAAGGATTAAAACAAATTACTTAAGATTTTATAAAGGTAAATTGTTTTTAAAGTAGATATAATATTAGTTTACATTTATTTTACTGGCTATTAATAAATTTAATATTAAAACAATCCAAAAACACTTAAGTCCCACTGAGAAATGGAAACAAACATTATGGAAAATTAATAAAATTCATTAAATTTTAAGAAATAAATAAAATTTAATATATAAAAATTTATAATTTAGTTAATAATAGATTTACAATTTATAAAATAATAATTCTAAAAATGTTTCTTAAAGGCGATCCATTTTTTAAGCAGATACAATTTAATACTTACCTTTATTTATCTTTTTACTTGTATTATGTTTAACTATGTATCTGTTAGTTGAATACTCTAAAAATCTCTCAAGTCTTACTACGAATAAACCTAAAATACAAAGGCTTCAAGTTTTCAGCAGTTAGAGGGTATTCAAAAGTCCTTTTTAATGAGTATCTCTTCGTCTAATACCCTTTTAAACTCCATCTCTCACTTCTCTTCTTCCTACTTGTTAACTTTATGGTATTTGCCTTTATGGTATTCGTATCTTTTTTCCATCTGCTGCTGTCGTTGTCAAGCTAAACTGCCATCACGAATCTGTATTATGAGCCAAATCAAATCAGAATTTCTGTGCATTATAATAAATGTCAACTGATTTTCAAATGAGAGAGGTAGAAAGAGAGAGCAAGAGAGACAAGTCCTCTGTCTTGATGTGTTAAAAAGAGTGTAAGAGAGAAATGAGTTTGGACAAACAATGGAATCAGAATCAGAAGCAGAATCAGCAGCAAAATTGGCTTTGAAGTGCCAAATGAATGGCATAAAAAATTGTGGTGTAGTTTTCATTATGAGCGAACCATTGAACAAATTTACTCACTGTCTCTCTCTCTAACACTCTTTCTCTATCCCTTTCATTTATACGGTTCAGTCTATTATTGTTTGTTTTCACAGGGAAACGATGGCGGCAAAAGCAGCGACAACGACAATGACAACGACTAATACGATTATAAATATACGATTATTAACACTCGATTGCCCGCTGACATAATTAAGACACAAGAGTCCATAAAAAGCATAGATGATGCTGAGCAAATACTTTACTACTAGATGTTATAGGGAAGCTACGAGGGTTAACAAATGCCCGATATCTGATAGAACAATGGCCGCTGTTAACGGTTGACGGTTGACATTGGCTGATAAGTGACATGTGCTGGGAATGCACTCGACCCGCTATAATGGACTCTTAATAGATTCGTGTACACAATTTAAAATTATAAGAAAACCGCAGAACAGACCATAGATAAATGGCCAGAAAGTAGGCAGAAAAGGTAAGCCAATATTTACTCCCTTTTGACCAAGACCGACAGACAGTTAACAAATTTGATACATGAAATTTAAAGACACTTTCAACGCGTATCGATTAATATGATTAACGTCAATAATTGTGTACAACAACAAAAGTTAAAGGAAAAAACCTTGAAAAGTTAAGGATTGTCAGCTGGAGGCTCGTTTAGCGCAATTAGCCACAATCGAGTTTATATGTCAAATTAATAAATAATCAAGCCGAAGTTGGCCAGTGAACAAGTCGAGGTTAAGGCGGCATAAATTGCACAATTTGAGGCGTTGATTTGTTGGCCATAAACGGGTTTGCTCTTCGCGCTTCACTCTGTATCATCTGGCCCAGAGACTTGGACTTTTGGCTCTCATATCTGGAGCCTTTTTGGGTTGTGTGCGGCCTGTCAGTTGGCCGTAATTTCTGTTTAACTTTTGTGCCAAGATACTTCGATAAATTATCACAATTTGCGTTGCATTTAACGCCGCAGTCGAAGTCGCCGTCGCAGTCGCAGTCGGTGCTGAAGTCTCTGCTGCAGTCGCTAAATTAACAGAAGCCGAATGCAACTAATTTGCGACAAAACGCCCTCAGGTACTGGACAGTATGCCAATAAATCACGTCAAACCCAAAGTGGGAGCCCGAGCAGCCGCTTGGCATCATTTGGCGCTCGAATTTGTTGTCGTCGTCGTCGTCGTCGTCGTCGTTGTAGTCGTCTGCATGCGCGGCAAATAAATTGCCAGTTGAGGGCCAAGTGTTGAGGGCCAAGGAGTTGTTGTTGTCGCTTAGGCACGGGCTCAAGTTAAAGCTCAGACTGGGGGCACGGGTGGCAATTGTGCAGGATCACCATGAAATGGGATTAAATCGCACAAAAATGTTCGTTAGCGTCAATGAAAAAGGCCAAAAAGAGGGCCAAAAAGAAAAGCCAGAACATGAATGGAAACAGACGAACACGAGACTTCATTCCACTCCATTCTCAGCTCCATCTCCATATCGAAGTGCAGAAGCAGCAGCAGCAAAGCAAGAGTAGCAGCTGCAAACGAGGCTAACTGAGACTAACTCCGATCCCGTCCTAGTCGTGGCCAACAACAAATTAACACCTTGGCTTTTGTGTTGCCACATTGGGTACAAACAATAAATAAATATCACTTCACGCGGCGCGGCCTGTCACTCTCTGTATACTGACTGAGGACTCCAGTCTACAGATTGGCAAATTTATCGTCTTTTAATTAAAGTGCAAGCGACCTGGCCTTTTTTCAGCCAGATATAATAAAAAGAAGGAAAAACTCTGCTAATTGCAGCTGAATTGAGCTCAATTCAATCCAATCCGTTGGCCAAGTGCATTTCCGCTGCACAACAACAACAACAACGAGGATAAGATCTTGACGGCTACAAAAATAATTGACTAGTTTATCTGACCAGTTTGGCAAAATATATATACACACACACACATACATATATCGGTGGCTTTAAGCTAAAGCCCGATAAACTTCTCTACCCTCGATCTAGGCTCATCAAAATTGAGTAATTTAACTACTCAATTCGCGATAAATAACCCACTGCGAGTCGGCTCTGGCCGAGCATAGCAAGTGACCAGCGCGACTGGTCAAATGGCCAAGTGGTAAAACTGATCAAGCGATGAAATGATCAACTGATCAAGCGATCAAGCGTTGAACTGATCAGCGCGGGTGTCGATGCCTAACTGCCTCTAGTCTGACCCGCCCCCTGGTCATCGTTAGCGGCATTTGAGGTGTTTTTGAAATTGCCGATCATTAAGTTAAGTACAGCGAGGGTGGCCCATAAAGTTTGCAAGAATTTTGAAAGAAGGCTTTACGAAAAAGATCGAATTTTAAAAAAAAATGTTATAATAGCATGAAAGCAACTATATTCTTGAACTGATCGTGCCAAATTTTTGAGGCTGATACCGTCTTAACTGAATCTTAACTCTTAACAAGTTCTCCCAACTCGTGATTTTAGTTGAAAATATATATTAAACTAGACTGATCTGAAGAATATCTTCTGAGTTCATCAACTGATCATGTTATATGTTTTTTTAATTTGTGAACATTTTAAACATGACCGATCTTAAGTTTAATGTTTACCTAACCAATCTTAGAGATCATGACAATATTTTTACTATATATCTTCTGGGATTGGTATTTGATCCTCTTCAAATTTTATAGGCAGTACTTAAAAAGATCAGTCCTTTATTTATTATTGAATACAAGATCATATTTGGAGTCTTTATACCTGAACTCTCTATCCCAATCAACTCGATTACTTAAGCAACTCTTAAAGCTACCCTCTCTTAGGCTCGCTGGGCTGCTTTGCCGCCGCATGATCAAAATGATCGGTCCAATGTTTTGTGATCTTTCAGCGAACGTTCAACTTAATCACAGCGCTCATTGTTCGCCAAACTAAGTTGGGCAGAGGAAAGAAAGAAGAAGCGAAGAAGGGAAAATGTAAGGGAAATGGAAAATGGGAAGTGAGTTTAACAACTGCAGAGATGTAACTACGAGATACTTATAGCACACTTTGTTTCTGATCGAACGCTGTGGACCCAACTGCAATTTAGTTTATTGTTATAAGTGAGTGAGGTTAAGTGCGAGAGTAATCTACGAGAGTACTCTCTCTCTCTCTCTCTCTCTCCTTTACTCTATGGTTACCTGTAGCATCATCATCATTTGTAAAAAACTGATTGCATTCCATGGCACATGTGTGTATATGTGTGTGTGTGTGCCACAAGTGGCGAGTGTGCCAGTGCAAAAGGTGTTATAAAATTTGTTTAACTTAATTTCAGCGAGCGCCGCTATCGAGTCAAAAGGGGGCGTGGCAGCAGGGGGGTAAAGAGTGGGGTATGGGAACACTTGGTAGTTGAACACGGCTGGAAACGTGAGCGGTGCTCCTTTAATCAAGACACTTGGCCGAGTACGATCAATCAAGTCATCAATTTGAATGTGTTGTAGCACAAAATATAGTAATTTTCAATATACATATTTTTCAGCAATAATTCAATTTGCAATTATCCCATCCCAAGTGTTTTGACTTGAAACATCAAGACGTTCCGTCGATCGCTGGTTCGCTCCGTTGGCTTGGTTGGATCGTCATCAAGCAGAACAAATGATGGAGCCCTGGGGCTACTCACGAGCTGGGAATCGACATTTGTTGGCTGGTGTAAATGAACCCAATTGATTAAAGCGTAAATTAACCTGGGGTTAACAATGTTTGGCTGCATTTGTTATTAATCATTGCACGTATGAATGCCTAATCAGTTAATAAATTATAACCAATTCTTAATTGATGACTCTGGCGGCGATTGTCAAAGCCACAAACTGTTTCTTCTAGCTTTCCCATGATAGAAATTTCAATAAACGATGATTAGCCCGAATTGAAGAAAGTGCGATCAACAAAAGACGCACAAAAGTAAGAATTTTTGGGTGATAAGCAGACCAATAAATAATTGTTCAACAACTTGAATAGAACTTGTCCATTTCTGTATTTGATTTTTATTTTATTCAATTGAATTTCAGTTCTTCAAGGTTTCAAGTTTTTAATTGAATATGAAAAGTGATCGCGATCGCGATCGCAGTCTCGATTTTGAGCCCCAATCGTCGTCACAATTACCCATTGACGAGAATTAATTTTTCATCATTACCATTTTCTGAGGATTGAAGCTACGACTCATAGGTGATCGCAACAATAAATCAATCAACAATGCAACAAGCAAGGCCAAAGATCTGTAAATGTATATATATGTATATATTTTGGTCAGACACGATGTCTGGCGGTGATCAGGCCCAGCCCTATATGGCCAATATGCCAGACAGTTTGGAGCCAAAGTCTCTTGTTTGATTTTGTTTACAATTTGACTTATCACAATTCATGCTTAGTTGGCACTTTTCTGTTTCGTCATGGGGGCGGGGCAGGTCAACACTTTTGGAGGAGGCTTAGTGTCAATAGAACTTCTTCAGCAGCGCTCACTGAAGTGGGAAAATTGACAGACCTAATGATCAAAGGTAGATCAGAAGTTGAAAGGGGAATTTGGTTATGCTCATAGGAATTAGTCAAGGTTTCCACAGAAGGAAACGCACAGAAAAAATAGCTTGTTTTGGTAGTACTTGGCAGGACCAGGCTAACGAACTCATTTATAGCCAAGAAGAGAGAAAAATGTACAGACTTTAATCCGTGATCACAATATTTCAAGCTTTTTGTCGCTATAAAAATTAATTCAGTTGTCTAATTTTTGCAACATTTACTAAATAAATTGCATGCAAGGCAGCTAGTCCTACCTCCCTCTGGCCAAAAGCTGGCAATCAAACCATGTTGGCCAACAGCAAAATATGATGCCAAATCCCCAACAACAAAAGGCTAAAAGCACTGGCAAATGGTGATGGAGGGGGGGGGAGGGTGAAATCATGCATATAAAATATTTTGATATTTGAGTTGCATTCATGTTAAGTTAAGCCTGGTTTATGAGTGTTGAAAGTGGAGAGCGGCCTGACAGCCAACCGACCATACGAGCATACTGGCCAGCAAGTTGGCCAGAAAGGTTGGCTGGTGCAACGTGATTGCAACTATTGTTGCGACCAAATGTGGCATGAAGTTTAAGGCTGCCATCAAATTTGGTAAAGACAATTTTAAATGCATGCGATATGGCTTATGAGCGGGCAGGAAATTCTACGTAAAAGCCCACTCGTTTGGCATTGTAATGCGCCTTTGTGTTAAACAAATCATAAATCAATAAAAAGAAAAACTAACTTGCAGCATTCCACAATCCACGAACTGAACCGCCGAACCACCGAACCACCGAACCGCCAAACCGCTAGCAGCCAGCGCAGACTCACTGACTCTTGAAACTTTTGGAACTTGGCAACTCTGTACACAGTGTAACTTTGGGACTCTGTTAGTTTGCCCTGTCCACGATAATTGCGCATACACCTCGCTGTATCTTGAGACAGAGTCAGAGTCAGAGACAGAGACAGAGCCGAAAGACAAAACATCTTAACTTAGTGGTAAGTGCAGGCAACTAACTGCTACCACTGCTAACAAAGACAACAAACAGTGCCAGGCCTCAAGTAGAACGCAGCATGTGCTATGGAAAATCGTGCCGACAGCTCACGACTCCAGAGGCAGGAATCGGGAATGGTAACGCTTGGGGCAAGGAGCTGAGCAGCAGTACACTGAAAAAAAATCATATTTGCCTCGCAAAACTAAAAATTAAATATTTTTAATTGAAAAAAAAATTTAAAAAGAAACAAAAATAAATTTTATTTAAAACATAAATTTTATAATTATAAATTAAATAAAGCCAAAAAGATTATACTTCTTAAAGTAGACAATAAATTATATATATTTAGTGCTTAATTATTTTATTGCATTTTTTTAACTTTAATTTACTAGAGTTTTATAATCGCTGTTCTTTTTTACAGTGTATGATCTGCAACTACAACTCGAGCTGCCCCGAGGCAAGTGCCAGCGGCTGTAAAACACTCAGCGCTGCAGCTTGAGTGGGCGGCAGCAAAGCGAAGTGGGGCGTAGTGAGGACGGAAGGGGAGATGAGGTGAAGGAAATGAAGTCAGGCAACTGGCACACTATGGAAAATTGTCGCGCTGCTTAATCGACAGCCAAAGGCAGCGAAAATGCCTTAGGGAAAATTATTATCATGCTTACCAGTTGGCCCAGGAGAAGTTAAGGTTGTGTCAAGAAAAATACTCAAGGTGTTGGAGAGTTCACGCTTTTGGCAACAGCAACAACAACAACAAGAGGGACTGAAAACAGTAAAACAACTACAACAACAGCAACAACAATGCTGGCTACAACTACTTACCAGACCTTCAACAAGCATATTAAGCTGCAAAATGAAGTTATCGCCAGGCCGCCAAACAAAAGCGTTGCGCTATGAAAAACTGATTCATGACTCTCTCTGGATGTGGATGTGGATGGGGCTATAGATGGGGATGGGGATGTGGTTGGGGCATATGAATGTGGTGGGGGTTGTGATCAGCAGATCGTCGTGCATCCCAGGCACGGCATAGTTGTTGTAAATTTGTTGCCGCCGTTGCAGCTGCTGGTTACAGTTGTTGTTGTTGTTGTTGCTGGCCGGATTGGTGATTTACGGCATGCGTTAAGCATTGGGCCCGGCCCGGCCCGTCTTGTCCTGTCCCGACCTGGCCCGGACCATACTGTACCGTACTGGACCGCGCTACCATTGGAAATTTGCATGCCCAGCGCGATCCTGCGATAATAAAAGTGCAGCGAGAGCGACAGCAGCATCTAGGCAGCCATTCGGGCGAGGGACTACTGTCGATTGTCCATGTTGTTGCTGTTGTTGTTGTCGTTGTTGCTTACGATCTTATCGCTGGCAAGAGTCAACGCTTTGGGCTTGGGCCAAGTGCCATTTAGACGCAGAGACCAATGAACAACAACCAACAACAACAACAACAAGAAAAACAACAACAACAACATGAAAAACAACAGCAGGAACGCCACGTTTAGTTTGCGCATTTTATGATTATGTTGTTTTGATTTTCACGATCGTTTAGACCAGGCTAAGGCCAAGTATTTAGTGATCGCTACCAAAAGGCAAAAGGTTTTTAGCATGCTAACCGTTTGCTTGCTGACTACTGACTGCTCTTAACTTGGCCTTTGATCGTGTTACTGATCGTGGCATAATTATTCCGCAATTCCTTGTTACAGGCAACATAATTAACAAATGAGTTTGTTACCACTTCAATAACAACATTACAACTAACAATCGTTGTAGATTTCAGACATCAAGTATTGATACAGATAAAGCTTCTAATTTAATTATAAATAAATATAAGATAGCTATATAGAGTATATAAACTGGTTTAATTCGATTAGATAGTTGAGTAGATCAATTAGTTTTGCAAATAAAACAGACAACTATTTTCATACTGTGCTAAATTTAAGTTTGTTTTTCTGGTTCGAAGATAAGATATTGAAATACCTAGAATTCTACAGATTTCTTTGAAATTGATATTAACTGTCTAGCAGTCAGATAATCCTTATCAATTGGGCAACTGTCTCTGCTTTTGATAGACATTAAGCTATAGAATAGATTTCGATTTGACAGACCAAGTTTGTAGTTTGAACGGGAACAATGTTTTTCAAGACTTTATCACTATTGCTAGTGATCGGAGCTGCTTTGGCTCTAGAGTCACAGATTTCTGATCGCACTCTAAAGGACATTATGCTAAAACCCAATACAGTGAACTCTCAATCGACTGACATCTGTTTTGGCTACTATATACCCATACTGAATGGTGTGTCAGAAAGCTACGATCATCAAGTTATTGAATGCAAACAGAGCTCAGTAAGTTAAGGAAGTGAAATTTAAGTGTTTATTGGGAGTGAACTTCACTTTTCTTACCTTTAGGTCAATGAAATCGAAGCTACTGACTGTATACGCAATGCTGAAGCTGTCTATATCACAAATAGTGCTGAGGTTTATGAGAATCTGTCGAGTTGTCTGGAAGGAAATGGCATAAATTAAAACAATTTCAATTGGAAAACTTAAGTGAGCAAAGAAATGAATAAAGAAATTTATAAAAGTATTTTGTGTGATTTAAAAAAACTTTAAGACTATATCCTAAATATAAATAGTTACCAAAAATTTGTGATTATATAAAACTCTTTTAAATAAACTCATTTTTATATCATAAAACTCCAAACTAATGTCTTAATCATCTTATGAATTCTTGGTATAATTATGCCCCGATAAGTATTATTGTCATATGCAGCTATTTATAGGCGATAAGAACTGTAAATTAATATTTTTTTAAGCAGTAATTAAAATGTCTCAAAACCCGGATGATGCTTAACAAAAGTACCAAAAATCAAAAACTAATAAAAATGGAAATGAATTAAGAGAGAGAGAGAGAGAGAGGGGGAGAGAGATAGGAGAGAAAAAGAGTTGTAAAGTTGATTTATGATCTGTATGCGTATTCAAAAGAAAATCAGTTAATAGTTTGGCTCGCTGTGCATTTAATAAGGATTTATTGTTTCTCGCTAGATGTGAAAGCCTCCCGCCTGGCATTGGATGCTGTGAAGACATCCATATTTCCAGCTGCCAAGTCATTTAATGGGCTATTAAGTGGACACACACAAACACACACACACACACACACACACACAGAGATGGATCATAACTCTCTATGCCGAAGATGTTTTAATCAGCATTTTGGGCTCTCAACGCATAGTTGGCACTTTACGAGCGTAACCAACAAGGCCAACACCAGGCACACTATATTTTTCTATAGCTATTCCCATTCCAAATCCACATCATTCCCATCCCCAGCTGCCGGCGGCATTCCAAAGATCCCACTCATCATAATATGAATTTTGTTATTTGTAAATCAAAAAATGTATTTAAATGCCAGCAAATCTGTGTCTGTGAGCAAATAAATCAATGTTTTGTGACATGAAATTCGAGTAATTTTAAAAAGCCCCCAAAAGGCATCGTTTAACGACACCCGCTCTTTTTAATTTGTTAATTTGTTTTCTGCTCTTTTTTATTTATTTTCATTTATTTTATTCATGTTTTAGACCCCGTACTCTTTAAAATAGTAGAAGGGTCTATAAGGTTTGTCTAAAGCCAAATGTGCGTAACATGGAGGAGAAGGAGCCTTGGCCGACCCCATAAAGTATATATATTCTTGATCAGCATTAACAGCCGAGACGATAAAGCGATATCCGCCTGTCCGTCCGTCCGTTAACTGGATCTTCTAGACTACAAGAGCTAGTACCAGCAAATTTGGATTGAAAGTACGTCTATATGTCAGGCATATATGCTGAAAATTTCTGAAAACCATTTTCTTAACACCAAAACTTGGAAACGCCTAAAGCTATCGGAACCAATTTCACACAATATAGGTATTGTACCATTATAACTATCCTTACCAAGTTTGGTCCGGATGGGACACCTATAGCTTACAGCTCCCTTAGGCCAAATCGGTCGAAAATAAGAATAATTTGCATGAAAACATGAAGTGTTAGTTGATCTATAGCGACCAAACTTACTTATTTTTTGTATGATACCATTATAACTATCCTCACCAAGTTTGGTCTGGATCGGACAATTATAATCTATAGCTCCCATAGGGCAAATCGGTCGAAAATTAGTGATTTGTATGGAAACGTGGTCTTTTACAGTCGGCTCACTCGATTGTGGCCTTTCTTACTTGTTTTTTTTGGACAACACATGGTGCAATTTATGTTATGATATGAGCTGAAATAAATGACAAGCAAACAACTTTATTCGTTTTTGAATGAAGCTTTATAAATTTATGGTATATGATGTATATATATACACATATATATTTTTCAAAGCACCGACTATATTTCCAGGAAACGCAGAAAGTCTGTGATTATTTATTATATTTATCAGCAGACAAAGTTCACAATTAATGTGTGTTCTTCTTAATAGTTTATATTTAGACTTTAAACAAATTTTTTAGGTTTTTTTAAAAGTCCTTTGAGCACTTTATGTTCATGCTTTTACCTGCAGGATATCGTTTCTTGACAGCCGGACATTCAAGAGTTACCGAACATCGACTATGAGATGATTGCTTTCTCTCGCTTTATTTACTCGCTATTAATATTTTATTGTTGACTGAATGAACCAAAGGAAGTTCCTACAATTCCATGTTATTTTTTTCATATTTTTTTTTTTGTTCTTTTCCTGAAGTGTGTGTCAGGCTGGAGCGTGGCTAGCAGTTGTCACAACGTTGCCAATTTATGCCCAGACTGACGACGATCCTGACTCACATCGAAGCTTCAGTTCAGTACTCAACCCTCTGCTCAAAACAGGAAAAGGAGCTGAGGCAGTCACTCAATGGGGGGGAGTAGGAGAAGAAGAAGGGGATCTGGGGAAAAAAAGGAGACATCGCAGCATCAACACGGCAACAATCCTGTCGAAGCATTCATCAAAAAATGGAAACTAATTTCCTGTCAGTTGTTGTTTCTCCTGTTGATGCTTTTGCTCACAATGCCTTACGCCTTCTTCATGTTTCTCTCTCTCCCCTTCCCCCTTTCCACTCTTTTTTATTTGTATTTATTCTCTCTTTTTATGCCATTTCTGTTTTATTGTTGCTCCATTTTTTTTCACTTGGCTTTTTATTAATTTTTTTCTGTCTGACGTTGGTCGCGATACAATGAAGTGAAAATGGCGCTGCCTGCACATAAATTGACGCCGATTGTTACCCTGTAAATGTATGTGTGTGTGAGCGTGTGTGTGTTTATTGTTGATTTAATACCTACACACAAATGGAGAAAACGGGCATACACAACATAAACCAATAAAAACAAGACACAACATAAAACTACTCAATTTAGACTTAATCAAAGTCAATAAAATCGAAATTACTTGTTTCTATTGCAGCTAATGATACTGGTACGGGAATAATAAAGTCATTACTGTGTCAGTTATTGCTGTAGTGTGTTGTCATCTGCACATATGGTAAAGTTATCTTTGGCTTTTGTATATGGTGTCCCACCTGCCATTTGGCTGGACAATTTTAATTGAAAAATTTTGCATATTGATGGAATTTCTGCCAGAGTTTAAGATTTATGGAAGTACTCTACAGCGATTTCTTTACGGGTATAACAACTCAATAAGCGACAGCTCAGAGATCACAACTGGAGGCCAGCTAAATTATATGGTGTTAGGCAGCGGTTTAAGCCAGCCTCATAATTTTATTAGCCCAAATAACAGAGAGCCAACACCGAATGCCGTGGGCCAAGTTGTAGCCAAGTTGTTACTTGTAGTTGGCAATTTGCTGCTGCATTAAGTCGACTCTGCTCAGATCTCGACTGGAGTTCGCTTAATTTGTGACAATAAGCTAAGCGAGTGGACGGCGGCGGCTTTCAAAAGGATGTGCAGCCTTTGGAAAATAACTTGAGATAAGTATTTATAAGTATATGAAATGTGCAATACAATTTGGAAAATATTTGCAATTGGTTGCGCCGCCTTTAAATTGCTCAGCAACAACAGCAAAAAAAAAAAACTTTGTAATAAAAGAGAAAGAGACAGAGAAAACGAGAGAAAAAACTTTACAAAGCAAAACGAAACGGAACGAAACAAAAGGCAGCAATAATAAGTAATCATAATAATTGCAGCGAGAGGAGCAATAAAAAAATAAGCATGAAAAAAATATAAAGAAATGAAGGCACACTGTAAACGAGTTAATTAAGACGTTTTGCCCAACGACCGTTACACGCGGCGTATACGCAATTAAATACAAAAGCATTCAAAATATGAAGAAAGCTTCAAGCTGCCTCGGAAGCGGCGACAAACGGTAATAACTGCGACGATCCAAACGATCCACAATTCGAGTTATGACTTTAAAACGGAAGTGCAGCTAATTACGCAATGCGTGCAAAAGGCAAAAGGCAAAAAGCAGAGCGAAGAAAAACTGAAGCAGATTAAAGGGATTTTTGCAGCACTTTGGCTGGAAAATATATTTAGCGAGTCTTTACTGTATGCTGTAAGGGAGCCATAGCCTTGTGACAGTTTATGGTGTCTAAATATATAGTAAAATTTAATGAACATTAAACAATATAAATGCTTTCTTAGGGGTGTAAAAGTAAAGATTTAAAATAATACTTAAATTAATACTAGTTAAAAACAAGTAAGATCAGTTTAGTTAGACTTTTTAAACACTACACCTGAATTTCAAATCTTAGTTTGATACTACAACTTAAAGTTTAAAAAAATATTGCATATTTTGAGGAAGTTATAATGTTTACAAAATTTAAATCTTAAATTAGCTATAACTTCTTTAATATATTATGTATCTTAGAAACATGAATGATTATTTAAACAAAATAAATTGGCTTATTAGTCATTCATAGTGGCATTTTAACTGAGAAATTACCAGTTTTGAAAACACAAACAGTTTAGAAATATTTTTTTTACTTTAATAATTTTATAGAAAAGTTGTGTATGAACGTGTAAACAACAATTTTCCTTGCTGCAATTTGCACAAATTGTATAATTTTAGTAGCATATTTTAAAAGACAACAATATGTATATGAAAATGTTTACCAGTAGTACTGGCTTAGCAGCTCCTAAGCCCTAAGCCCTAAGCCCAGTTGTAAATTTATAGCTCAGTTTCAATGTGGAGCTACATTGAACTCTAACCTGGCTGTGCGATGCCATTAGTAGCTGGACGTGGTCTTTGGTTTCAGCACAAAATGGCAGGTAGCACTCGAAACTTAATTGCCTATTAGCAGGAACTGCAGCAGACACACACACACACACACACACACACACACACACACACACACACACACACACACACACACAAACACACACGTACACATACAGGGACAGGCACAGACACGACCTCACTAAAAACAGCATGGACGATACCCGGTAGACAGTCAGACAGTAGAGGGAGTTACACCCATTGGCAATTAAGTGCAAGCCAATCAAGCGATTTGTACATGGCCAACACTAAGGCACACACACACACACACACAGATACAACCAACTTATAGCCAAGTTACAAAGCTGAGTCTTCGTCTGAGCTGAAGCTGGAGGCTAAAGCAAAACTCATTTGAAATGATTGTCGATGATATTGCTGGGCAATGTGTATTCATACCTCTAGCTCCCACTGTTGTTGTGACTTTGACTCTTTGCCAGCATTTAGCCCGGCGGGTGATTTGACCTGGCTAACCAATGCGCACTTAAAAATGAAGAAAAAAAAAATACTCTTTTTTGACGCCTTAAAAAAAAACGCGCTATAAACTTTAATTAAGACATAAAATAGCATTAACTATGCACTAAACACAGCCGTGGCCAAAACCAAAAGTGAAAGAAGGGCAATGGTCTGGGCCCGTATAACGTGTACCGTAAGCCGTAAACCAAGTGGCAGCAACATCCAAATCGGTCACGACTATATAGAAACTTAGACACGCTACGTAAAGTTAATCTTGGCCAGAAACAGGAGGAGTTTAGCCCGGAGAGTACAACTATAAATAGTAGCAATATTGAGTTAATAAAGGAGCTTCTAAGACACAAAGAAATTATAATTAGTATTAATAGATAAATAATAAAAATTAAAAATATAAATAACATATTTCTTAATAACATAAATACTTTCTAGAGTTTGTGTTAAAAAATAAATAGTTTAAAATGAGTTCTAAATGTGTTTTCTAACAAAACAGGCATCAAGTCCACCTTAAGTCAATACAGGGTATAAGAAAGTACACCTTATAACAGCTCTACTGCATGCTGCGTAAATTCAAGCTAACTGTGTGCCAAATTACTAGCTAAAATGTCCGCTAAAACGGCTTTTATCAACTACAAAATGAAAACACAAAAACGATGAAGATAATAATTTGGAGTCGTTAAGTAAACTCTCAAATCACTAACCAATTAACTTGGAAAGTTCAAGTAACTACAAGACTTAAAAAATACTGCAACCGGGCAGTGTACAGTGAGCACTAAAAATCGACACATAAAATGAAGTCATTTGAGAATGCAGCAAGTGAGGAGCTGAGTGAGATGAAGATACAGAATGAAGACACAGGCTGAAAGACAGACAGACAGACAGTGAGACAGATGAACAGATGAACAGATGGACAGACCGACTGACAACCGGTCGACAGGTTGGCCATTTGGCTGTTGGCCAGTTTGTTGGCTGTTATTGTCAGTCAACAGCGATTTAACGTGGCGCACATTATTCATTCCTTACGTTTTTATTACTACTCGTCCATGTTCGTGTTATTTGTAATTTTAACAAGATAATTTTGTTCAAGCATTTAATGACAAGACCGCATCCAAGAAACTTATGAAACTCTCTCGATGCTCGTCAACAGATCTTAGCTTGGCACTTATAACCAGAGACCATTGGGTACTCAATTTAGCTGCCAGTTATTCACAGTATTCACAGTAATCATATGTGAGTGAGTCTGTGTTTGTGTGAAGGATAACCAGAATTTTAGCCATAACATTTAATTGTCATTTTGGCATTGCCATTTGAGCGGAAATGCAATTCATGTGATTTTTATGCTGGCAAACCAATTATGCCAATGTTTTCATACCTGAGTTTCGACCAAAAAGAAGCAACAAATCTTAATTGGCAACAACGGACTGAGGTAAAAATATTAAATCAGCATTTTGCACAGCCAATTTGTAAGAAAAAACGCCAAGAGGCAACAAGCCAACAGTCCAACAGGCTAACAGTCCAACAGGCCAACAGGCTAACAGTCCAACAAGCCAGAGAGTAAAGCTGCATAATGAAGATATCAAGCTAAAAACGAGACTGGCCAACTGGGCACTGGTGAACTGTCTGACAGCTTGACCACATCCTGGTCTAAACATGGAACTTGCAACTTGGCAATTGTTTGAATCATCCAATAAATATGAGCTGGGCCTGGGCTCGACTTCATGGCCAATACATATATCAATTTTGCAGCCATTGTGGCAGGAACACCATTTTTAGCCATGTCCATTGCCCGTGTCCGGCATTCAAATTCCTAGAACAATGAAATAATTCCATAAATTCGATCGCTAATAGCGCCGACCACCATTTTTTAAGCACTCACCACCATCTTTGGGTAGCCTTCGAGGGGCTCTCAAAAAGAAACAAAAAGAAAAATACTAAAAAAAAGCTCCACCTACCAATGGGAGAGGCGTTACCTCGATCGTCTGGCTGGAAACAAGTTTTCGTGGTTAAAACACACACACACACACAGATACGACCTGTAAGTTGCTGGCCAAAAACTGGTTTTGCCATTTAAGGGGAAACTCAACACGGCCTAAACGCTATTAGCTTGGCCAACGTATGGCGCTGCAAAATATTGGCTAAAATGCCTGTCCTCTCTTGAGTTATGGTCAGTAACACTTGAGTTGAACGTCTGAATGGGTTTTACAAAACAACAACGAGCCAAAACCTGCAAACTGCATGAAAAGAGCGACTGTTAACTTGGCCAAGACTGTAGCAGCTGCCATCCCGACGGCAGTTACATCTGGTCATGTCCATTTGATCTAATTTACGTCAATTTAGTGTCATTGAAATCGAGTGTTTATTATAATTCGCACTGGTCCAATAATGCTAATCACAAAACATGTCTCAACTGTCGATTTTGTGTGTAACTTAATGATCTGAATCTGCAGTGTGAAGATATGGCTAAAATGTATGAAAATTATTGACAAAAGTCACAACGAATCATCAAATAAATTTAGTAATAACTGCATTAAATTAATTACTTTAAATAAGCTTTAACTATAACTTAAATTTAATAATTTATTACTTAAAATAATTTATAACTTGCTAATAATCACTTTCAACCGATTTGTCATTTGAGAGCTATTGGCTATAGTTGTCCGATCCGAATCAAACTTTGTGAGGATTTTTATAATAGTCCCATATATATAATGTGTGAATTTGGTCCCGATAGCATGAGTCGTTCTAGGTTATGATGATGCGAAAAGAGCTTTTTAAAATTTGATATAAAATTGATCTGCGAACACCATAGACGCACTTTCATTCCGAATTTGGTGGATCTAGCTCTTATAGACTCTGGGATTTAGACAGATCATACAGACAGACATCGCTATATTGACCCGACTGTTGATGCTGATCTTGAATATATATACTTTATGAGGTCGTCCACGCCTCCTTCTGACTGTTACGCACATTTCGCTTTCCAAAAAGATACCAAATGAAGTTTTGTGAAGTTAGCCCGCCTGCAGGCGGTCTTAAGAAGTAAAGAGTATTAGATGGATTATATAATTATACAACTTTATTTTCTAAAGATTGTAATTTTACTACTGAAAGCTCTTTAAAATAGTGCATATTTTTTTGATTTTTGATTACGCTTTCTACATAAACTTATATGCTATGATAGATAAAGGCGCAAATTTTAATGACTAAAAGTACAAAATAAAATTTTTCACTTTAAAAGCACTAAAAACTATTTTAACTTAAGTAATTAAATCAATATAAATTAATCAGGGCATTAATCTATACTATAGGTATAGATTCTATAGTAACCTTCGCTTGCCTATCACTTTCTAGCTTGTTTTAAAATAATTAATAACAGTAAAGTAGTAGTAGTTATGCCAAGACATACTAAAACATATCTATTTAATAATAATTACCTCGAACTCTTGTCTTTTTATAGTTATTCACTTCCTCTGCTATGTCCTTCAGCCAGTTACACATACTTGAACAACTGCATGATACCCTTTTAAGACTAGTTCAACAAATTTATGCATTTTATTACCTTAGCAGATATAATTATGGCACTTAATAGTAGCACTTGTAATATCGAGAATCGTTGTTTATAGCTCGGGAATTAGTTATAATTACATGTATTAAGAAGGCGCTTCCGATTTGCCCCCCTTCCCCCCCCCTTCACCCCTCAGGGTTACCATTAGCGGAGTGGCAAAGACTTCTTAAGTCCAATGCAGGGCAATTAAAACGCGCAACAGCGCGCAAAACGCACGAAATGGAATTAAAAAGGCATCTTGTTATTAATTAGGGAGAACAGTAGCTGACAGATATAAAATGTTGGCTAATTTGAGATATATATATATATATATATATTTATATATATATATTCCTTTAGCTGTCTCGACTGCGTCCTGTCTTTGGTCTTCTGTCCTCTCGTGTTATTTTTCTGTCTTTGTTTTATTATTTTTATTCGGGCAGCGAAATTCGCGATAAAGCGAAATTCAATGTCTTTAGCTTATAATTGGCAAAGTCAGTCGCAACGTCTTCGAACTGGAAACCTAAAAGACACAGGACAAACAGGCAGACAGACAGACCGACCGACAGACGATAAAAAGATACAAGATACATTGCTTCCAGCTTTGCCAGAACGAATATCTTTTTTGGCTTTTTGACTGCCTCAGACAAAAGTTTGCTGACAAAATACTGCTTAATTTTCTATCATTAATATTTTAAGATTCCGTTTTTTGGCTTTCAGTTTCATTTTGCGGATCGTTATCAGTGCGCCAACTTTTACCATCTCATGAATATGCCAAGACACAAAACTGTATATGTATTGGTGTATGTATGTGTATTATAAGTAGTCGAAATTTCAAATTAGCATAACTTCCGTCTGCCAAATGCGCATATCATCGGCTTGTTATTCGCACTAATTGGACAGGCATTGTCTAAAGACTTTGCCACAGAAGGTGGCACCATCACAACACACCGCATTCGTCTACACCTCCACTTTTCATATCTATATACAAACGAAAACAGTCTTTTAAGCAGATCTCATCTAAGACGTTTGCTATGGCTGACTAGTTGCCAAATGGGGGGTTGCCTATGTATACCCTGTAAGCTGTTTTAAGTGGGTAACACGAGTTTTATAGAGTTACAGTCAAATAATGTACCCATTTTTTAGGGGAATTATAATATTAACTGTAGTGTTAGGGTATTCCCTCATCCGGTTTATTGCTCAGATACTTGTATAGGGTATTTGCTAGCAGTTCATCCTAGTTACAAGTATATACTTCAGTAGTATTAAAGAAGATAGAACTATAATTCCATTATAAAACATAAATAAATATGTATAATTGTAGTATTCAGATACTCCCTCATCCGGCTAATTACTCAAATACTTGTATAGGGTATCTACTAGTAGTTCAGCCTAGTTACTACCATCTACTTGAGTATTATTAAAGAAAATGGAACTATTATTCCATAAAATTACATTAAGAAAATATGTATAACTGTAGTTTTAGGGTATTCCCTAGTCTAGCTTACTCCACAAATATTTCCACAGGGCATCTTCAAGTTGTTCACCCCAATTACAACTCTGCTAGTTTCACTATTTGTATTTTTGCTTTGATTATCGCTTGGTTTCATATATAATTTCTGTTTGGAATGCAATCAAAATTAAAAATTCCTCAAAACCATAACAATAAATACAAGTTACAACAATAGGAACAACAACAACTACAACATGAACAACAACTGAAAATAAAAATAAAAATAACAACATGCTAATAGATCCAGAGTTATCGGAGCTAAGCGATCTTCAGCAATACAGAACACCGCGTGCAAATTGATTTTCGCTCTTTGCATGCAAATTTCAATCAAAATTAATTAGTTAACATTTTTATTGTTGTACAAATGAGCAAAATTAATTTGCATGACTATTAAATGGAATGACTTTCGTGCAATAAATAATGCCAGACAGCCAAACTACAACAAAAACAACAGCAACAACTAAATCTCTGAGCGTACAACAACTGTGAAAATCAACTTTTTTTAAGGCAAACACAAAAAATGCATACATAGAAGTTATCTAAATATAAATAAATAAAGTTATAAGCCCAGAGAATACTCTATAAATTAAATTTGGATTTTTTAAAGATTTTTGGGCAATATTTTCAGCAATAAAGAAAAACAGATTTTTCAAATGAGATAATGAAGTATTTAAAGCGTAAAATTCTGTTGTATTAATTTATAATTAAATTTAAGTTTTATGTATATTTTGGAAAATTTTACATTTGTATAATTTATAATTTTTTAACAAATTTTCTTTACTTATATTATTTCTAAAAGGCTTTTTTCCAGGTTTTCCCAACTTATAAATAATATCTTTCTTACATTGTTCTTATTATCGATTTAATCGCTAATTCGTGTGTTTCATTTAGTATTTAAAGCTCCATAAGTTGACTCATTTCCAACTTTGAAACTCAACAAATTTGAGTCGTACAAATCGTGTGGATTTCAAATATTTTTAAGACCCCGTACTCTTTTTTCCTATGTTTAACAACTGCCTGTCACTGCCATTTGTAGTCATTCCACATATTGGTTAGGGTATCTGAATATAATGCCACATTGCCCGCTTCACACCTGATGCGGTGGTACGCAACACTGGGGCGCAATTTATGGATGCGCTACCACAAAAAACTACAAAACTATCGGGTTACAAGGCAACAAGACAACAAGACAACCTACAACATGTTCATGTTAGTGTTGAGGCATAATTTGGGTACTGCCAAGAGTCGTTCATATTGAACATGCCACGTTTTGTGGCAGCCACATAGATACTGCCAAGTGGCAATATCATTTTGTTTTGAAATTTATCGATCTGTATGAATATGGGAGAGATATCGTAGAGGGGGAAGCAGGGAGAAGGGAGCAGGGAGAAGGGAGCAGGGAGAAGGGAGAAGGGTTGAGAAGAGATGCGATCATTGATGGCTGACCCAATTTGCTGTGCTGTTTATGTTTATAGTTGATTTAAATGAAAGAAAAACTATACTCATCTACCCCAAAAGAAGTTTTACGAGCGACGTCTTGTCTGTGTTATCAGCAAGATCTGAGCAACATGTGATAACAAATGGCAGTGGATGTGGATAATCAATGGATACAAAGCAAAGGCCTCGCATAAAATTATAAGCATTTTAAAGGTCAAAACTGGCTTTAAACAATCAGTCTAATCTACGTATCAACAATTTGAGATATGAACGACAAATGAGCGCAGCTGAGAGCAAACTTTAAAGCAAATAACTAAAAAAGAAAATTGAAAATTTAAGGGGAAGAGGAAGGGGAAAAGGAAAATAGAAAATGTGGCTACTGTGCACGCGAAGTAGATTAACTGCCTGAGCTGGAGACTCGTGCGTATGCGTGATATAAGATGACTCGAGAGTTGATGTCAGTGACAAACGTTGTACATCAAATCATAAAAGCCAAACGATAATTTTATGCTGCCAATTTAAAAAGAGAATCAAACATGCAACGCCAACTGAAAGACAGAATCAAAGTTCGAAGACTGAAACGGAGTCGGAAGCGAGTGGATACTGTAAATAGTTGTTAATTAAAACAAGATTCTTTTGAGTGAACTCGACGTTTTCCAAGAATCAATTAACAAACGTTGCTGGCTGCACATTAACCAATTAACTGCTAATCTAATTTTATAGATAGATAGGATAGGATAGGGATAGGAATAGGAAAGCATAGTATAGTATAAGCATAAGATAGGATAGAAGAGAGTTAAATCTGTTGTTGCTTTTACCCAATACTCTGGCACATTATCAATGAAATGCAATCCGTTGGAAAGAGATGGTAAGAGTTGAGCCCTTCAACTAATTAGCATTTTTCACTAAATTCCCAAAGTCCAATTAAAAAACACGAAAACACGACGTTAAGAACCAAGCGATAATTTACCTACATCAATGAGTTTCATTATGGAACAGCCACAACACACGATGATGACGATGACGATGACGATGGTTTGTCGTTCCTCTCTCTCTCTCTCTCCCAGTGTATGTGTGTGTGTGTGTGAGATCTTTATCTTCAAAATGTGACTATGGACTCTTCGAATTGGAGTTGCAAGTTTGAGACTGAAGCTCTGATTTCACAGCGGGCTGTGTGACAGACCACACGAGCGTCTTTGCTTACCGTCCACAATGTCATTCATAATTAAAAACAAAAGTTATACCATAATTTTTATTTGAATGGTCTACAAAAAACCAGTCTCCAAACTAAAGGGATCTATATCTCCCTCTCCCTCTCCGTTCCCCTCTTACTCTCTGACTACCATAAATTTCTGGCATAATCGAGTCAATGTTAAAAATCTTCTCACCTTTGCTCGTTGTTTCCTGTGACTCCAATTCCAACTCGAGTTCTGAATCCAGCTCCAGTTCTTTGGGCAGCGCCAGTGGAGCTGGCAAATTAACATTTGTGTTTGGCTTTTGCTCTTTTATCCGTTTGTTTGGATTAATTTTAAATTCAGTTTGTCTCGGCAACACACACTGCATTCTAGTATTAATTACTTTGGCTTCCGAAATCGAATTTACATATTAAAGTCGTTTTAAGGTAAGCAGCAAGGCAGCCAAGCAGCCAGGCAGCCAAGCAGCCAGGTAACCAGGTAACCAGCTTACTTCAGCCAACTCCAGGCACTTCAAACCGACCACGATCGTATCGTGCGCGAAGCAATGAAACGGAATCGGGTATGGGAATCGGTAAAGGGTAGAGATGGGAAGGGGAAAGGGGAAGGGAAGAGGTTTGGGTATGGTTATGGGTAGGGAAGGGTGCAGCTCGATCCTCGCAAGACGGTGCAGCAGGTTAAATGGAAATGGAAATGGAAATCAGCGCCACAGCCCCAACTCCAGTTAGTACAACGACTGCAGCAAACGACTCTGTGGACATCTGAAATCAATGGGAGCGAGCGTCAACGACCATTTCACAAATCGATACAACAACAGCAATTACAACAACAAGACAATTGGTATAAGGAGCGTTATAGACTGCCAAATACCCTGTAACTAAAAAATTTCAACATTTCAGTTGCTACTTTGAAGTGTGGCTACTTCAAGTTCTATTTTAAAAATGACATAACATCTGAAATAATTACACCCCACTTAAAAATATATTTAAAAATTACTAACACACCTCCTACTGCCTCTTACAAACCGTACACTGACTTGAATATACCCTCTACTAATGTATAATTTGAAGAGAATCTCGACGACAGTCGTTGAGTCGCCAAGTGTCGACTCTGTCAGAGTCTTTTATTTTGTTTTCTTTTCTTACTGTTTTTTTGTCTTTTATTTTTATTTTAATTTTTATTTTAATTGGAACAACATAATTCCTAGAAGTTCGCACGAACCAAAGCACAAACAACATTCAGGAAAGAGCTGCTAATGGAGTTCGTTTGTTTTGGGTTTACCCCGAGTTCCTTAAGAGTCGCTCAGTTCCCGGATCGACTGGGTTCCTGGGTTGCTAGGTTGCCTGGTGTCATGAGCTTGGCATTGCAATCGCCATGAGGGCATCGTAAATTACCTGATCGTGTATTGTAGCTCCCCTTTTGGTGGCAGTGCCCCCACAAAAGAGGATTGAAAACAATTAAAAAATTGGCAAACACGAATCGATTGTGATTACACTAAATTGTTGTCAAATTAGCTCCAAAATGAGCGAACTTCAGAGTTTCACGTTGGCTTCAAATCAACTGGATCAACTGGTGGGTGGGTGGAGTAAATAAACACTGCGAATCATGTGGGTGTGCAGAAGGTGTGTGTGTGTGTATTGGTTTGGAGAAAGTTGAACTTTTTTGCAGTTTAAAAACTGGTTCACTAGCACAGCGATAATTGAATAGCTTTCAAGTTTGTTTATGTACTATATACATATCAAAAAGTTACAATCTCAAAGATTTCTAAAGGTTAAACAGGGCAATAAAAAGTTGAACATAGAACAATGTTGTCTAGAGATCTATAAATTAGCAGAAACATTGACAATTTTACAGCGACAAATCATTTTGTTAATAGAATTTAAAATTATTCCATCCAAACTGACAGCATAATTGTAGGAACATTTAAATCAACTCAAGTCTTAGGGGATTATCACATGAGATCAACATATCAAACTAACAATTGAGCATTTTAACTATTTAATAGAGAGAGAGAGAGAGAGAGAGAGAGAGAGAGAGAGAGAGAGGGAGAGGTAGTAACGATTGATCGATCATCGCACAAAAAATATAAAAAAAAAAGAATCTCAGAGAAATAATTATGAAATGTCAAACTTGTGTTCGCGCTCGATTACGCCACTTGACATGGCCAATTAATCTCGGCTTAATTGGTTTGTGCCACAACAACAACACACACACACACACAAACACACACAGTCACAGTCACAGCAAGAGACAGGCGACACTCTGCCTGAGAGCCAGACGAGATCGAGAACGATATTGATGTGCTTGGGCTTCTGATTTTGTCTTGTAAGATACAAAACTCACAGCTACACAGATACAGATACATATAGAAATATATACATTTTTTTAGCCTTTTTTTTTGCTTCAACGAAATTTGTCATATTTACCGCCGGTGCGGGCCACATTCAAGGCTGATCGATATATATATGTATATATACCAAGAAATCTGAGCCGAAGCCGCAGTTGAAGCTCAAATCAAGAGTTTTGCCGTGACAACAATATTTTTTTTTTCATTTTGTGCTGCTGCAATTTGAGTCCCGATTCTCTGGCGGCAACGCCCGCCGCCAACGCCGCTGCCGATGCCGTCGCCGCTTGTAGACATTTTATCAGATTCTTTAATTGCGTAAAACATTTTTGGATTCTTCACGTAACGAAATTCCGAAACACCGTAGCTTGTTAAAATTCTTCTATCAATGAGCAGCTAACGACAGAGACGACCAAATCAATGTCAAACAGAGACAGCGAGAGCTACAATAACAAGAAAAAGAGAGAGAGGGAGAGAGCGAGAGAGAGAGAGGGAGAGCGAGACAACGACAAGTTATTGAAACACGAGCGTTTATGAAGTGGAACGCACGAAACGCCAATTAAGAAATTGACAAATTAAAGCTGAATGCTTTTTATAATCAAAACAGACAAAGCAAATAAGCTGCCAGCCAAGAGGGGGGGTTAAGGGGAGAGGAGGGGAGCGGGACAGCTAAGTTGGCTAAAATGTACCGCTCTCCTCTTCTCCCCCTGCCCCCTTTCTGGTTAGTTGTTTTAACAAAATTTATGAATTTCATGTTTATTAAAATTGTTTTTGCTTTTTTTCTGTTTTTGTTTAAATTTTTTGTTGCTTTGCAAGTGGCTGCCAGTTTAATTTGTTAATATTTTATTACAATTAATACAATGAATTCTTAAAGTTGACATTTATTTGCATTTCGCAGCAAACTTTCTATTTATTTATTTAGTTTTTTTTTTTCATTTTTCAGCTGTCGCAAATTGTTGGGAATCGCGTTGCCAATCGGCGGCAAATTAACGCAACGGCTTGTTGCAAGCTCAGTTTACAATCACAGTTGAGTTGAGTTTTTTGCTGGAGTCTCCTTTTTTTGGTTACCTTGCAACGACAGCAATCAATCGATCAAGCGATCAAGCGATCAAACGAGCGAAAGCTGCACCGACCATGTCAAAGTCCTTTAGTGCAGCATTGGTAGGGGCTGTTGGCGGGGGGTTGGGCAGCTAGCGGAGGGGGCTACAGAGCCAATCGATGGCCAACGATGGCTGCTGCGTGCATTCCGAAATGACAAAACAGTTAAAAAATAATTAATTGCGTTGCCTTAAATGGCCTAAAGCGGTTTGGCTTTTTGCTGCTACCGTTGCTGTTGCTGTTGCTGCCGCATCGCTTGTTTGCAACCTGCTGCAGCAGCAGCAGCAACAACAGAGCAACAGCAGCAACATCAACAAGTGCACATGTTGAACATTGAATGTATCTCTCTGCTTCCTTCTCATTGCCCATTTTGGCTTTTGTTTTTATTGCCCGCCTGCAGAGGCTACCGGGCAACATTTGCAGCCATCGGCCACTTTAGGGCTTATTAATGATGGATTCTCCTCAATTGTTGCAGCACCAGCTTTTTTTTTTAGTCGTTTTATTTGCTGTTTTCTTTTATTGCGCAATGTGCAACAACACTGAAGACGCTGAAGACGCTGCCTTGCCACAAAGTGCACAAATGTATGTCAGTGGCAACAGTCCTGAATGACAAATGAACAAATGTTTGCAACCAAGAAGTTTCTTCATTTTTTCCATCTGTTTTTTTTCTTTTTCATTGTCGTTGTTTTTAGTTGCAAGCAGTATGCTGACACTGCCACATCCCGTGGCAATGCCACTGTGGCACTGCCGAGCGCGTTGTACTAAACGTTTTGGCAGCTTGCCGACTAATTTGGGCCACATTGATGAGCTTTTCCGTGGTCCCATGGGGAGCAGAAAATGGAAATCGATAACAAGCTGTCGACACGATATCAATGCAGCTACAAAGCAATAAAATTAAATAATAATATAAGTAAATAAATAATAAAATTAATGAGTATACTAGATTTTAAAAATAAAGATACAAATTTTGTACTTAAAGAAGTTAAACAAAGTGATCAAATTATGTGATATATTTGAGTCTAAGAATGTAAATACTAGAAAATCTGTTAATATACTTAATTTTTTAATTTAATTTATTTTTATTTTTAATTTATAAAAATAGCAGCGAGCACTCTTAAACAATTAATTACATTGTAAACTATTTTCATGAATAAAAGTTAATGCAATTAAAAAAAAATGATAATAAATATAATTAAAAAATTAGATTATAATAAAATTAAAAAAAAAATAAAACAAAACCTAATGCTGTGTTTATTTTAAGACAATTTTAAAATAATAAATACAATAAAAAATATAAATAAATTTAAGTTTTGAGCTAACAAAAACAAAAAGAATAAGAAGAAATTAACTAGAAAATATATAAATTATTTTCTTTACCTTTAAACTAGTTTTTTCAGCTTCAAAACCTTTAAAACCAATATTTACTTACACATTTAAAATCATAATTTCAATTGAATTTTTGACAACAAAAGTTAATTCATTCCAGATGCCCCCAAATGATAAAAATCCACAATTTATGCAAGTTACTTTTATTTATTATATAAAAATAAATTATTTTTTTTAGTTATTTTTTAAATAGAATTCTTTTCAAATTGACTGTTGATTTTCTTAAACAATGCCAAAGTTTATGTGTATCTCAGACGCCCAACAAAAAAAGCTTATAGACGTATCTAAGATACAATATCTTATCGTATAAACAATATATATAAATCAAGATGAATGTCGCGTAGACAAACAAACTAATTTTCACTTTTATTTAACAAATGAGTTGTGCTCAAATGACAAAAAATTCAGTCCCACAAACTGATGATCATAACTTTGAATCTGTAACGTCTTAACGAGCTAGTTTTAATAACTTGAAAACTCGAAATTGCCAGCCACCAAAGAAGGTATAACAAAGGGTTACAAAGGGGCGAGGGGGAAGGGAGACTTTAGGAATAATTTATACTCCGATTAGAGATCGTAAGCAACGCCCAAAATAAAGATTAGCGATCGCCAATGTAAAGGGAAACGACAAATCGAGAATGCTTTGGCGATAAATTTCAATCAAAAAGTAAAAAAAAAACGATAGAAAAACAACAACAATTGTCGTGGGTTTTGTTGCATAATTAGACAGCGATCACCTTTAGCTATATACAGGTATATAACTTGTAGTTTTTTTGTTGGAAATTCCATTGAGAGAAGCGCTGTAAATTAGATTTACGAGTGTCGATCAATGGATCATGGGGCTCAATTAAAATCAGCTTAATAATTTTCTTGATTCGCTGTGCACCGCTGGAGATATGGGCAGGGGCTAAAGGGAATTAGGGTATATAATAGTCGAGCATTTCTTAGAGTGCGATAAATAAAGTGTGATAATAATTTTTTATGAAAGAGAGTCAGTCGAAGGTAACAAATCAATGGCATATAATGCTCAAAGCGAGCCAATAAAAAACGATTTACATTCATGAACATAAATCTTAGAATTTCTAAGATAACTTGGGACTAGCCAACGATTTCATTATCAATGAATGCCCGAAACTTCTTTGTATTGAAAACTATGAATGAATGAACTAAATTCTGTTTTGAAAAGGACCTCACAATTGGAAGCGTGCATTTTGGGCGATTAAGACAATTCGTTGAGCATACCCGACAGGATGAGCGATTTATGGCTTCTTCACGAAACAATGAAATGACTAGAAACGACTTCAATTAGATTTCAACTGCAGGTAATAATCATTTTTACTCCTTTGGAGGTCTTTGCTTTGGGGTCAGTTGGCAATGGAGTGCAATTCCTGCGCATGCGCCGCTGGACACTCCACTGAGATTCTTAATTACAGTGGAGCAAAGCGCACAGTTCGTGGAGCGCCGCGGCGCCGCAATTAAGACGAGTTCGTAAAACTAAAAAACAAAAAAAAATTAAGTTTAATGTAAACTTTGGTGCGCTAATTAAGTCATGGTTGCCTGCAATGTTGTGCTTCACTGACTGCTCAGAGTAGTCCAACTCTTCTTTTTACAGGTACAGCAAAAGGTACAGCTGAGACTGTACATTTGTCTGCACCTTTCGACAAGTCATTGAGCTGTTAAATTTATTTAATGCCCTACAATAAAGGCTCGGCCATGTTATTATTAATTTTTATTGCTCTTCTTGATTACAGCAGGTTGTTAAAGGTAGTTTTGTCTATAGCAAAAGGATTCCCATGATCCTGAGATCCTTCGATCATTGTTGCCTGCTGTGCTTTTGTTTTCGACCCCTTCAAAATTGAGTGCCTGCCCGAAAGGGACATTGAAAACGCATTTTTGCTCAATGAATACAGTTCATTCATGTCAAGATCCTTTCATTCATTCAGTTAACAGCTCGTTTTCGGGTGGGTGTGTCCTTAAGGATTACATTAATGCGTACGTTGTCCTGCGCAACATTTTAATGTACTCACTCGAGAGGATTTAATGATGTACACTTCTTGTTCATGTTCATGTTCGTGTTCCCATCCAGTTCAAGTGCTCCATGTACCTGTCGGCATGAAATTCGCAAAAAAGGATTTTCTATCCTTTCTTCTAGCATCTTTCGCCTGTCTTTTTCAAGAACCTTTCATACTTTATGACCTCTGGAAAGCCGCATATATTTCTCATGTCACAAAAGTCAGACACTTGAAGACACTTCAAGTGTTTGTTGTCTATTCGCATTGTCTTCCAAAGCACTCACAGGACACTTGAGTTGAGCTCTTCTCATCCTTACGAATGGATTAGCAACTGTTTCTGGTCAAGTGGCATCCTGCTGTGCAGGTGATCGCACGAGCCGATCTCTATCGCTGACTTTGCGGTTTTTCAACTGATCGGATTTATGTAAATCTTTTCATGCGCTTAACTCCTTGACTTTCTACACGTGCTCATCTTTGGCTCTAAGATTAGTTGGCCACTCATCGAGATGGAATAAAAGACGAGGAAAGAAATCGGTTAAGGGCTAAAGAAATTGATCAAAGAATTTTATACTTTTCTATACCAAATAATACAAACCAACTAATGCGATCAACTCTTTTGTTAAAATTAAAATCTTTGACTTCAGATGAATGAAGTGCGAAAATGAAAGTATATAGATTAAAAGCCATAGATTTCTAAACTTATCTGTTGAATAAAAAGTAAGTTAACCCAGAAGACTTTGTTGGAAAAGATTCTCAAAAGTAAACAAGTAAGAAAGGCTACAGTCGATCGAGCCGACTGTAAAAGACCCCGTACTCATTCTAGTGCGCGTTTTTCCATACAAATCACAAATTTTCGACCGATTGTCCTATGGAAGCTATAGGCTATAGTTATCCGATCCAAACCAAACTTGGTAAGAATAGTTATAATGTTACCATACACATAATGTGTGAATTTGGTCTCTCTAGCTAAGGTCGTTTTCAAGTTATGGTGATGTGAAAATAGTTTTACGGGGAGTACGGGGTCTAAAAAACAAACCGAAGTATTTTAATTCAACAACTTTAACCAGTCTCTCGTTAAGTCTAGTTCTTTCAAATATTAGTTTGTATAAATTGAAGTCCACTCATGTAATTTTAATTATATATATATAAATATATGACATATATATATTCTCAACATCTTTAAACCATCTTTTGTTAAGCCTTGCTTATGAATAAGTGCGTGTTTTGCTATCAAACTTTATTCATATACTTTGTGTATAAGACTTCACAATAATAATCACATTTCTGCTGTTGGATCGTGACACATCCTTTCTCATAGGATGGCGTTAAAATCAAGTAAAAATTAATACACTCACGCTATGCTGTCAAACAAGAGTATCTCATAAATACGCATGAGAGATACATTCATCTTTTCAAGCATCTTTCCAACCATTCATACACTGCAGTAGCAGCTTTTCAAAGGAAATTATTTGCCAAGTGTCTGTAGGCCCGCTCCCCCTCCACCCTCTTGCCTACCCCCTCTCGCACCACCCTCACTGCTTATGGCCATGTTGCATCCGATGAGCTTACGCAATCGATGCGCGCTGGCTGGCTGACTGACTGGCTGACTGGCTGACTGGCTGGCTCATTACGAAGGTAAAGTCATGGATGGAGTCATGGCTGGCAAGCTTGGCTAGAGAGCTGACAAGAAACGGTGACAACAAATGGAAGTTGCAAGTTTTTTGTGTGATTTTTAATTAACGCTTTTGCACAATGCTTGTCTAATTACGCCTTTGGTGCCATGACAACATCAGACTCGTACTAAATCATCAATATTGTCATGAAAACCAGCTGCAACTGCCACCATCTCTCCAGAGGGAGCAACTGCATCCTTGCGGTATGAGCAATAGAATCAGTTTTCAATGAGACGACGATCATCGCATGACAATTAGGTTTCTAAACTGAATCTAATACATTATTGATTGCATTTAATTTGCATTGAAATGAGAGAAGAAGAAGAAGACCACAAAAACCAGATGAAGTCATATACGACGAGTGAGACGAGTGAGACGAGTGAGAAGCCTTTGAGCTACGCAACTGAAATGCCAATTTAAAATGGATGGCTAAAATAAATTGGTAGTGTAACGCAAAATGGACTATCATCAATTGAAAATCAATATGTCACATAAATTGGAAGGGAAATCAACGCCAGTGAAAGAAAATTGTTAACCAAAATGGAAAATGGCCAAAATGGCAAAACTCGCACTGCGATTACTTTGCTATAATTCCCTGTTGTTGTTGTTGTTGTCGCTTGGGTTTTTATTGGCCACTTTTGGCCACATCAGCGACAACGATGAGACAAGCTCTCGCTTCCTGCCTGAATGTCTGGCTCAGGATCGGATCCCATCGACAAGTTGCCATTATTATGCGCATGTTGGCATTACATTGTTGTTTTAGCCATAGTTTTAGCAATTGTTGTTCACTACACGTTGTTGTTGTTGCCGGATTTGTCAGCGATCCTCAAAGTGATAAAAATTGCTCGTAAATCCTTAACGAGTGGAACTAACACGCGCTCGATTTACTTCTGGTCTTAGTTGAGCAGCAACTGCCACCCGCAACCACCGCAAAAACCACCGCAAAACCATTGCACACCACATTTGTCTTTTTAGCAAGCTTCTTAAACAACAACAACAACAACAACAACACGAAAGAGAACAACAATCAACCAAATGGAACAATGGCCGATCCTGGAAATGTTCGCAATGGACGCGCTCATCTCTTGATCTGCATTGTTAGTGTCTTCTTCTTTGCTTACTCCTACTCTACCCCTCTCTCCCTACCTCTCCCCACTTCCATCCTTAACTTTGCATTCAACATTCTGTAGTCCAACTTCTGTTGAACTCACACCAACGCTCCACTTTATGCATCCCAAGCTCCAAATTGACTCCATTAAATTCCAATTGTCCAATGTTCGTCTCTGTGGATTCTATACAAAACCCGTTGCCAGTTTTTGACCAAGTTAAAGGTTATTATTATGACTTGTTATGCTGCTGCTCTTTCAGCTGCTGATCAATATGATAAATTTGATAATTTGCATAGATTTTTCCACTGATAACCAACGATTGTTTTGAAGTCTGTGACAATTGCCCAGTTGGCCTAGATCAGTTGGACTGAAGTTTCTGAAGACTTTAAAGACAAGTTAAAGTTTTGAATAAAATGTGTCTAAATTTAGCTACAATTTTATGTCTATCGTATAGATAAACCATTTAAGATAATCAATTTAAGACTGTTAAAAAAATGAAGATAAAAACTAATCAAGATAAAGGAGGACTTAAAGTTTAATTAAATGATATATTTACTATAAGTTTTACTCAACTAAACAATAAGACAAACTACTTTTAAGACAGTTAAGTTTATTGATAAATTAAAGGAGAAAGTGGAAGTTATGTTGTTGTAAATTTCAAACTAAAATTGATCATCAAAATTTTGTTCGAAAAGTTCAAAAACTAACTTTTAGATTTAATAACTCAATTAAACCATTTAAATTAATAGTACAGCTTAAATATTGTTTAATTCTTAATTACTAGTATAGGCTATAATTAAATACCCCGCAATTTGAACACAAAGGGTATTTCTACAGCTGAAAAAACAAACTGAAAACGAGCTGAAAATTTATTCAACAAATTTAATATTAGGTTTTAACGATCGGCAAATTAACATACTCAGCTTTAGACCTATGAATTCAGTTAAACGTATGGCAAACGGGTTTCCGACCACCCAGTAGCACACAGCGGGGAGGCGGGGCCGGAAGGTGTGGGCGAGGGAACAGGGGGAACTACATGTTTTGTAAGTAGGTGTTGACAGTTGGCTAGAATAATAACTACTTTAAAATAAAGCCATGCCGATAATTAATTACAAGCGATTAATGACAGTGTTATCTAAGCGTATGACAAAATGCTTCGTCGGCAGCAATAACAACAACAACAGCAACAACAACAACAGCAATAGTAACAACAACAACAACAATCGCATTCAACTGATTCGCTTGAGTTCAACTCAGTTCATGCGTAGCGCCGCCAACTTTAAGTGGAGCAGGAGGGCGGCAGGGCGACAGTGTGTTGGGGGTGGGCGTGTCAATTGCCGCCCGCTGTTTTCTAACAGTTCCGCATAATTTGCAAACGATTTGATAAACGTCTCTTTCGGTCTTTCAGTGAATTTGAAGAGCGCCAGCAAATTCCATTAACAACTGCAGCAATTTGAGGGCTACACTGAAAAAAAAATTTCATATCTGGCGAAAAGAAATTTCTAGACTAATTCTGCAGTTTATTTAAGGGCTATTTGACATAAGAAATTCAAGTCAAAATCTAGATTTTTTGAACCAATTGATTAGCTAAACTATTTTTTTCAGTGTATATTCAAAATCCTTTTAAACACAATATGTCACATTACTTAGTTCTCCCTGTGTTGCATTGTTTCAAGTTGTTTGTTTTCTTTTGTTGGTTTTTTGAGAGAGTTTTAGTCCATTTTGGGGCACATAATTAATGTGCTAAGCGACCCTCTTCGGGGCACCGATCCTTAAGTAGGGTGCGGCCCTCTTCTAAGACACATAATTACGTTGTTTCATTAACAGCATTAGTAGCCATCATATTTCACTTTCACTCTCCACCCACAGTCTCTTAAAACAGATAGAAGACACAAAGCCGCCAAACAAACAACTTGAGGTGCATCTTTCTCCCACTCCCTCACTCTCCTTCTCCCTCTCTCCCTCTCGTCTGCTACCCCTACTCCCAACAAAATTTATTGGCATTTACAGATCGCTCAAATACCTTTTACTGGGTGGCAACTGTAGCTATAAGTGTTATATGATATTACATCGGTATCTGCTTAAGTGTTATTCGGATTGTTGTTAAAACTATCTTAAAGATACGCGTAAGTGAGATACTTATAAATATGCAGATTCCTTGCTTTGTGGTGGAAAACGCTTAGTATCTATTAGTTGATACATTTTTTAATAGTTGTTGTCACTCATCTTCAGTTGGTTGGTTTTTTAAAATTATATACCCTGCAGAGGTGGTGAGGTATGAGTTGTATAGAATGAGTCTTAAATATATTTATAACATTTTTATGATTTTTCGGTTAAACTGTTCATTTATTTTTTACAGTGTTGCCAATTTTAAAAAAAAATGTAAGTTTAGTTCATAAATTCTATCTCATATATAACATATTAAATATTATAAATATAGAATTATTATAAAAAAAATTTGAATTTTAACCTAAATTTATTATTTAACTCGTACAGGGTATTTACAAGTGCAGCACTTTAAGCTATAGCACTTGAACGCATTATGGATTATTAATGTAATGGGTTGTGCACGGGCATATGACGGAGCATTGATCATGGAGTCACATTCCCCCTCTCCCTCTCTCTTTCTCACTTCCACCCCCCCCTCTCTCTCTCTCTCACTCCTCTCCGAAGTGCCTGCGACACAAAACTGACTAATGCAATCTCAAGTATGTGCGACGCGCGGTCTAAGGCGGCTGCAGGAGTAGGGGCAGGGGCAGGGGCAGGGGCAGGAGCAGGCGTGGCACACAAAGGGGAGCTGCAACATGTGGCATACAAAACAAAAAAAAAGCAAGATGCATTCTCCCTCGCATAGAGTAGGAGAGTGATGCGGCTTGTAGAATTTATGTGCAGCGGCATGTTGCCATTGGCTTGCCGCTTGCTGCTTGCTACTTGCCTCTACTTGCCGCTTGGTGGCAAGTTCTCGCACGCATTTAAATACCTAATAAAAGTTACACTTGAAAATTAATGAGCAGCGTTTTAAGGCAACATTTATGGAACACGACAAAGTGACAACACTTGAATTAAGTTGTTCACTCAGTCTCCTCTGCTCTCCCCTCTACCCCCGCTAGCCACCCTACTACCTCCGTCTCTGCCGTTCTGCCCCTCAGCTGTGCTCTCGTTATTAGTATTATTGCTGTTGTTGTTGTTGCTGTTTGCCTTTCAGATGTCACTTGATGGCATTGCCATTGCCATTCCGCCGACTCCGTCTCCATTCCCCTCTCCCTCCTCCTCATCCTCCTGGACTCCATCTCCGACTGCTTCGCGCTGAGATTTCATTTTAGTTGGTGTAATAAATTTTGTGGTTTAATGGGGCGGGCGTTTGTAGACGTCAGCATCAATGGCAATGCAAACGGCGACAGAGGCAGCGACGGCGAGGGCGGCAGCGGCGGCAGAGGCACAGCGGCATGACTCTGAAGTTTCACTTTGATATTCGAGCGTCTATTAATGAAAACATTTCCAAAGTGCCGTCCGCAGTTTTTCCCCTGTGCGAATGGGGCGTACTTTTCTGGCCTAGAGTCGTATGTGTGTTTTTATAGGGCACGGTTCCTTTTTTTAATGCATCCAAATGACTTACTCGCAGTCTCCCACAGTAGCCAAACTCTAACACACACACACACACACACACACACACACACACACAGGCACAGTGTCTAAACGACACTATTAAACTGACAAAAATTGACACTAATCATGCTCGACTGACAACTGAAAGGGTGGCCGACCATTTATTGAGACTCCCTCCCCTGCCCTTCCTTAGTTTCCTTAGTTACTTCCTAACAAACCAATCTTTGGGGCAGATGCCACATTATGTAGCCCTGTCATGTATCAGTCTGGCCATAATTTATGTATCAACACCCAACACAGCTCATTTGTACTTAACTCAAAAAGAATCTTGATTTAATCGTGTTTAACCAGCAATTTCAAATAAACAAATCACTAAGAAAATAATATTTTATTAAATTTGTTCTCTAAATTTATTATTAATAAAAGACCTTTCATTAATTTAAATTAAAATTTGCAACCAACAGAGAAAAAATGTGGCAAATAGTAAGAGGCAGGTGGCGGCAGGAGATAGTAGCCAGTTGGCAGGTGGCAAGTGTTAAGCCATAAAGCAGTTAATATGTGGAGTGTGGAGTGCTATCAATACCAAAAGCCAAGACAGTAAACAGCAATGCAACACATTGGGGCACAAAGAGGCTGCAACACCAGCGTTAAACGCAGCAAAGTAAATTGTTCGATTAATTGGATTTTAACAGCGACAAGTAGTCGCCAGTCCAGGCCAGACCTGGTCAGGAGTGGACTGAACGGGAGCCAATGAGCGCCACAAAAACTGCAACATTCCCGAACTGCAACAAGGGGAGAGAGAGAGAGGAAAGAGGGAGTGAGAGAGAGGTAGCAACATGAACTCTTGTTCGATGTGGCAGCAAAACGAAATAGAGATGAATTTACAGCTACAAATCGCTTGATCAGTCAACGTTTTAGCCACGTCTAATTGTCAGTCAGTCAAGCAGACTGACAACAGTGCCTGCCAGTAAGCAATGGACCACGTCTTCAAACCAGCAAAAACAACAACAAAAGATACAAACGCGAGGCCCAAAGTTGAATTTTTATTGTTGTCACAGCAATTTCAATTGGTTCGATGAGCATTCCAGCATTGCACGAAGAGTTTCAAGGCAAAAAAATAAGGAATACCAATAATGCAAGTACAACAGAGACTCAGAGAGAGAAAGAGAGAGAGAGGTAGGGGGAAAGAGATAGAAAGAGAGCAAGACAAACTGGCTTAGACAACGTTGGAGCACAGCTCCATCATCGATATTATGTCGAGAGCCAGACGATTAATGATTTCCAAGGTGAAGATCTCATCTCTGACTTTATAGACCCTGTACTTGAAAAGAGTAGAGGGGTTTATGGGAATTGTAAGACAGGAAGAGTGTGCTTAACAAGCAGAAGAAGACAAACCCGATTCTATAGATTATATACATATGTATATTCTAGATCAGCATTTGGAGCCAATTTTCTTCTGTTTATATGTAAGTGCAACTGGATCTCAGAGATTACAAAAGCTAGAACCTTTAAATTTTAAATGAAAGTTCGTCTATATGTCATACATATCATGGTTGTTTTGGATTTATGCCACGCCCCGTTACGTCTCCTCAAATTTTATAAAATCATACCAACCTCTGTGAAGAATCTGTACTTAGTATGGAAAACATTATAGTGATTTGAGTTGTCACAAAGAAATCATCATATTATGTATACTATATGTCGTTCTATATCCTGATCAACTTTAGTCAGGATCAAACCACAATATCCTAAAGTCTCCATGGAAACAATCTGTCAAAAATCTGTAAATTATATGAAAAACTTGTCTGTATATTGAGATATCTCCAGCAAACTCACAAATTATATGAATAGTATAAATTTAAAAGTATTCCCAAAATTTAAACAGGATCGAATAACTATAACTGAACTTTGTGGTTGAACAAAACAGCAAAAAATAGCTCTCTTCCAAGTACAGGGTCTTTAAAAGTCGTCTCTTTTGACCGTAGGCTTTCCTATTAGTTGTCTCACTGCTCAATGTCAGTTCGTCAGTTTGTCAGTCAGTCAGTCTGTCTGTCTCTCTTTCTCTTGCTCTCTTTCTCTGTCTTTCCTCTCTCCGACACTTGGTATTTATGCCAATTAGTATGAAATTTCTTACGTGCCTTCAGACAGCAGCGAACTCCAGATCCAACTGCTGCTCCTACTCCGTCTCCAGCTCCGACTCCAGTTCCAATTCCAAGTGCCGTCCTCAGCGCAGCTTCTGTTGTTTGCTGCTTCCGCTAAAACTGGTCCAGTTCCATTTCTCGATTTCACCCTAATACGATGCAATATGTGTATAACTCCTGCTGCTTACCCACATTCCCTCTCTCTCTCTCTCTCTCTTCCTTTCCCTCCCTCTCTCCCTCTGCTGTGCCACAACAGACTTAGCGCCATTTTTGTCGCTTCTGTCTTGGCCTAATCAGCGTGGCTAAATCGCGTTAGCCTACAAAAAAGTTAACTTTGTGGTTTTGTGCGTTGTCGTTTTGAAATGACAGTGTGTGCACACTAATTAAATACATTTTAATTTGAATAAAAATGACTCGATTTTTACTATTTTAAAACTTAAAACCTTAAAGCCTCTGGGGCACCTAAAAGCACTTTTTATTAACAGTGTGTACACACGCAGCAGCAGATAAATTATAAACCTTAGCATTTCTTACAACTTTACAGTTTAGTAATTTGAATATTTTCATATTTATTTTTCATTACATATGTCTTTTATGACTTCTTTGTACGTAACCCAACAGTGTGTACACACTTTTTAAACTTTATTTTAATATTACAAAATTTCTTAGACAGTTTCAGTACTTGGATTTACATTTCTTCTAGTGAACTGACTTTCTCTCTCGCATATTAGTACAACAGTGTGTACACACTATTTTACTAAAAAGTGTGTGCACTTAAAAAATATTTTCCAACGTAAAAGCAGTTCTTCAAAATTTATTCACGACTGCAGCTCTTTTACTAAGACGATGTTGTTACTTTAAATATACTAAAACAGTGTGTACATACAATTTAAGTGAACAGTGTGTACATATTAATCCTTGCTTCAACTGAATGCAAAATTCCCTAAAATTTATTTCGATTTAATGCTCTAAAATTTGTAAGTTATACTCCCCGAAACTAGCAAAACAGTGTGTACACACTTTTATTTAAAGTTCCCTTTCCCCGCATTGTATATGCACATTCGATGTACACTTTCCACGACAAATTTGCAACAATTTTCCGCCCAGCAAGAGCAGTATACTCTCTTCCCTACTCTCTTCCACTCCCCCACTCTCTCCCTTTCACTCACCCACACGCTCTCACTCTCACTCTACCTCCTAGTGTTGCTGTCTCTATCTCGTTAGGCGACGGTGGCGGCGGCTTCAATAATTGAGCAATTATTCATTCAAATGGATTGCCAATTTCGCTGACCAGCCCACTCTATAAGCACCACGTGAGTCTGGAGGCGGGTGGAGCGGAAGACAGGAGTCTGTAGGCTGAAAGAGGCGTCTCCCCAATGCCAAAGCCAATTTAGCAACATTGCATCGCATTGCATCGAAGTGCAATTGCGATTGCAATTATAAAACAATCACTTGTCCGACTAGGCGGCTCCTGGTCGCCACCTTAACGGCTGACCATTATTTTGGGGCGGCATCCACGCAAATTGTGCTTACTTAATAAGTCGTACAACCTGCTAATGTGAGCAATTTAGCAAAGGAACGCGCTACCAGTCGACTACAACGAGTCTGGTCTGGTCTGCTTTGGTCTCTACTCTTGGCCATGGCCAAAACTGCGGGCAGCGCATGCGCAAAAGGCGATTGCAATCAGCGACGGCGCAGAAAAAGGCTCACTGCACTCGCTAGCCATGGCCAAAAGTGCCCCCGTGTGTGTGTGTGTGAGTGTGTGTAATAAAAAGGTGCGAGCTTAAAGAATTTATGGGCCAACTTGAGCATGTCGATAAGCTGCTGGAGTTGCAGTTGGAGCCGGAGCATGGCCTGGACAGCGCACCTAATTATTATAAATAAACCAATCGAACAATAAAGATCTGTTGGCCAACTTTCCACGAACTGTGCCCAGTTGACCAGTTCAGTCTATAAGAACTTAATCGCAAATGAGATTCAGAGCTGGCACTGGAACTGGCCACTGGCAGAGTACGATCCCCTACAACAGTCCGAGACCGAAACCGTCCAGTGCCGTCCAGCAACGCCATCGATAACACAATCGATGATGAGGCCATTGGCAATTGGGCCAAAAAGCAGGCCTGCCTGGGTTGCCTAACAAGCGCTTGCCACGGTGACGAGCAGCCGCGGCCTTCTGGATTAATCGCTGACATGGGCCATGAAGGGCCCATCCTCGGTCCCCAAAGCTCCTCTTCCTGCTACTCCCGTCCCTCCTCCTCCACTTCCTCCCAAGCCTCCTCCTCCCTCCCTCCCACTGCAGATAACGCGCTGACGTAGTTAAACATATTGTAATTGCTGTGCTGCCGTTTTGGCCAAAAACGAGTTTTGTCTGCCTGACTGGCTAAAAGTCTGCTCATTGTTTGGCCTGTCCGTTGTATCTCGGGCTTAGCATCAGATTACCACTCTATGTGCAGACAAAAGGCAGCTCCAAAGGCTCTGAGCCAATAAATGGCTCTGAAAAGGCGTCGCGATCTTGTCGTCGCCTCCTCATCCATATCCCCAGTTTTATCCCCATCCGCAGTCTTTGATTTTTGTGGATCAGAGTCGAGTGCTTCTCTGTCTTCTCGGCCTTCTGCTCCAGCTCTTCTACTCTGCGCACAGTAGCCACTCGATAATTTGCTACGGCATTCCAAGTGTATGTCTCCTTATCCCGCTTGTCAATCAACCTCCTAATTATTCTTTGAATGCAAAAGATAATTGGCCATTTTTGGCTGCTGCTGTTGCTGCTGCTGCTAACTGATCGTTCCTTGATCATTCCCTGATCGTTCTCGGATCGAGGGATCAATATCATTATAATATATGAGAGCGAAACGCGCGATTCTTTGACAGTTTTGTGGCAATTATGACAAACAATAGGACCCTGTGGAGTTACCAGGTCACTTGCATCCCTGGATGCTTAATCAACACAACTAAAATCCAATTAAGTCCATAAGCAGCAGTCACTAAAAACTGCTAGCCAGCTCACTAACTGGCCAACTGTATTTAGCCATGAACGGCTACAAAGCTGTTGTGCCCTTCTAACAGGAAACAGGAAATTTGTATTAATTGTGTACAACTAAATTTTAATTAGTTTAAAGATTTATTTATTTTTATTTTATACAAAATAATTTAATAATTGAAATATATATAGAAATTTTTAAAAAATGTATGGTTAAAAAAATTAAAATATATGAAGATTTTTAAAAATGGATTGCTTTAAAAAAAAGTTTTTTAACATATAAAAAATGTTCTAAAAAAGTTTTTTGCAAACAATTTTTTTTTAATATTTTAAATTAATCTGAGTTTGAAAAATGTTTTGCTTCATAATTAAAATTTATTTTTTAAGTTAACACATTTAATTTTTAATAATCCCTATAACAAATACGCCCTATTAGAAAGTACAGGGTATCAACAGAAGCTGCAGCGTGAGCGGCAACTAATTCATTTGGCGTCCCCAGCAGGTTGCCAGTCCGCGTACTATCTATGAGTGGTAATCGTGCTGTGAACGCGTTGCGCTGCAAACATTCACATGCACACAAACACACACAAATAGTTCGAGAGAGAGAGAGACACACACACACACATACATCCTGGTCCTGGCAATTCGGCGAAGTGCAGTCGGCGAGCGCAGCGGCAGCGCATAGCTTTAAGTGTAATGAAATCACACATAGACAGGCCCAAAGATAGCAAAGCAGAGAGCGATGAAGAGAGCGGGAGAGCGGGTGACTAAGAGAGGGGTTTAAGAGAGAGGGAGAGCTTTACACGATCGACACTTTATACGTTACCTGGACTGTTGTGTAAAACGATTGGCGCGTTAATCAACGTACAAATTTCCTACTTATATGGCTTGCGAATTAAATCGTTCCCTCGAGATCGCTGCCTGTCCCGCAGCTGCTGCGCTGCTTCGCTGCTCCATTGGCTGACAGCTGGCGATTAGAACTGGAGCGATAAATTATACAATTGCAGTGCGTGAGAGAAGAAGAAGAAGATGAAGAGAGGAGAAGAGAGAGTGGTGGAGGGAGGGAGACAGAGTAACAGGTCCCCAGCTCATCGGGTCTGACAATTACACTGATTATATTAAATATATATGAGAACCAAATATGGGTTATAGCCATGGGAGTGTTAACTGTTTGCCTTCGTTGGCATAACGCATATGTAATTTGGCTCAATTGGCAGTACCAATACAGAGAAATACACACAAACACACACACGCATACATGAAACTATGCAAATTACCATAGAAACCTGGACTAACTCACTACTTGGAACTGAAGAAAATTGAAAATTTCTGCTGCTGTTGTTGCTGTTGTTGTTATGTGACCCCCGCAAAAATCTCTCTCTAAAAAATCAATTAAGTTGGTGGAACCTTTCGAGCTAAACGCTAAACAATTGCGCATAATTATACACGACAAGCAACTGCATTGCCTCAATTTGTGCATTTGCATAAGAAAAAAGTAACAGCAAAGAACAAGAACAATTACAGTGCTAAGTGGAAAAAGTTAACGACCCCAAAAACTAATAGAATGCAAGCAGACGACCCCAAAAACACACACACACAAACACACACACACTCCCAACCATTTATAGGCTAAAGCGGCCCCTTTGACTAGGGCACTATTTATAGTTAAAACTATTTAATGCTTTAAGTAAACAATTGTTAATTTACAACTGTAAAGCTTTTACTCAAAATTAGAATTTGCATGCGCATAGCATTGTTGGGAAAGAATGTTAGCTATAATAAAATTATACTTTATTGCGAGTCCCAAAGAATTTGCGACAAGAAAAAAGTTAAAATTCCTTGGGGAAAGCACAAAACATCGATTTACATTGTTGTTGGTTTTTAGTAGGCTTTCTCTATGCTAAACATTATAATTTCAACATACTTTTTTAAAATTTTTAGTAGTTACATAGTTAAACTAATAGAATTGTGGTTAATGTGGCTAGCTTTGGTACTAGCACTGGCGGAGAGTTTTTGAATTTCCATTGAGTGCGCGCCAAATGAAGCAGTCAGCTGATTGCCGTACTGGCAACACCGGACTGCATATTAACAGTGTTGTAAGTCGCAGCTCGGCAACTTATCGATACTCATATCGAACGCAACGAAAAGTATCGAATGAAACGCGAATCCAACGAAAGAAGCAAAGCAGAGGAAAAACAAAAACCACAATCTAATTGTGAAAAAGTGTGAAGTTCGCGTTAAAATCGCCACCTATTTGGGTTTAAAACAATATTGATTGCAGGCAGCTAGCGCGTTAGATCGGAAATATCCCATCGAATTTAAGTGCAAACGTACTGAAACCTTCAGTGCTACCGTCACCACCAACACCTGCCGCCCTCCCCTTTCCAATTTAGTATATTTTTGACGCACACACCAACAACAAAAACAACACACAAACACTTACACACTCTCAAAAAAGAGGAAAAGAAGAAAAAAACACCAATAACACTTGCACACGATTCTTTTTGACTTGCGAAATCTAAGACGAAGGCCAACGCCAGCCGATTAACCAAGCAGCCGAGCAAGCAACCAAAACACAAGACCCACAAAAATTAAAAAAAATTAAACCCAGTAGGCAAAGAGCAGCAGGCAACAGCAGCAACAATCCAAGCAAGCAACCAACCAACAAATGCGTGCGCCGCTCAAAAGTTGATGTAGAACGTAACGCGAAACCCAATTTGCAAAGTCACGCCGCGTCAGCTAACATAGCCAACAGCACAGCACAAGACAGCTGAGCTTAGCAAGATGTCCGTGCGGACGCAGGTGCTAGGATTTGTGGATGTCATGATGCGGGTGCCACCCATCATGGTCATCGATGAGATACTTAAAATTGGCATGGGTCTGCCCACGCGACTTTATCCAGACAAAGTATCCACAACAACTGATGCAATGACAACTCCCGCGACACCAGAACCAGAGCAACATATGGATGCAAGCAGCAGTAGCACAGACATGATCAATACCATTAAAACGTTCTTTGGCATGGGCAGTGAAGCTGCTGTTTCCGCTGTCACAAATGCCATTAGCAATAGCAGCGAAGAGATTCTGGAAAAGTCCATAGAGAATGCCTCCAAAGCGGCGCATACTAACGGTTTGCTAAGCAATAACTTCAATACGCTCATTGACGAACTGGCCCACGATGGCATGCTGTCTGATATATTAAGTATAACGACGATTAAATTCGTTATATGCTTATTAGGTGAGTGAATTGTTGTTGTTGCTCCATTGGGACGTTCACTCGCAGTCGATGGCTTATCAAATTGTTGTTATTTTGTACTTTAAACTTTGTGTTTTTGTTTTCATTTGCAGGTTTCTTTAGCGCCACTTGCATTTTCATGCTTTGGACGCGTCACTTGGTGATGGTGTACATGTTTCTTACCTCGCTTGGACTCTCCTTTCTCTCCTACTGGTCCAATGTTAGCGCCTTGGCGCTCATGGAGAACAGTCCATGCATATTGCAGGATTTGATGTCAATGAATACCACCAGATTACTGGATTCAGGCGGTGTCATCATGTCTCTGGCACCACATATCATTGCACAGTGGTTCATGGGCATGTTATTTGCCTATATACACTTGGGACCACGATATGCGATCGTACAGAAAATGATGCCCATCATATTTACTAGTCCAATTCTGATTGCCATGCTTCCCCTGCCGCCGTACATTGTGGAAAAGCTACCCGTGGTGGCAGGCATTACACCCATTATACTGACCAAAATCACACTAATCCAAAGTGCCATGGAAGCCAGCAGAACGGTCTATAATGGCTATCAGTATGCTATGAACTTTGTATCCAACTTCGGACTCTCTGCACTCATTGAGAACGAGTGGCAGCGACTAAATGTACCCAACGTGCTGCGTCTGTTCTGGACCATCAGGTGGGCAGTGATTCAAACTATCTAAAAGACTTATAACTAATTGATCTTCCCACAGAATTTTGCAGGGTAGCTATGCTCTAATCACGGCTGAGACGGACGCTCCTCTACAGCTATTTCCAACGATCGAAAAGCTTCTTGTGGACGGTTGTGAAACTTTGACCGCTGTGCTGGGCATGACTGGCGTCATCTCGATGGTGTGTCACTACATTGGACGCGGCTTTCAGTGGTATCTGCTGACCTATGACAACGATGAGGAGAAATCTTTGGGCACTGTATCCGCAGTGTTGTTCTACATATTGGCATTGCAAACTGGTCTCACATCTCTATCGCCGGACAAACGTTTTGTGCGTCTGTGTCGGAATCTGTGTCTGCTGGTCACTGCATTGTTGCACTTCCTACACAACATTGTGTCACCCATACTGATGTCACTGAGTGCAGCACGCAATCCTTCACGCAAACGACATGTGCGCGCTTTATCAGTTTGCGCCTTTCTCATATTCATGCCAGTTGGTTTGCTCTATTATCTCTGGTCCCAGCACTCACCATCTACCTGGTTGTTGGCAGTGACTGCCTTCTCCGTCGAGGTGATAGTCAAGGTAAGCAGTTGTTACTGTTTGTTTAGCTGCACAACTGATTATTGTTGTTGTTATTCACTATAGGTGCTGGTGTCGCTGGCCACGTATACGCTCTTTCTGCTGGACGCTCGTCGGCAATCCTTTTGGGAGAAACTGGATGATTATCTGTACTATGTTCGGGCATTTGGTAACTCGGTGGAGTTCTGTTTTGGAATTCTCTTGTTTATAAATGGTGCATGGATTCTGGTCTTTGAATCGGGTAAGTTTTGATCTCTTGTCGCCGTCGAATTACATCAAACAAATTACATTCACCACATTAAGAAATTTATAGAAATTCACGTCATTTAATGTACATTTTGATCATGCGATTATTGTGTGCTTGTTTTCGTGTGTGTGGATGTGTGTGTGTGTGTGCGTGTGTGTCTGTGCTTTTGTCCAGCTTTTTTTGTTCCGTGTGTGCATGTAATTTTTATTATTTGGTTGATTTTGTGTATCGATAACTATAACTTGATAGCCCAAAATGCTACAGGCGGCGCCATCAGAGCTATCATGATGTGCATCCATGCCTACTTCAATATCTGGTGTGAAGCCCGCGCCGGTTGGTCGGTCTTCATGAAGCGACGCTCGGCGGTACATAAAATATCAGCGCTACCCGAGGCTACACCTGCGCAGCTGCAGGCCTTTGACGATGTCTGCGCCATCTGCTATCAGGTGAGTCCCCAAATTTGTTACTTTCCACCCAAACATTACTAAGAAACTCCTGGTTTTCTCGCAGGAAATGTACTCGGCCAAGATAACGCGTTGTCGTCACTTCTTCCATGGTGTTTGTCTCCGCAAATGGCTCTACGTGCAGGATCGTTGTCCGTTGTGCCATGAGATTATGATGCACACCGGCAAGCCAGAAGATAATGTCCCTGATGCGGATGCAGCGGCAGCAGCGCAAGCTGAGCAACCCATTCGCATCTATCCCCGCGATGTAAGTGTTGGAAATCTTTTAAAGACTTTTGTAATGATTCATTGTACTTCCTTTGCAGGATTTAATTAACGCTTTTGCTGCTGAAGCTGGCGCAGCTGCAGCCACATCAACGAATGCTGCTACAGCTGCCGCACAAAGCGACAGTGGGAGCGGGAGCGGGAGTGGCAGTACCAGCGAAGCAGCCGCAATTGCCGCCGAAACGAGAGCTGCAGCAGCAGTAGCAGCAGCAACAGCAGCGAGCAGCAGCAGCAGCAGTAGTAATGTTAGCTATATGACGGCATCGGGACAACCGCCACCATCGACGGCAACGTCAGCGGCAGCAGTGGCAACAGCAGCGGCAAGCAACACGACGCACATATTTCGATTGTCACAGGAACAGCAGTGAATTGTACCGTTAAAACTCTATTCTTAATCATACCACATTTAACTGTTCTATGTGTTAGTGTACTTATGTAAAAAATTCGAAACTAATTCTAAACGAAACTCTGATGATTTGCTTTCTGAGTGTAGTTTCGATAGAAACGCATATTTCCACACTTGATCCTCATATAAACACACACTCCTAAGCACATACGAAACACACCGACCACACACCCACTTACACACCAATCCAAAGGCGCAGCAAAGTGTTTGGCCTAAAAACTCCACACTAAGTTAAATTATATACCTTGCATATAGTAAGTACGTACATATTAATTAATATGACCGTGTCGATCGAAACGATAATTCAATCAGAGATCTTTGTAAATTAAGTTTATGGTAAAAAGTTGATCCAAAAACAAAAACAATTTTGAAAAAGGTTAGTCTTAAGTCCACAGTGAAATGGTGTTAAACAAACAACAAACAAACAAAAACAAAACGAAGCAACTAAAGATAAACAGTAAAAGTAAAAGAAACTAAGAAAAGAAGGAAAATTATAATACGGTGAAGTCTGAAAATGATTTAATCAAGTACCAAGTAAATAACTAGTTAACAAATCGCGAAAAATAATTTGTAATTTGTAATGTACAAGAAATTAAAATTAGCAAATTTTTGTTTTTTTTCTTATTACTTATTTAATTTAATTTAATTAGAACGAAAGAAAAGCGCAAAAAATACAGATACAATGTGTAAACAGGATGAAAACAATTTAAACGTATTTCTTTCGAAGATTATCATAAGCTTCTCCTGGTGGCCCAAAAGAAAATTCACTTGGGATTTTGGACATACAGTTGTGCAAAAGGGAAAAACCAACAAAGAAAATCAAAACCACCGTTTAACAATGGTGGTAAATAGACTCAGCTAATGTATAAAACTTGTATATAGAACATTTATGCATATTGTAATTTAATGTCAAGTATTTTGTATTGCAACATGTTAACCAAAATACAAATTGCCTTAAAGACCGAATCGTTTGAATCGGTTCGCTTGTAAAATGGCATTCGGAAAATGTACAATTTGTGTTTTGATCCAAATTAGAAGAAGTTTAACTTCTTAGTGGATTTATAATTTAATTGAATATTAAATCGTTGTAGTTGCGCAACAGGTGATATGGAGACACACGGCAACAGGTGGTGGTGCGCACCACTGTTATACGATCAGCACGCTCAAAGTTCGCCTTCACGGTCTCATAGTAACGACCATCGCTGTGGAGAAGAGTTTGGGTTTAAATGAGGAGTCCAAGAAGCTGGAGAAGAGTCCAACTCACCTGAGCACCATGCAACGCAGCTTCAAGCACTTGACACGCAGTATATCGATGGCTTTCTGGCTCTTGTCGGAGAAACGCAAGTTGTCCGGATCCCAGCGCAGCTCCAGACGCTCCAGATTGCCACAGTTGGAGGCAATGGTGTCCATCAGCTGATCTACATGGATGTTCACACCCAGTTTCTCCGCAGTGCCCATGACCACGATTCTAAAACCAAACCCATCAGACTTTAGTCACTTGTTGCTAGTCGAGTGCCCCAATTATACTCACTTGCAGTTACCCAGCAGTGGGAGTATGCTCATCCAGAGCTGATCCGTGATGTGTGGCATGCCGGACAGACAGCAGGCGCTCAGTTGGTGACCATGACGCTGCAGGAACTTGAGCATGCCTTCGTCTGAGATGTTGTCCGAGGAGTCCAGGTCCAAGGAGATGAGGGATCTATAGAGCAAATAGGTTCAGCTAATCCGCCGTGAGTGTCCTTCACTTGCAGACTCACCTGGTGTTGCCCAGCTCCATCCACTGCTTCAGCACAGTATCATTAAAGCCATTAATCTGACCAGCCGAGAGGAACTTGAGATTTGGGATACGGGTGAGCATATCCACCAGGCACTCGCTGGTCAAATCGGTGGCTGTTATGTCCAGTTCCTGCAACGCACACTTATCCCACTCCACCTGCATGACGAACTCGGACTTGAGACTCGTGCCGTTCATGAGGAGACAGGTAAGGCGCTTGGAGCGCTGCACCAAAGTCTTGAGCGTGGATCCCGTGACCTTGTTGCAGAAATTAACAGCCAGACACTCTAGTTGGATGCAATTGGAGCTGAAGGCATCGATGTGCGAGTCATCAATGAAATTGATGCCATACAAGTTGATGACACGCAAATTGGGCGTGGCTGATTTGAGTTTGTGCACATTAATGACCTCGTAGATTTCCTCTTCCTCTTCCTCGCACTTCTCGTAGGTGCCCACCAAATGCAGCACCTCCAAGCCATTGATAAAGTTGTAGATCTTACGCATGAAGCCCTCCATGAAGATCACCTCGGATAGACAGATGCACATGTAGCGCAGCTTGGTGGGAAAGGCTTGCATCTCGCTGAAATCATGAAGCTGCATAGCTGAAAGAGGAAGAGCACTATAGACAGGTGTTTACCGGGGAACAATGCACACTCACCTGTAGAGAAGTCCAACAACATGTGGGTGAGATTGGGACACTTGGCGGAGAGTTCGTGGAGCACCGTGTGCGTGATCAGCTCAATGGGCAGCTCAATGTACCGCAGCGTAGGACCGAATCTTACCGAAATCAGCGACAACAGCATCTCCAGTGAACCCACATGCAGACCCGAGACCTCCGGACGCAACGAAACATTCTTCCAAAGACGCGTATCGTAGGCGATCTGACGCCAGCGACGACAGATCCGTGCGAGGCGGCAGATCTCGCGATGGGACAGATAGGAGAATATATGCAGTAGCACTTTGTCGGGCAGCTTCTCAATGGTCTGCAAGAGAATGTGTTAAACAGATCAGAAAAATATATAATATATATGTAGTAGATATATATAAATCTGAACTGATCTACCGTGTCGGCAAAGGGACTGCGCATTGTGCCATCAGAGAGATACACCTGCGAGGCCTCAACAGCCAGTTGACCCCAAATATCGGTAGAAATATCCATTGCTCTATATAGTATATATAGTTAAAATATATATATACTAAACGCTCTGCTTATATAAATGAATTTGAATTTTAATTGATCGTTGCGAGCGATACGCGCTTTCCCGAGCACCTACAACGTCTATCTGAATTGGCTACTCAGCGGAGGAATCTCCAAAAATCCGACAATTCTGTGACACAAACACTCAGTCAGTCAGGGAGGCAGATAGGCAGCTAGTCAGCTAGTCAATGAGCTCAAGAGAAACGCCAAATGTTGAGATACTATTTATAGCTGAGCGCTAGTAATGAGAGTATCTAGTGCATATTGTATCTTTTTGGTGGTCAAAAGAGCGAGATACTCTGGGCCAGATAAACAGCTGTTCCTACACACACACACCCATCCACTGTGTATATAGCTACTATATACAACAGATACTACGCAATCGATCAGTTTTTGTTTTGTTTACTGCATCGTTTTATTTTCCTTTTTTTCCTTTTTTACTTTTACTTTGTTTTTCTTTGTTTTCTTGGCATTTTCCTCGGTACTCACCAGACGCGTTTTCATCGCCGTGTTCAGATCATCTCGTCCAATGGCCTGGGATGAGGTTTGTGCTGCCAAAACGTTCCAATTATCCATAATTCTTTGGTCTATTAACTAACAAAACTTTTGGTGGTCTGCGGGGAGTACGTCTTTCCGGTTCTAATTGCTCTCTATTGTCTAAATATGCTGTACTAAGTTGTGTCGGGCGCCGATTTCTGTGTGTTTGTGTATCTTTTGGTGCTACAAAGCAGATTTATTTAAATTTGTAAATATTTAAAAATTATTTTAAATAGGAAATCGGTCTAAAGGAACTCAGCAATCCAAGAAGCATTCTATATTTACAGCAAAAAGCAAACAGGAACTTATTTATAGGTCATAATTTGACGATTATACACTACTTTTTCTCAGTGTATTACTAATTACTACAATTTTTACAGCTTTTGGAACATATTTACCCATTTTAAAAAGCTGTTTATTAGTTGTTTTAGTACTGCTTAAGAACGTAACTCTATAAATAATGTAAATGTGAACAAAATGAGTAAAAAGATCAGTTTATTGCACTCGCCACACGCATTGACGATGACATCACTGATGGTGATGCAAAAAAAAAATAAGAAAAGATGTAATAATGTTGCCTTCAATCAAACAATAAGAGAAATTATGCAAATTGTGAATAATTTTGTATAATTTCTGGGAGGAACCGAGTAGAACTGGTCTACCTTTTGGTCTATTTATAGGCAATTTGTTGGTCTGCAATGCAATTTAAGCAAATTGCATTAAATTTCGTAACGTCCACAGTAGCAAATAACTTTGAATTGATTAATTGACACTTTTGTTTTCACTTTGTCACTTAGTCTTTGGTATTAGTTCACAGAGAGGGATAGCGTAAAATTTATTAACTTTGTTGCAAATTCTTGAGAAATTTTTAAATTTGATTTGAGTTTTTCTAATGAACACAATAATTTTCTTGTTCCGCGTAGTTGAGAGCTCCACAACGCTCATGCAACTGAGATCAGGCGTCCGCGAAAAATGGTTTTAGCCAAAATGAATACAGCCAGATTGTGGTCGAATGAGGGGCTTATTGGGGGGCGCTGGCGTGTGCGCGTCATTTGTTGTAGCCGGCAGATGCTTGGCAAGCAGGCTAAGTGATGGCGTCTGGCCAAAAGAAAAGCATCGCACATGTTTCATGCACACCTTTTATTCACTACATGCATATATTTATAATTTGCTTGAACTCTCTGTGCTCGAAACAATTCAAAAAGTAACGGACAGCGCTGCCAGACTGTTTGCATACGCAACGCATGCACACAAGTGGCAGTCCCACGCAACGAAAACATTGACGCCGCTCTCTCACTCTCTCTCAGTCCAGCACTCCCTCACACTCTCTTTCTACACAGCGCGGCGGCGCCCGCGCTCTCTTATAGGGACCAGAGAGCAGGTTCTGATCAGAGCCACAACAACATGACTTCAGTCGTTGCTTTACTGCGGAACCAGAAGGTTGAAAGTTTATCTGAGTTCTCTTCTTCTTGAACATACGTGTGTCCATACTCAAGAGTAGTCAGTGCGCTTGTGTAAGTGTATGTGTCAGCGGAAAGTCTTAGCCCGAATGGTGGTGGCTCATTGTACAACTGTGTTTTTTTAGCGTTGCTGAAAATATTGAATTTCTGTTAAAGAAATAAACAAATTCTAATTTACGATAACTTTCTTACTATTCAGCAGAGTTTATAAACAACATTTGTTTATATTTGGGTACAGTGCAGCAACTGCAGCAGTGTTTGTGTACCTGTTTATTTATGCCTATGTGCGTGTGTGTGTGTGTAACGCCCAAAGAGCGTAGATACGGAGAGAAAAAGAGAGAACATACAAAAATGCAGCGCAGTTGGCTTAAAAGTCTCACAAATCGTAAACAAATGAAATTATTTAACATTAAATGCATTTAAAATTTTTGTTATTTAATTGTTTACTGTTTTTCGCTGCATTTAAAGTAATTTAGTTATATTTATTAACACTGTAGTCATATTTTTATTAACTGACCAATTTAACTAACTTCGCCCACAGCCACGCCCACCCAGCGAAAATGTCGTACAGCGCGGAACGTTCCCTGTCCTTTCTCTATCCGTTTATCATTGGCTGCTCGCTGATCTGCTGCATTACGTCGGCCGTGGCCTGGACACACTGGCGCTACGTGCTCAACGCCTGTCCGGACACCAACTGTGGCTGCGTACTGTACGGCCGTACAGCGTACCGTAGCTTCGAGGGCGGTAACATTGCCTATTGCCACTTTGCCACCTACGGACTTATACTGCCGCTGTTGTTCGCCGTGGTGCTGGGCGTCTACCATGGCTATCGGATGTGCATTGGCAAGGGGAAACGGAAGGCGGGCACCACAACGATCAGACAGCGGTAAGTGTTGCCAACCACTTCTAATTTAGACGGGGTCAGTCGGGTTAATCGGCAGAGAAACAAAACAAGAAGCTTGCGACACACAACAGACGAGACTAATTAAGCCTTATGCTAATGGAAGCCATTAAATGACTAATTTCTTACACTTCTTATCAATTACTCACCCCTTTTGCAGATCTGGCGATATGATCGTGGTTACCACAGAATCCGAACTCACCCCCGACAGTCTCTCGCCCTACTACTGTAAGTAGATACTTGGACAACAATTTGAGTTTCTTTATATTAACTTTTGTGTCTCTCTTAGGGCTTCCTGCCACCGTCATATCGGTTATTATGGCCATTTATCAGCTGGTCTATTCGTCCATTTTTAGCGATGGCTTTGGGGTCACCTGCAAGCAGTATCGGGAGTCGGTGCTAAAGGAAATCCAGGGAATTGGCAACATTGTGCCCGTGATCAAGGGCCGTTTGTCCTGTGCAGCGATCTTTGATTTCATGGATTTCATGGTGGACAATCAGTCGTACGAACGTCGTCGCTATGGACGCATTAACACTGCTGCCTGTTTGTACATTACTCTGGTGCTAGCCTGGCTAACCCTTGTAGGCTGGATTGCCATTTGTGTCATCAACATAGTTAATATGCGACGCACACGAGCCGCTCGAGTCTAAACGACTCGAAGACGACAAACGAACAAAAATGACAATACGATCGTATTTATATGTCAGCACATTCGCCTTATCACTTATCATAAAATGCACATTCCGCGCCACTTAGCTATTAGTTGTACTTCCACGGTTATCTACCGCCATAAACGAATTGTACAAATAAATGTATCAACGAATTAACTTTTATATTTACATTAACTTCATTTGAATTAATCCGTTTTGCTGAACTTGTTCTTTACGTAGCCGATTCAAATATCGTAACAGAGATTTGAATATCGATTCGTAAAAATATCGAGTATCGATACGTATCAGTAGTTGATAATTGAAAATGTTCACACAAAAAATTGGATAAGAGAATTGTTTTATTATTATAAAAATCAATTAGAGATTCTTAATATTACCATAACAACATACAAAAACTTCCGGCTACTGGAAAAACGGGTTGTCGAAAATGCTATGTTATTAAATTGTATTTAAGTGTTTTTAAGCTTGTCACTATCAGTCTTAAAAGGGCAAGTGGCGTCTTGAAAAACCAAATTTGCCTCAACGCTCATTCTACTGGAATAAGAACAATATCCGCGGGCTCGTAATATTGAAATCTGTTTTTTTGAAATTGGCGGTTCAATTTTGTTTATTGATACTCGTTCAATGGTATCGATACGTGCAATATTAAAAACTTCGACTATCGATATGGTCTAAGTACTGCAATCGATACTATCACAAAACATTTTCCATACTCCGACTGCTGACGTGCCGCACAAAAGTTGTTTACGGGATAAAAAGAAGAAATACGTCAAAAATCTCAACATGTTCGATATACAGACACATATGGTAAGTGCTGACGTTTCTTTGTTTCAAAAACAACCTGAATAACATGTTATATATGCTTCCCAGGACTTTGTTGGCCAGGCTAAAGCCGAGGGCTGGTCCCGCCTCATCATAACAGTCTTTGGAGTCATTGGTCTTGTCTACGGAGCCTTCGTGCAGCAGTTCTCGCAAACTGTATACGTGCTTGGTGTGGGCTTCCTAATCTCCTCACTGGTAAGAAAACAAACTCAGACGCAGATGGAAGCTTTTGCTAATAACACGTTGATTTTTATCTCGCACAGATCACAATTCCTCCGTGGCCTTTATACCGTAGAAATCCACTGAAATGGCAGAAGCCGGTGATAACCGAACAGAAAGTGCAGACAAATGATTCGGGAGATGAGGGAAAGAAGAAGAAAAAATAGGCATTTATAAATAATAAAGTAACATGAACTTTAATTACACTTTAAATAAATTAACAAAACCCTAAATTGGACGGCGATACGATATTAAGTCATTGTGGTCATAGTACTTATGTATGAGATCATACATATTTGCAAAGAAGTACAACATGTTGTCGTAGTGTCCATTGTACGGAGACTCCCGGTTCATGCACTCCACTGGTGCCTGCAGCGTCAGCGGAGCCGCCAGCTGATGGAAGCCCTCGGTAATCTCCAAGTTGTCCAGTCCCCGATACTCCGAGTTCAGTCCCCACGCGTTCACATGGAGCTCGAGCAGAAACTGATGTATGGCCTCAATGGTAGCCAAATACCAACGTGGACTTCCGCGCTGATGGCGCCAGAACTGTGACAGTCGATTCTGGAGCACCACAGTGCGCAGGCGACGAACACGCTCGTCGGCATAGATGCTTCTACTTTGGTTCCAGGTGCTGTCTATGAAGATGGCTCGTCTTATTGGCAAATTGTCATATGTGTAGCATTTGGAGCTTTGCGCCGATTCCGTTTCTCCCACAACTTCATCCATGCGGCGTCGCAGCATTGTGCCCATGTGGTGCCCCTTGGGCAGGCCATAGTTGTCATCAATTTTCAGCTGCACATTGCGTTCGAACAGCTGTGGCACTGTGAGACTTGTTGCGCTGGGAAAGATGAGCACCACACCATCCTCCGACCTGTAATCGGGTATGTCGGGATATGTGAAGATACGCACATTGTCGGGAGCCAGCACGGCTGCATGCACCGCCGTGCTCTTGCCATCGATCTCCTTCTTGTGTTTAATTATGTCTATTTGGATGGGCAGCTCCACGCGAGGCAGCAGTTTCCCCAGTTCTCCCACGGGAACGTAGCAACTGTAGCAGAAGAATTTCCTCGACCGATTGCAGTGCCGGCAACTGTGACGGCCCTCGAGTGTATCCAGCACCGAGTGATCCGCTATGCGCATGTTGATAAACGGATACTTGCGCGGATGTTCCTTAGCCTGGACGGGATGTGACATTGTGTTAGTCACGCCGTTTTAAACAAACGTTTAAAAAACCAAACTTTTATGTTCATCCGAAGATACAATTGTGTTTGATGGTTGCCAGATAGTTTAAGTTCAGTCCACCTATTTGCATCAGTCTGGCAGCACTTGTGCGTGCTGGGCAGTGTTGTAAGCTAAACAAGACAGTGTTGTGAGTAGCAAGAAACTTTTAAAACGGTAAAAGTCGAATTTTATTTTTATTTCACAATTAAACAAATTTCGCGCAACGAATAAAACCATCGCTGCTTGCAATATACACAGCATTATTGGCGCCACAGCAAATGTGATTCACACAGCTGCCTACATCAACTTCGCCTAGTGCACGCGGTTGGGCTGCAGTTAAATCGGTCCAACCTTTGACCTTATTGTCGTAGCCACCAGAATACAAGTGCTGTTCATCACCGCAAATGCTGTTCACAATCCAATCATGACATTGCTGCAAGGCAAACAGTAATAAGAACGCTCAGACAATGATCGCAATAAAACTTACGGGCATTTGCCAGACATGGGAGAACTTATGCTCCGGCAGATTGTTAACCATTTGGAGTCCCATGCCAGTGCGATCGGGAAAGGCTAGATAGCTACGCTTGCCAGCTACCATGGGTCCAAGTAGGGTTAATGGCGACTTGCCTGGTATGACAGCCTTGTTGCTGTACTTCCCCGACTTGCCCTCGACAACAATCGATATGACAACGTCCAAATCTCGTACTGTATAGATGAGCTTCTCTTCGCCAGCAAGAGATTTCACCTCCTCGACCAGATTGTACTTGAAGAGCATACGATCGTTGCTCCAAGTGGTCACGACGCCCTTGTCATCGCCTGTGTAGAGCACAGCACCATCGCAGTACATGGCCTGGATAGCATCATCGCAGCGGAAGAGCTCTTGCACCGAGGCATCCCCATATGGTGGGAGCATATACTTAACCTGACCATCACAGCTGCTTGAATAAAGCTTTCCGTGCTCGTTCACGGCCATGCAATAGATGTACGCATCGTGGGCGTTAACCGTCGATAGCAACTGTAGGGAATCCGACCAAATCTGCAAAAAGGGTTTGTGTGCGGCAATAAGCGGATTAATGAATTGCAAAGTGAGGAATACCTACGCGTATTTTGCCATCAGCTCCGCCGGAGAACAGCTGATTGCCAAAGTACGTCACACAAGTGGCGTCTCCCTCGTGCCCCTCGGAGGAGCTAAATTCTATGCTGAGCATCTGGTGAGAGATTCACAACACAACTGACGGCCAGTAGGTAAGTGCTAGCTATATATATTTACTCACACATATAGACGATGCTATGCGCTCTCTTATTTTTAGACATAATCCACAGTGCATGTGGAAAATTATCGCACACTCACAGAGAAGAAAAGACTTTTAGTTTCACAGTTTAATATGCAATTATTTAGTTTTCAGCAAGTAAATACATAGAAATAATTATATTTATATATAAGTATACATATATATCTATATATATATAGTATTATATATAGTTTTATGTATCGTATTATGTATATTAGTCGAGATTGCATTTCGGTCGCTTCGCTTTAAACATAAATTTGCAATGCGCACAGAAATCGTTAAACAATTGTAACTAAAATTGGATTAAGTTAAGTTTCCCTTCACCAGGTATCACAAAAGTAGCTTAAACTCAAAATGGAAACCATATACATATATAAACCATATATCTAACAGATATTACATATAAATTTGTTCTACAATTTTCAAATTGATTCGCTTTTGGTTATAGATTGTCAATAAGCTTGAAAATTCTTTATGACGCAGACAATTGAGTTTATTAGTTTAAAGACGAACAATAATAGTAATAGTTACTATAATAATCTATTATATGCGTTTTACATCAAGTTTGGATAATAATCTTATACTCTTTCCAAAAGAATTTCAATATCGGAATACGTTTAAAAACTAGTTTAAAATCAATTTTTTATTCTCGTTGATCTACTCGTAGTTTTGTGTAGTCTTTGGGCGTATACCTTGAGTTTTCGTAAGTTATATTTATATCTGAACACTTTTGCAATTGAATAATTATCGGATTGCTCTATTAGAATTATACTGGAAAGAGTATTACGAGCCTCGAAGTTTCTCCGAAGAAATTATGGTAACTTAATTAACTTAATGTCAGTTAAATTATATACTTTATTCACTCTTCGTATTTGCTAGTGGCTTTGCTTAATTGCTTCGATTTCAAGAATCGTTATCTATATGTTTATAGCTTATAACTAGGGACAATGGGATATATCTAAAGTTTCGATATTACGTATATATAGTATTACTTGTAGACACCATTAAAAGTGCAGCATTAACTAGGGACACATACAACACAATTCTTACAAACGAGTCCCAAACTGAATACTATTTAGTAGAGTATAGATTACAGGGTATATACGTATACGTAACAAACACACATTGAGTATTGCTTAGCTCAAAGGCTTTAACTAAGTTGTTTATCCATGAATTGAAATGTTTTTCTTATATATTTATTTTGTTTTTGGTGATTATCACTTAGACGGACACTCGGGGGAATTGTGAGGGAAAATTCTAAACGTAGTATGCATTGTAGGGATTACGCTTTTCCAGGCAGGGCAGCACACATTCGAGGGTATTGCGAAAGGCATCGCGAAAATCTCGATTGAAATAAGCATAGATGAGCGGATTGAGTGTTGAGTTAAAGTATCCAATCCAGAAGAGTACCAGTACGAGGACATCCGGGCAGGGGCATGAGGCGCCACAAAGCGATGTGATGACATACCTAACGGTTGTTAAACTGACCAATGAGCCATTTACCCATCAATGCCATGGGGGATTATTACTTACCAAAGGAAAAAGGGCAGCCAACAGAGCAGAAATACGCCCATAATAATACCCAAAGTGCGAGCGGCTTTGTGTTCGGCCTTCCAGCCTTTGGCGGGTCGGACTGATCCGCCTGTTGTACCAGATAAAGATTTTTCATGAGATTTGATAAGCGATATGAAGAGAGAAAGAGCGAGTGAGATACACAGAGTCATAAGCGTGTGAGCGAGAGAGTCAGTGTGCGTGTGAAAAAGAGACGGAAACTGACTGATTAGTTAAATTTCACGTTTGACACAGTATTTTTTGTTAAAGTCTGTTAAGAATATGATGCCAAAAAGCTCACTGAGTGTGTGTGTGTTTTGTGTGGGTGTGTGTGTGTGTGTGGCTGTAATGCCATGTGTAACGGGTCATATGTTGCCATGTTTAACTTTGACATAAATATAACTGTCGTTGTTGTTGTTGTTTCTTCTGCTGTATCGATGACAGACTAAACACCTACCGCCCCATTCCCCTGCCACGCCCCCCCGACGTCATTTTAAACGTGTTTTGTGTGCTAGTGTGTGCATGTGAGTTGCAAAAGTAATAAAAACGAAGCAAACAATTGAAAATATTTACACAGGACACTTGTTATCACAAGGATATACAGCGTTAACTCGCACACACACACACACACACACACGCATAATATAAACAGTAAAAGTAAAAGTATGTACATATAAGATAAAATAAAGAAAGAGAAAGAGGAAAGAAAAGAACAGAACTGAAAGAAAAACAAATCAGACAACAGACTGACAAACAGACAACAACAGTAAGCAACAGGAAGTGGCGAACGAGTTTGTCCTCGACCTGCAGTGGGGAAAGGGGTAGGTAGTGGCAGGTGAAGTGGGGAATAGAGGGAATTGAAACGGAAGCTTTGAAGCAACAAATCATAATGCAAAAAAACATTGCAAAGTGGACGTTGAAAAGCAAAGCAAATGCACGTGCAAAACGGAAGCAATTATGTACAGTTTGAGAGCAACGAAGGAGCAACGAGGAGTAATGAGAAGCAACCGAGTAGCACCGAAGGTATCCCAAGCAGCCAAAGTCAACTAGAGAGTTGGGTTTTCTTTATTTTGGTCGTAACATGGTCATCCATGCGTTTAACCCCAACGAACGAAGCGTGTTAAGACCCCAAACGCCTCAGGACAGAAACGTTCGCTTCGAATTTAGAGTGAATTGGGACAAAACTTGGTGAAATTTCTGGGACTGGGCTTTAGTTTGGGATTCGGGTTTGATTTCATGGCATTGATTCAGCTTTAAATGCTGTTGATACCTGTTGCTGTCCAGTTAACGGATTAGGGCTAAGGGAATTTTAAAACTGAGTAGTCTTAAAATTAGGAAACTCTTCTAAGAACCTTTTAGTACCCAACTGGTTCTAATTTTAAGCAGATTTGGACTACTAACAGTTGGAAATCTGAATGCCAATTCTGTGTAAATAAAGGGCTTTTTTGAAGCTGATATAAAATTTGCTTCTCAGAAAATCCATTATTTTCTTATGGTCTTAAACTTTGAAACATTGGGATATTTTATAAGGGTTAAATCTCAATTTGCATGATCTTTGTATAAGTCATTCAAGACCTAAATGCTTTTAGAACCAACAAAACTTTATACAAAACTACAAAATTCAGCAAACTAATCACCCAAAAATTCACAAAGATTATAACATAGTATTTTACAAGAATTTTTAAAACTAAAGCAATGTTGTATGGCTAAAGTATATGTACAAAAATGCTTGAATTCTGTAAACTGTTGTGAAGGATGCAACTTTTGTGGATGTGTGTGTGTTCTGAGGGGGGAAAAGGAGATCGCATGAATGACACAGTAAACAGGAGTGTTTGGCAAAGGATAGGCATGACTTAATGAGCATGACAAAGATAGCAACAGGCAATGCGAGAAAGAGATAGATAGATAGAGAAAGAGAGGAACAGAGATCGAGTATAGTGGAGAGAATGGGATTAAGGAATTCGTATCGAATGAAGTTTTTTTCTGTGTGTTTTGCTGCTGTGGAGATAACAAAACAACTCACCGGTTGCACCACAATGACTACATCCGGTTTTGAATCGCTGCTTCCGGTTTTTATTTTGCTGCCAAAATGCTGCGATCGCCGCCTTTCGTTTGTGCCAGAAGCGTGCTTGCTCCTGCCCAGTAGCCAAATCTGGGACTGAAGCTTGGACGTGACTACTACGTTTACTATTTGCACTGACTGTGGTGTTGGTGTCGGTGGTATTGGTGGTGGTAGTTATGGTGTTGGAGGTGGTTGTAGTGGTGGTTGTGGTGGTGGTTGTTGTTGTTGTTGTTGTGGTGCTTGTGGTGCTGATCTCGGCCCCACAGAGCGGACATTTAGGCAGCGGGCTGGTGGCGGTGGCAAAGGTAATACCACGCGGTTTCTGCTCAATTATCTCGGCCTCGTCTTCATCCACAAAAATGCAGATGCCACCACGTCGTATGAGCGACGATTTATTCGAAAACTCTGGCTCTGTGCGCAGTTTTTTTTATTGGTTTTCGTTTTGATTTTTTTTTTTTGAGTTTTGTTGATGGGGCGACGACAATTCGATTTGGAGTTTTGGAAAAGTTTTTTTGGTTTTTGTGGATTGAACACAAATTTTGATGTTTTAATTAACAAACACATATAGAAATTCACATACAGCAAGATAGACATAGAAAGATATGTATTTATAGCGATAGTATATATATATTTAGAGAGAGACAGAGAGAGAGAGAGAGGAAAAAACAGAGATAGAGTAAGATAGATAGAGAAAGTTTGATTAACATGTCACAACTACGATTGGTGCTACTTTTGTGGGTCACAAGCCCAAAACTTTGGTCATGCCATGCAGTCGACGCGGAGTCGAGGACGAGGACAGAGGAAGACAAAAGTCACACGACACAAAGTGCAATTAAAACAATTCAAATCTCAGTCTCAAACGATCACAGCGCAGTTTAACTAGGCGTATACGTGATGACAACACAACCAAGTGCTTGAAGCTATTAGTTATTAACTATTTGCTGCCCGACTACATTTAGTTTAAAGCACTAAAATCTTTCACTAAACATTAGACGAACCAATCAAAAGTGTAAGCTGCCAACAAGGTCAAAGTTCGCCACGAATTAAATGGGATTTTAAGTCAGAGCTTATAACTCACTGACTCAAGTAGTGATTGACCCCAACCTTGACCTTGCTGATTGCTGACCTTTTGAGCCAATGTTTCGCCCATGCCACTAAGCAATTTTCAATCGAATTACTTACTCGCCGAACTGGTAGATACCCGTCCCATGGGTATATAGCTGCGACTATCGCTGTGCTCCTGCGAGAAGTTGATGACGTTCACGTCGTAGGTAACCACCGAAGCCTGTCGCTTTCGCACCGTCTGAATGCCCTCGTAGCCGGTGAGAATACTGCAACGTTGTCGTCCGTTGCCGGAAGCGCTCACATCCGCATCGGTGTTGCTATCTTTACGCTTCAGCAGCGGTGAGGTGACATCCTTGTGCTCGACCAAACCATGGACATCGCCGCTGCTGCTGTCCACCGGGGAAAGCGTGGAGTCGAGTATGATTTCTGGCTTGGGTGATATGTTGAGTGGATGCTGATGATGTTGTTGTTGCTGTTGCTGTGATTGTTGTTGCTGTTGTTGTTGTTGTGGCACCGGCAGTGTGGTAACCACGTCCAAGGATACTGTCGAGGTGTCACTGGGCGTATACCCCCCAGTGTGTGTCGGTGGCGACAGGAAGTATACATTAATGGCTGCGGACTGTGAATTCGAATTGGCAACGGCAGCATTAACAGCTGCTGGCGTATTCGGTGGGGACATCAGATAGTTGGCACACACCTGATCGCTCAGCGTGCTCATGCGTTGCGGTGCCACGCCCGCTTGCCGTCGACTCTTCGAGTGCTCACCCATCGGGAAGCTCAACGAGCGAAAGATCTCGGCCAGCTCCGAACTGTTGGTAATGAGCATGCCACTCTGCTCTGGCAGCTCAGGGGGAGACAGTGATGGCGGTGGTGTGGCCGGGTGCTTGGGTGACTCCACAAAGCAGTCTGCTAGCTGGGCCAGTTCATCTCCAGTGACGCCCACACCAACGCCCACTAGCGCTGCTGTGTCGCTGCCAAAGTCAATTAGCTGCAAACCATCGCTGAATTGCTTGATGAGCTGCCCATCCCCGGCAGCAGCTGCATTCTGCTCGCTGAGCACATTAATGTCCAGCAGAATGTCCGGTTTGTTGGCCATGGAATCCGTATCGCTGTGCTGCCTAGCCCGCTGCTCCTTGTGGCTTCCAGCGCCTCCAATGCCACTCCCATTGTAGCTGTGCGACAACTTGCGATTGCGGGAGCGTCGAAAGAAACTGGAGCCCTCGGAGTTGGCCTGATGTCGCTTCTTTTCCAGCGCAAAGCACTCGGCACTGGAGCGTTTCGTTTTGGCCAGCAGTGACATGAAATTGAAGCCCTTCTCCTTGCCTGTGGGCTGACCCGGTGCCTTCGCTTCGCCATTGTTGCGCAAAAACTCCGAGTCGCTGCACGCAAACTTTGCCTTGTGTCCCGTGGCAGCTGCTCCCGATTTCAGTCGTATGAAATCCGATTCACTCAATGCTGCATATTTGCCACCCGCTGCGCCCGCTTGCTTCTTGAAGTACAAATAGTTATCCTCGATGAGACGTTTCAGCTCCTTGTTGTCCTCGGCTAGCGGCAGGTGTGTCTCATAATGATCCGTTGTCTCACTCTCATCGCTGTTCAGTCCAAAGACCCGATAGGCCGTCGACTCTGGCTCCTGTTCGCTGTTGCCGCTGCCGCTCGTGAGGCTCTGCTGCTGCTGCATCGCTGTCGACGCCATGGGTTGTGCCTGTGACTCTGATGGCACTTTGCTGACCAGCGTTTCTATCCAAATCTGTGGGTTGAACACTGGAGCTGGTGTCTGTAGTTGATTGGGAGCGAGTTGCTGCTGCAGTGCCATCATAGATGGGGCACTGTCCGTGTGCGTGACCTTTTCATAACGCTCCTGCTCGAGGTCACGCAAGTCGATGCTGCTGCGACTGAGACGTCGCGGTGGCGGTGATGGTACTCTCAGTTCATCGCACTCGTCCTTATCGTCGTCCTCATCGGTGGCCGTCTGCAGCATGTCCTATGAGTCCGATTACACACACATACACACATGATTTATGTATCATTCATTCCCCATCGATTAGTATCAAATGTGATTGTTGAACTCACCTCCAAGTTGCTCACCGCACTGTTTGTCTCCTCGCGTGCGGACTTTGTGTTCAGATCGCAATCACTGGGATGCAAATAGCTCAGATTACTCGGCTGCTGGGTGTGGCCCATGTGGACACTGTTCAGCAGTATATTCGAGCTGGTGCGGCTGAGGGCCTTTCTCTGGCGTACTGCCTCTCTAGAAAAGTAGACCGCAAAGTGTTCATACAAAGCAGGTCGATTACACTCATAAAAATGAATTGATTCTTAAATTATACTCTCAAATTAGGAACAGATTTGTGAACAAAGCAGCAAAGCTTGAAAATTGTGAAGAAGGTTTGGCTCAGTGGCTCTAAATCTGGCTAACAGTTAAAGATAAAGGCTGATTTGCGTAGGAAGTGGGCGTGTCGTTTCAAACTTGCAACAAATTTCACTTGGACAAAGTATTTTTAAATCTATATGCAAACGTTAAGCCCTGTAGTTCTTTTACTTACTGATATCAACATAATTAAAACAGATATTCTCAGAAAACAGAAACTCACAGTTTCCAATGAGTTTAATAAACTTCATACCATGAATTTTTACTGCTCGCTGAATAAGTTAACTAGAATCAGTCAAATTCTAAGTAAATGACTACAAACAAGAAAGAAAAGTACAGTCGAGCACGCCCGACCGTAGAATACTCTCTGCATTTTATTCCCGATCATTTTAATAAAATCGGTATTCGGGTATATCAATTGATACTTGCAACAAAACACGTTGAAACAAAAACATCTCATTGTATGTATACAAACACATATACATTTGACATTATATGTATGCACGCACATATGTATGTGTGTATATGTTATACATACACAATTGGTTGGCACGGCCAGCATTCGCGGGAGCGCTGCCGCTAGCAAGCAGCGAAAACGTTCGCTCACATGTTTGTATGTTTCTGTCTCGCTTGCACATGCATTGACATTGCGTCCAATTATTAACTTTCTTACATGTCTAGCTCTTTTGTTTATTGTCCGATTTAGATGCAACTTTCAGGATAGTTTAATATATTTTGTCTTCAAATGAATGAGAAATAACAATACTGTACGATAAGAACATATGCCTTAAAATCGGCATTGAAGTTTGCAAATTATTTTATTTCTTGTTGGAAAGGGGGCGTGGTAATCCAAAATTTTTGATGACAATACAATTATGCCGTCTCTAGGAACCTGGGTACCAAAATTGGTGTTCCTAAGTGCCATAGTTACTGAGATATTCGCCTAAAACATCAATTTTTTACGAGGTGTTTCTAGTTTTTTGCACATTGTGGGCGAACGGGGCGTGGCATCGAAAAAAAAGATTCTTGTATTGACTGACTTAATATCGAGTCGATAGAGACCAAATTCGAACTTGTAGCTCTTACCATCTCTGAAATCTGTTTGTTCATACGGACAGACAGACAGACAGACAGACGGACAGACAGACGGACAGACAGACGGACAGACGGACATGGCTATATCGACTCGGCTTGTGATGCTGATCAAGAATATATATACTTTATGGGGTCTGCCACGCCTCCTTCTGCCTGTTACATACTTTTTTTTTTGCACAAACCCAATATACTCTCTTGCAGAGAGTATAAAAATGAGGTTTAAATAAGAGGTTTAACTTGGGTTCATTTTGAGCTTCGAGGGCATATTCGCACCAAATTTGGGGAGAAAAGTAACCCGAATTAAATTGGTTTAGCGAAGTTCGGCTTAGAACAGATTTATAGACTTCTTAAGAGAGCTATAGGAGAACTACTATTCCAAATTGGTCACTTTATTTGCTCATCGAGTAGTCCACTCTTTTCTAACAGTGTAAGAGCCAATTTAGTGTCAGATTTTTGATGGAAACTCACTTGAATATGCGCCAGTACATAACCAACATAACAATTCCTGGTATCCAAAAGCTGACTGAGCTCGAGATGAGAGCATAGGCCTTGTTGACCACAAACGTGCATTGATCCGGATGTAGCGATACCTCACGCAGGTGTTCAGCCGTCGTGTACCAGCCCAGAAATATGGGCGTAAAAGAGATTAGGGCGGGTAAAATCCAGACATTGGCCAACATGAAACAAACCGTTTTGTGTGTCATATTCAATGGATATTCCAAAGGGCGCACAATCGCATAGTATCTGTATAAAAAAAAGAACAGAAAATTAGTTTAACTCTCAGCTAATCGAATGAAATCAATAGTTTTTATTGGCATTAAAATCCTTTTTGTTTTTTGCTGGTTGTAATCGGTTTTATTACATTCTTTATGCGAGATTTATTTCGTAGGAATTTCAAAGTACAACATTAATTAATTTGCCTCAACCGATTTCTATTTTTTTTGCTGGAATTTTGTTTGGCTGCGTGTTATGCGGGCCCATCGCAAGGTGTGTGAAATATAAATTAATTAAAACGAACAAACAAAAGGCTACGGAATGATGGTATAATGGCATAATGGTATGGTGTCCAGTGGCCACTGGGCATTCACCATTGTTGTGTGTTTTGCCAGCTCTTTTGGGCCGCAGCTGGTCAAAGCTTCCGTTTAGGCCGCAACTCCAATTAACAAGTGGCAAGCGAGGATTCGGAAGGGGAGACGGGGGAGGAAGACTGGAAGCAGGACCACGAACGGTAACCGGAGCGGGACTAGGGCGTTCCATGGTGTGCAAATCATTTGGGCCGCATTCATCATACGCCTCTGCTTGGCTTAATGTTTGCTTTTGATGTGCGCGCCTTTCACAGTAATTAATTGTTTCCCATTCGCCGTGTTTTGAAGCCCTTTGTATTGAGAGTGCGAGTACGAGTACGAGTAAGATTGCGGCTGCCGGAGGCAAGATTAATGGCTCTACTCTAGCTGAACCAACAGAAACAGAACCCAGTTTGACCCAAAACTTTTCTTGTAGACAATTTTGGCATTAAATTTATGTACTCACCTATCCACCGATATGCAACAGAGATGCAATATACTGGCTGTGGAAAAGTAGACATCCAGACTGTTGTACACGTTGCACATGAAGGGACCAAACATCCATTTGCCGCCGGACAACTCAACGGATGCATTGAATGTCATTGCACAGAGGGCGACCAACATGTCGGCCATCGCCAGTGACACAACAAAGTAATTTGTTATAACACTGCGAATGAAACAAAGCCAAGAGCTACATACATTAAATGAACGCATAAAACCACCAACCGCCATTCTTCAGCCAGCAACAAGCAGACAGCAGACAGCAAACAGCAAACCAAACCAAACCACATGCAACCACCGACCGCGATAGCTGAACCAGGCACAGAAAAACTCATGTCAAGCGAATGACACTGCATTTGTTTGTAGTGTAACAAATGCCGCATTCAAGCTACCAGGTTAACTCCTTTTGGTGCCTGCAGTTGGGAGTCGCGCGCCAGGCGTCAAAAGTCAGGCGTCAGGCATCAGGTCACCTTAATGCTGCAATTTCCCGGGCTGTCATAAGTCATTCGACTGACTAGGCAGCTGTCGTCTTAGCTTAAGGGTACATTGGAGCGTTTGCATCGAATACAGCAAATGCCATGTTTATATGGCAACGCGTATCGTTTATAACAGCATGACTTGCATGCATTCTTTTGGTGAAAGAATTTGCAACATTTGGTCTAAGTTTTATTAAAATACCTTAGCTTCCTTGTGGTTTATTTTAGAACAAGCCCAAAAGTATGCAGTACTTTAATTCAACTAAGTTGGCAGGAATTGTTTGAAATACGTGCTACTAAATGATTTTTGAATAATATTAAAATTTAAATGAATATTAGAGACATAATCAAACGAAACAACTTCAGCTTTGAATACATTTCCAGTTGAGCCTGAAAGTATGCTGCACTTTAATTTGCTTGCTTTACTCGTCTGAAAATATTGCTCCTTATTTGGTTTCTTAAATGCATTAACAGTAGCTATCTAGCATAAAATTAATTCAATAAATTTTCCTCACAAAAGCTATTAACTCTTAGTGGAACCATTAAATTCTAAAATTTACTCTCACTTCAATTAAAATGATGCCACAAAATTTGTGTACATTATTTAAAATGTCTGCATTAATAATGCTGGAATCTCAATAACATCATAATAATAATTAAGCTATTCTCGGTTTACCTAACCAGATGCACTTTGAAGTCATTTGCTAGGAATCCAGGACAACTTTGCCTGCATAAATGTTGCGCAGAACGCAGAACGTGCACAAGAAATGTTCGCCCCCAAAAGCATGCTACACTTTTGCGCTGTGTGTTCTATGCTTTGTGTTTAGTGCTCGGTAGAGTCTGCAGAGCTCTAGGGTGCCGTGTCATTGCCATCGTGTGTCATATTTAAGTTCATTTATTGTTTTATTATTCCGCTTGTCGCTCATTTAAATAACATTTACGAGTGAGTATGCAGTTTGCTGCTCACAGGTTATATAAGCTACAGCTTATAGTTTACAGGTTGCATGTGGTAGTTATTTTTTGGCTTGAATGGCAATTAATTGCATCGTTTAGAGTTGAATAGTTGTCCCGCTGTGTGGCTGTTGGATAGCACTTGACTTACCGCAACTTTCGATTACGTTGTACCGAAATGATGACCAGCGCATTGCCCAGCACTGCCGCCAAAATAATTGACGAGAATATGAAGCCCTTGAGCACTAGGAGGGATAAATCGATCCAGTTGTCTTCAAGTTGCTCGCTGGTCTCAATTGAGTTGCTGATATTGGCATTTGCGTTTGCCGTTATGTTGCTGGCAACTGTTGAGAACAGTTCCAAGGCGGTCGTTGAGGACGATGGCAACGATGAGGAGATGGAAGTGGAGCTGGACGATGCCGTTAATGACAGCGAAGTCAACGAGGCATCCACAAATTGCGATGTTGTTGGCAAATTTGTTGTCGTTGTTGACATTACAGTTGAGCCTGTTACTCTTGTTATGCCTTCAGTGGTTGTTGTTGTACCAGCTGTTGTTGTTGTTGTTGTCAAAGTTTTTGTTGCAGCCGTCAATAAGAAATTGCTGCTACTGTTAGTTATTGCAGATTTTGTTGTTGTTGTAGCTGTTGCGTTTAAGGCTGCACCGCCAACAACAAATGTTGTCATCGATTTGCTTGGCCTTCTTGTTCTTGCCGCTGTCGTTGATGTTGTTGCTGCTGCTTGTTGTTGTTGTTACTGCTGCTGTTGTTGCTTTTGCAGTTGACGTTGACATTGCCGTTGTTGTCGACTTGATGGCAGTGCTTGGACTGAGATAACTGCTAAGCGTTGTCATTATATCAATTTATTGCTGCTGCTATTGCTACTGCTATTGCTACCGCTATTGCTACTGCTACTGCTACTGCTGTTGATTAAAATGTTGGTTCAGTGCACTATCGCTTTCCATTCGCGTACATAATTGCAATTTTGTTAGCAACGAAGCGTGTCAGGGTTCAGTCTAAGCTCAAGCCTCAGCCTCAGCCTCATCAACTGATAGTCGAGATGCTTGTTGGCAACGTCAATAGCAACGACATTGAGTGTTTGCCTAGTTCTTTGCCAGGTCGCGATGCCATCGCTTTCTTCCCCGTTGTCCTCCGTATATTCTTCCTTCTCACTCGACTGTCGACTCTCGTTTGTCGCTTGTTTGACTTGCTCGCAAATCCAAATGTTGTCCGTGCTTTAACTGCAGCGCTCAAACGCTTAATAATCGGCAACTTGGCAACTCGACTGCAAATGAATAAATAAATAATTTATTAACAAAGCGACGTAACAGTTCCAAATTGCCAAAAAAAAAAAAAAAAGGAAAATTGCAAAAGTGAAACAAATGAAATGTTGCAAATTCTTGTACATATAAATAAATATTGATTGTTGGACTCTGTAGCTGCCTGTTGCCGCATCGTTATCAGCATTCTCACTTTCGCTGCCTGTCTGTCTGTTAAAATACAGAAATATATATTGCGTATACGCCAAGTGAGCACTTGGCATGCATTTTATTGGAATGCCAAGAGACACATCTGCATATCTCATTCGGTTGTCATCAGTGCTGTCAAGTGCCCACGTTTACATCCACGTCCATGTCCACGTCCACGGGTAAAGTCTTGCCCAAGTTGTAACCCAAAAAAAAATATATATATAAAATAAACTCAGATTGCTAGCAACCAAAAAAATTCCCAAAGCAAATAAATAAAATATGTTAGTCCCCATAGTGGAAAATTTGTGGTTGTTGCGGAATTACTAAGCTATGCTGCACTTTCTATTTATTACTTGTGCCAACTTTCATTGCATTTTCCTTTGAAATTTGTCATTTTTGATGCTGGAACTTACTAAATTACAAAGTTCTGTTCATTACTGAAGAACTATTTAGTTGACTAACATTTTCAATAGTTGGAAATAAGTTAAGCTCTGGAGAAAAACTTAAAGGAAACGACAGAGCTCAAGGGCTTTTTTAATTTGGTATTATTATATTAATAAGCGAAGGTATAAAAATCGCTACTAATACTTCAAAAAGGCTTGTTAAAAGCGTTCAAGTTGCAATTAAATTTTATATTCCTAAAGTGACTTTTAAACAACTGACTCTGCCAACTCTCTTAGACAGTATTATCCTTAGTCACTCATCTTGTTATCTGGTTTTTGAAGGATTGAAGTTCAAATGTCCTTGGCAGCACCATAAATCGTTAGCTCTAGGTTTTACTTTCTTTTTTGTTCATATCTGTTTCTGTTGCTTCGAAGGAAAATAAGTTTTTTGCTGCCCTTTAGCATTTTGATTTCAATATTTTTTAAGGATTTATAAGTGGCAAGGGATACACCACACACACACACTCCCACACAAAGGAAGAGTGAGCCGCAAACGTTGAGACCAATGTAAACTACGACCTTGCACGCTTCACGGAGCTATTATCCTTGTTAGCCATGTCGTCCTTCGTTCGCCAGTTGATTTTGACTTGTTTGCTTGCCCCAGCTCCCTGCTCCTTGCCCTCTTTACTCCTGCCTCTGGCTGTCATTCAAGCACTGCCTGAGGATTGGCAACTAAATATTTTAATGTTCGGATCTCGCGAGGATAACACAGGACATCATTCAGTGAGTGACATTTGAGCAGAGGGACAGAGGGAGAGAGAGAGAGAGGGAGAGTAAGTGGAAAACTTTCATTTGTTAAGGGCTTTTAAATCTGTCTAAGTGTGGCTGCAACTTATAAATTTCATGCAACATTGAGCTACCAGTGCTGTCAGTGAGAGCCTTTTTAATATCCTGGATAAGTTGCCACATCAGACGTTGCCATTGTGGCATAATTAATGCCTTCAAGTGGCTCGTGTTATGTTGTAAGTGCGTTGTGCTGCCGGAAACTCAATAAAGCCGCTGCTCTTCCGGCACAAAAGTAGCGCTTAAGCGCAAATATCAACATCAACAGCGTTGGGACTAACTCGACTCGCGTTGCGTGGGTCAACATGGGTCAGTTAGGGAACGCACTTTGGTCCAGCCGCGTGGGTGTAAAGTGCAAACTTCAAAGTGCCATCCGCGCTGAGGACACTGCTAATTCAATTAAGTCCATATCCAGGGCCAAAACCCCTTTCAGCACCACCTATCCCCCTTGGCTGGCTGCTACCTCTTGAAGTCAATAAGAGGCTTAAATGCTGCCGGGTTGGCAAACACACACACGCACACGCACACAAACTGATAAAGTGACCGAGCAAATACTAATTGTAAACACTGTAATCATTTCTATCAACAGTTCTTGGCAAATTCAATGTGAAATATGAACTGCGTGCCATGAACTATGAACTGGAAACTGACAACTGACAACTGGTAAAACTCAATTGATGACAGTGCCAAAGAAGAAGGAAAATGGAAAATTGGAAAATCTGAGCAAGAGTCAAAATGTGTGCAACGGTCTGTGTGTGTGTGTGTGTGAGTGTGTGCAAAAGACATTTGGTAATTTAACTGAAATGAAATGCGAATTTGTTTCATTGAATGTGCAGAGAATTGTCAAATTGTCATCAAGTTTACAAACTACTCATAGTTGCGGTTCACTGACTTCCGTTTGTCACAAAAGAGACGACTAAATTTCAAAATGTATCTTTAAATTGTTGCAAAATGAACCTAGAATAGTGTCAATAAATAAAAGTATCTATTGTCGATTGAGTTACTATACAAACACATGCACACACACACACACTTACACACAAATAACTCACAGCCCGAGGTCAGTTTGAGTCAGGACAAAAATAAACAATTTGTTGATGAATTGCTCGAGTTTAATTGAAAATTTCTAGTGATTTGCTGCTTAGCGAGAAACGAATTAAAGTTTTCAGTTTATGTGTTTGTTTGGTGTCCTTTTAACTAAATAATAAATAGTTTAAGTGTTGGTTCTGTTTTCTTTACAATAAATAGTTTAAATTGTTCAAGTGTTAGTTTTATTTGTCTTTGATTTGTCAATCGACATAAATTCTTTGGGAGGCATTTAAATTGCCAATTGACAGCTGACACTCAAATCTGACCGGAGACAGTGACAGGTACGCAGCTGTTTGCCCAACAAATTAAAGTTAATGCGGCTCTGAAATAAGCCTCAAGGAGGGGTGACTTAGAGGTAGGAGTGGGACTGGGACTGAGATTGGGGAGTACTCCAAGCCTTTCCAGGCAAACAGGCAATGACAAACAAGCGAAAATCCCACGCTTAGACACATTGTGACGACAACTGTCAGCATTTAAATAAGATTGATCGATTGACACTGGCATTGATGTTGGTCCTGGTGCTGCTCCAGCTCCAGTTCCAGTTCCATCTCCTGCTTCTGCTCTAGTTCCAGTTACTGTTCCTACTCTTACTCTATTCACTTGCTGTTGTCTTGCTGCTTTTCGAGTGAATTGATTTGCATAGAGCGTGTACAGACCACCTGTCGTGTCTGGCACAGTGGTGCGAAAATGCTAATAACTGGCTAAATATATATCTCTACAGCTTGTCAATTGAAATTGATATTTTTTTGGCCACTTGAAAACATAAATAAATTAAATTAGAGTTTGAAAATTTGAATAACATTCAGTAGAAATGAAAAGTATCTTTAAGTTATTCCATTTTGGACACAATGTGTCGACAGCTGTGCAGTTGAGCGAGACAAATGATTAGCACTTCCGTTTTGGCTTTGGGATTTGGCTTGTTTACTGCCAAGTGACTGTGATTAGACGCACATAACAAATCATTTAGTGACTGTCATTCAATGGCTTAATCATGATCGGCAAAGGCTTAAGCCATTGTCCTATAAAAATTGTCGCCTTTCCCGGTCAGAGCATCAGTTGTTCGACAGCCACAACGCGTAACGCATTATTCTCGCTGACCCAAAGTGCTCCGAGTGTCCAGTTTTTAGTTCATTGTCCTTTTGAGGACCGGTCGTAAAAAGCAAGTACAGGAAACATTCGCTCGACTTGGCCCAGTTATGTGTAGACTTAGTTATTGCAGTTGGCTGTTAATAGCAGCATCGTGTTACCTGGTCTACTGCAGTCATGCCATGGCCATACAGGTAAGCTTGTACCTGAGGTAATACACCCTGAGCTGGGCATTTTGTTTAAAAAGTTTTATTTCAATGGAGAATTGACTTAGTTGAGATTGTTAGTAACAAATAATTATATTTGTGATTAGTTGACTTGTTTAACCAGCAGGAAACTTTGTTCAACTTGGTTACAATTTATTCTCCAATTAAAATTTTAAACACACTTTTTAAATAGTTAAGAAAACCAGCGTTAACAAAGTTGTTAGTGGTCGTAGGGCAGTTGGGCATTGGCACCAGATTTTCAGTTGAAATAATTTCTACATTTTTAGTTGGAGTTTGTATGTAATTTTATTTTCAATTGTGATTTTTGTCAGCGCAAAATAATCAATTGTTATTTTTCACCAAATTTTCAACTAAATTTCAATTAATTATACTCTCTGCTAGAGTATATTGGGTTTGTGAAAAGTATGTAGCAGGCAGAAGGAGGCGTGGCCGATCCATAATATATACATATTCCTAATCAACTGCCCGCGAACGCTGGCCGTGCCGACCATATATATACATATGTACATATATGACTGATCATAACTCAGCCAAATGAAGCGATATCTTAAAAAGTCATACCTTTTTATAATCTGGACAACTAGCAGGATTAATCCCAATCAAAATCTAAAATTCTCAAAATCGAACCCATTTTGTCAAATTTGGATGCCTCAGATATGTAGTCCACAGCTCAATATTTTAAATTGGCAATTTTCCCAACTTTGACTGATCATAACTCAGCCAAATGAAGCGATATCTTAAAAAGTCATACCTTTTTATAATCTGGACAACTAGCAGAATTAATAGCAATCAAAATCTAAAATTCTCAAAATCGAACCCATTTTGTCAAATTTGGATGCCTCAGATATGTAGTCCACAGTTCAATATTTTAAATTGGCAATTTTCCCAACTTTGACTGATCATAACTCAGCCAAATGAAGCGATATCTTAAAAAGTCATACCTTTTTATCCTCTGGACAACTAGCAGAATTAATAGCAATCAAAATCTAAAATTCTCAAAATCGAACCCATTTTGTCAAATTTGGATGAAATAGTCCTCAGATATGTGGTCCACAGCTCGATATTTAAAATTCACAATTTTCCCAACTTTGAATGATCATAACTCAGCCAAATGAAGCGATATCTTAAAAAGTCATACCTTTTTATCCTCTGGACAACTAGCAGAATTAATCGCAATCAAAATCTAAAATTCTCAAAATCGAACCCATTTTGTCAAATTTGGATGCCTCAGATATGTAGTCCACAGTTCAATATTTTAAATTGGCAATTTTCCCAACTTTGACTGATCATAACTCAGCCAAATGAAGCGATATCTTAAAAAGTCATACCTTTTATCCTCTGGACAACTAGCAGAATTAATAGCAATCAAAATCTAAAATTCTCAAAATCGAACCCATTTTGTCAAATTTGGATGAAATAGTCCTCAGATATGTGGTCCACAGCTCGATATTTAAAATTCACAATTTTCCCAACTTTGAATGATCATAACTCAGCCAAATGAAGCGATATCTTAAAAAGTCATACCTTTTTAAAATCTGGACAACCAGCAGAATTAATCGCAATCAAAATCTAAAATTCTCAAAATCGAACCCATTTTGTCAAATTTGGATGAAATAGTCCTCAGATATGTGGTCCACAGCTCGATATTTAAAATTCACAATTTTCCCAACTTTGACTGATCATAACTCAGCCAAATGAAGCGATATCTTAAAAAGTCATACCTTTTTATAATCTGGACAACTAGCAGAATTAATCGCAATCAAAATCTAAAATTCTCAAAATCGAACCCATTTTGTCAGCTTTCGATGCCAAAGTCCTCAGATATGTGGTGAATATTAAAAATTCCCAATTTTCAATTTTTATTGACAAATATACCAATACCGATTTTCTTAACATAACCATATAATCGGAAATAAAATGCAGAGAGTATTATACTGTCGGGCGTGCCCGACTGTACTTTTCTTTCTTGTTGAATAATGTAGAACGAATTGTAACATATTTTGATCGGGATTAGCGTTATTAAAAAAAAATAAACAAATATTTGTTTTATAAACTGTACAATAAAGAGAAACTAATTTATTTTTTTGCAAGGACGCTTGTTAAGAACTTTAAACACTATTAGCAGTTCGTAGTATGTTTAGTTATTTTTAAAGTTTTTGATTTCATTTTCAAAACCGCATTGCGAGCTTGAAACTTTGCAAATCTAGAACATTTAAAGTCCCTGCAAAATGTCATTGCTGTCTGACTTTTGGCAAACTGCAGCTGTCGGCAATTTCCTGATTGTCATTGCCACTTTCCGAGCGGCTAATTACTTGGCTAAAAGCAATGCCAATGCCAATGTTCTTCGTGCCATTTACAATAATCGATAACTGAGTTATGTTTAGTCAGAGATTTAATTAAATTTCAGCTGCGCAATCTTTCTCACTGGCTTTGAGTGTAAATATGTGTGTGTCTGTATGTGTTAGTGCCTGTGTTGAATTGTGTTTATGGCCAAGTTACAACTTACGAGCAGATTTAAGGTGTTGGCATTTCAATTCACATTGAGTTGTCTAATCAAGCGGCACACGCAGCCTGTCATGCTGTAAATTGAAACAATAAAGTGCTTGACTCACACACATACACACATACACAAACACCTAAACACTAACCAACACACACACACCCACACACTCTTGCAGGGATTGAGTGAGCTGTGTGTGTGCAACTCACGTATGCGCATAAATAGGCAGCATAAAAATAACTTAACACGTGTCGACAGTTTGAAAGCCGCCAGGAACGATATTGAAAGCCTTGCCGCAAGCTAAAGGACCTCAAATGAAATATTTCAAATATTTTTGTTGCTTTCTATTGTTTCGTTTTGTTGCTCTTCTTGTTGTTGTTCTGGCTGTGGCACTTCATTTGCGCAGGGCACAAACAAACTGGATTTACCAAATCGCATCAACGGAGTTGGCAGTGGCAGCAGCAACGGCGGTGGCGGTGGCGTCGGCAGCGGCGTTGGCAGCGCAGCAGCAGCGGCGGAAGCACGCCACAAGCGTGCCATGGGCGAATACAAAGAGCTGAACGACATCATTGACGACTTGGAAGAGAACAGTTTGGTGCAAAAGGCAAGCGTTGCTCTGCCACCAGCTCAGACACAGGAATTCGACCTGGATAACATGCCACCGTTGGCCTACTACCTGCTGTTGCAGAAGCTTCGACAGCGTAAGTATTTAGTACATGTATCCAACCACACGCTGCGTATGAGTAATGTGCCACTAACATAACCAAACTGCCGAGCTAGCGAGCCATTCGAAGGCTTCAAAAGCATTTCAAATATGCTCTACTTTGGAGTTATGCTTATGGTTTCACGTATTGATTTTCATTCTGAAGTTTTCAAATTCAACTTTGTGGGAAAACTCATATATTTCAACATAAACTTAAACTAACATTATTTTGAAAGTATTCTTTGCTCAATTCGATAATGGATTGCTAGTACTTAAAAGTGATTTACTGTATACTTCTTAAGCCCTTTGGAAGTAACATGGAATTTTAAAGATTCTAAATTACTCATATTGTTTATTCAGTAATGATAGTTTAGTTCCTATTCTTATTAACTCAAACAATTATTAGCTGCTAAAGAAACAATTAATCAACAATTTAATGAAGTGTTCTCAGAGGTTATGCAATCATTGCTTCCCTATAACTACAGAGTTCTCTACTGTCGGTATCTCTCGACTGTAGGCTTTTCCAACAAGAATTTCTCAATTTTTCGAGGGCTTTTCAACATTTTGTTGTGCTGCGCTTTTTGTTGGCTATGCGTTTAATTGAGAGTCCTGTTCGTTCTTTTCTTTTGCAATTTCTTTTTCGTTTCGGTTTCCTCTTTTGTGGAATCCTGCAGTGCAGAGCAGCGGCGAGCCCGCCTATCGCGTGCGCACGCCACGCCTTGGACGCAGCATTGACTTTCAGCAACTACTGGACGGTAGAGGGAGCAGCGAGGATTCCACTGGTGGCCAGTTTGTGTCGCGTTTGATGAAGAAATCGGTGCCGTTCAAGCCGCGCCTCGGCAAACGTGCTCAAGTGTGTGCCGGCGGGGATTAAGTCATGGCAGGGACTGCAAAAAAAAAAGGAAACCAGAAACAACACGACTAGGACAACGGCGAGGACGAGCCCTTGAGCAAGGTTGAGGTCAGCCATTGGTTGGCATTTTGCCAGCTCCACATAAACTACTCACATAACGCGCCAAAAAAACAAAAAATCGACATCGTAAAAATTGAAAACCAAAAAAAAAAAAAAAAACACGCGTCGAACGATGTGCAATAATTAATCCCACATATTGTTATTAACTATTATAATATATTATACTGTAGTATAGCTAGGCCCAAAACAAAAACTTAAATGGAATACGGAGAGTCCCGAAAATCGCCTAAATTAAAATTCAAATAAATTGCAGCACCTTCAAAAAATGAAATTCAACTTGTCTTTATCCTTTTACATGCTAAGTACACTTGAATAAATTGAAATATAAAATAGGTAAAAAGCAGAAGTAGAAAGTAACCGACTAGCAGCTACCCAGCACATATATTTCTTATAAATTTACAGAGTTTGCTTATAGTAAAATTTCAATGGAGTACTCTTATTTGGCTATAAAATATATTTGGAAACGAACTCTGTTTTCCTTTTGTATGAGCAGAAAGTACATAGCACAAAATACACTCACTCACACACACGCACACACACATGTGAGTCTTTGTGTGTTTCTCTGTCTGCCTCTGGCGAATTGTCAGCCAATAATTGACCTCCGACTGTGGCAATCGGTGAATTTTCGGTTACATTTGTTTTATTTTTGGCTGGCAAAAAGTAAATTAATGAAATTTTCATCAGAGGATATCATACGATAATGTGAAAAGTGCGGCTGCTCTTGCGGTGGCAGTTGCAGTGTTGGTTTTCTGTTGAAATGTGGGCGTATGGGCGTTTTGGGCGTGTCAAACTGTGGGAGTTTTCGGAGAATTGTGTCAGTTTGGTTACACATTTTGACGTTTTGCATAATAACTGCACTTTCGTTTAACCAAAAGCTTTTGCACGCTTCATTCGGCTTGATCAAGCATGACTAATGCTTGCAATATTACGTCTCTGCACTAACATTAACGAGAACTCAGTTCTCATTATAATTAGCATTACTTGTGTTAAATAAACATGTTTATTCAGAGACAGATACAGAGACAGACACAGAGAATTCAACCGAACTATCTGCATGCAAGTCAGCAACGAGAATACGAAATTTCGACTTAATTAATATTGAAATTCAGTAGCAGCAACCACAATGATTAAGTCTCGTATGTTACCGTCAGTTTAAGCTAATATATATCATGAGCTGTCAAATTTGGGACAGAAATTTAAGTGCATATTTCTGTTCTATTAATATTATTTGATATAGGGCAAGATAGGTCTTATCGATCACATTAACAGCTAATAAACCTACTGTTCTAAGATTTTATAATCAGTTATTTGTTTATAATATTACATTATTAATACAGCATACCTGTTGTAGCACGTATAACATTAAAATGTGTAATTAAATCAGTGAAAATTACATTTGTGCAACGAGCGTAAAAAATACATGTCAATTAAATCAGTTATAAAGCCCCCTCTAGAAAAAAAGATGAACAACAATTTACAACAGAATTTAACAATGCATTCAATGTTTGACAAATGAAAATGGAAATGAAAATGTTCAGTTCATTTGCATAGATATACATATACATGTTTAAAAACATTTTATTCTCCGAATGCATTAAGAACTGAATAAATAATTGTAACAGTACTTTTGTTTGCTTTAAACAAATTTACAGGAACTGCAGTCAGTAGTTTTCAGAGAAAATAACTAATACCTAAGTGTTTTATTACTATTAAGTGAAATCCTTACTTTATCTTGGCATTAAGAGGATTTGCAATTTTGTTGGAAATTATTTTAAATTTCTGCAAGTAAGACATCAATTTATTAGAACTTCATTTGCATATTCTCTAGATATAGTATATAGGAGCTATTATTTGAATGCTGCTTTGGTTAACAGACCTTAACAATTTATGGTAATGGCACTTGGAGCATACGAGTAGATAAATGTACCACGATTTAGCATCTTGACGCTGTGTTGCAGCTGCTCATTTTAAGGCGAGTTCTGAACGTTCTGTAGCATTCGTAATTGGCTTAATGGCACTGCAAAATCAGTTTTAGTAGCAGCAGCTGCAGTGTTGAGCTTCCTTTTATGACTGAGCTGAGTGGATAAATTGGCAAATGCAGAAGTCATTCGTCAACTCTACAAGTTATTCATACAATTCTGCACATTTCTGCTGACGAGGCAGTTGCTTCTGCTTCAATAGTTTTAGAAGTTGAGGGAACTTGAGTCATTGGAGACTCAGCACGTGCCAATTAGTTGGGTCGCTACAAATTCGGGACTTTTGTCGAACAATCAGTTTGGATATGTTCATAGTCATTGTTAGTTCATGTTTCACATACAATTGTGGGACCAGAAAAAGACGAGTTAAAACCTTTAAGGTTAACGGCTTACATTTACCTCAGTTTCTGTTGCTTCTGCTTGGACAAATGTATGACAAATGACGTAGACATCACGTAGCCGCCGTGTTGCCGTTGCCTGTAGGCTGCCAATAAATGAACAGTCAGTTCATGGAGCACCTAATAGTACTCATGTATATACATATATCTGCTTGAATCGTTTCTAAAATGGCGCTAATGGGCACGCAAGTCGCACACACAAAAACACAAACAGAAAACGAGATATTGAAACATTATAACTGCAAAATGGTAATAAATTCTAGACTGCCTCCTGGGGCACCAAGCGGAAGAAAGGGACAGACAGACAGGCAGAGAGGGAGAGAGAGAGAGAGTGAGATGGCTAGTAAGGGCTTTGGAGAGACACGCAAAACGCCTGATCCGGAGCAAGCAGAAACTTTGCATGATAGCCGTAAATTTACAGCTGGGTCGTTGCGTAAGGTTAAACGGGCTCCACATCAGCTGCCACTGAGCTCACTTCCTGTCTACGGCGTGCTCACACACACACACACACGCACACGCCTACACTTGCAGATATCACATCCGCACATACGTATGTACATATATGTATATCTATAAAATGATAAGTTGAGTTTGCATACATGTGATTGTGTGTTTGGGCTTGTGCGAAAATCACTTTGCCTGATTAAATGACGCAAACCACAAGCAGACACAGCAGCAGGCAGTCTGGCAAAAGAAAAAAAACCAAAAACCAAATACGAAAACGTAAAAAAATAAATAAAATAAGAAAAACAGATATTCAGTTGGCATGCACCTTGGCTAAAATTGATGTTAGCCATTACGGTGAATTGTTAAAAATGCCTGCTAATATTTAGGAGGCCGTCACATCTTTGTGCATTCGACCGACCCTTATTTATTGTATTTAAGCAACTGATTTAAATTGATGGCCACATTTGCCAGGCTTCCCGAGGCATCTCGAGGCTAACTGACTACCAGGTTTGCTTCTCGCTTGGCACTCACTTAATCAAATTTCAGCCATGCAAAAGACCTCCAAATTGGCTTGATGTGTGTGTGTGCTAGTGTTTGTGCAAGTGTGTGTGTGGGCAACTCACACAAACATAAAAGAGGTTATTTATTTATTTAATTTCAACTGACATGGCACGCATTTGTGGGCACTTTTCGTATGCCACCTCCTGCCCCCTGCCCCTGCCCCGCCCCCCTTCCTTTGCTTGACTTCCCTACCAAACACCCGCATAATGGCAAAATCTCTTATCGCAATTATCAGATTTTAATTAATGCCAGTGCAGCTGTCTGACAATGCCTCAACCTCAGATCTGTGCCAGGCGATTATGTGGAGCGTGTTCGCCGGGCCACCATCAATCGTTGCACAGTGGAACCAACCCATGGTTAATTATGATTTAATTACCACAAAGCAACTACAACCATTATTATTTGATTGAGAAATAAATATAGCAGCAGCCATGGCACAGTGCAACAGGTTGAGATTTTTTGTGATGAATTTAACTGTATGTATAATTTTTTTAAGTACGAATAAGAATTTTACCTAATCAACAAATTCTATGCGAATATTCTTAAAGTATAGAAACAAAGCTTAAAATATCTATCTGCTCTGTTGGTCAGTTTCCACCTAGTATCACTGTACTTTCTTGACTTTTTCAAAACAAAATCTTCTTTTGTTCTGTTACTGCTGTCAATACTAATTAGATTTGCTTTAAAAAGGAGTCAGCTCCTTTTCTAATTAACTTTATTTACACCTTCTTTCACATCCTTTGACATAATTCTTTTTGTTTTATTTATTTTTGTGTTCCACTGTAGAATAATGGGCTCTGCGGTTGTCCGTTATCAGTTGAAGCTTTTGATGCTTTTCTCTTTGATTTTCTTTTATTTGTTGTTGTTTTTGAGTCTCCAATGACACAATTTGCTCGTTGTTATTGCTTTCTTTGGCAATTAAATGGGTTGTCTTTGTGCAAATAATTAAAGTTTAACCTGCTCATGTCCATTATTATGGTTCGTCTAGCTATTGTATTTCTGTCTAGCATTGAATTGAACTGTAATCAAAGTGCTCAAATGTCAAAGGTTAATTTGACACCGCTGGAGTTTAAGAAATTCTTTGGAAACGTTCGAAAGTCTTCGATAGATTGCAGTTGATTCCATTTTGCCATTTTTGGGGTTTAATTGGACATCGGACTAATAGCAAACGGCCTGGCTAATAGCAGTTGAGAGCTTGTGGTATAATGCTGACAGCTGGCAAATGCTTCTGGCTTCAATTGCGGTTGGAATAATAGTAGCAGTAGCAGCAACTGCATTGCCAAAAGCATTGACAGGTAGACAGCAGGTGGATAGACGCCAATGGCGCTTTGGCTTTATGCAACTTTAACAAACTTTTTTTGGGGGCTTCTTTTTCAGTTGTTAGACTTTGAAATTGCAGTTTTGCTCGTTTGCAAATTGCAAATTCAGCTGTCGCCTAACAAACACACACACACGCACACAGAGACGTGCAGTTGCAACAACTTAAATGTATATGTGTGTGTCTGTGTGTGTATGTGGAGCACTTCCGGCGATTGCCAGAACCAAGCGACACACAAAAACGTTCAAAATGCGATCGAAAATCGAATTTTGGCAAACCCGGACAATGGCAATGGCAGTGGCACTGTGGCACTAGCTGTGGCAGTGACATTGGTTGCTGTAAGCCCCATGGCCAACAACACTTGTTATTGTGTGGCATGTTGCGTCAGCGCACTCCCTCCCACTCACACCCTTCCCCCTCTCCACCTCTCTCCCCCTCTCCCTTTCTTGGCAACACTTTTGTGCTGTGCAAATGACTTTGCATATTTTACGCTGCAGAAAAATCCGTGTTCGCACATTACCGTGCGTGACAGCACCCTTTTGACTCGTCCATCAATCATCAATCATCAATTTGGTAAATCTTTTAGATTTTCCATACATTTTCCTATATATACATATTCCTCTGATGTAGCAACTTCTTCGTCATTTGGCAGCTTGTTTAATTAGTGTCAATTAGACAAACATTGTGCGGTGAAATTGAAAAAAAGGTTGAAATCTCAGATAAATAAGTAAATTATATGCCGCATCAGTTCACATAAAATACGTAAATAATTTGCCGTGCCAGCAATTGGATAATCGGTAAAATCAGACACAAATTGAGAGCCAGTTCATGTCAATGGTTCTCAGTAAAGCTGGCGCCATTGTATTTCAGCCAGTCAGTTGAACATTCAGTCAGTCAGTTAGTCATTCATTCAACCAGTCAGCCAGTCAGCCAGTTAGCCAGCCAGCCAAATGGTTGCCCTTGAAGTTTTGCAAGGAAATCGTTTTCAATTACGACAGTGCACTGGCAACTATTCCGGTATTTCAGGATTTTGGCATTTCGGAATTGCCCTTGCATTGCCAATAGTGTGAGTGGCACGCAAACAGGCTCAAATGAAATGTGGCAAGTCGATTGGGCTTATAAATATTTGTACGATTTCATTTGCTGACTGCTGACTGCTTTTGCTTTTGCTGCCTGTGCAGAAATCAGTTTTGCCGCCAATGCATGATTTGGGTAATAAAGCACATACAAATCAAATTCAGACTTCCTACGATTTCTACTAAAAGCGACCTCCAAAGACCATTAATTGTATCAGTATCACTATCGTGTGAGTTTTAGTGTGTGTGTGTTTGTGTGTGTGTGTGTGTTTTGGGCTGCCCAAAAGGGAGCATTGCATGCTAAACACGTTTGTAATGAAAGAATTAAATAAACTGACACGCAAACAGGCAAATGATGTAACCGATTCCCAAACAAAATTTATATATGCGGTTATCATATCTAACTAGTGCTTCGAATAAGACATTTTCTTTTACAATTAAATTTTGGTATTAAACCATCTTTTTTTTATGTTATTTAACTGACATTTGGATTTGCTGCTTACAAGTTAAATGTGTTCTATTTTTGGTATTGAGCCATACACTTTTTTGTTTTGTACAATGAATCAATAACTGGCAATCAATCAATTGAATAAATTCGTTTTTGACACTTCGTGTAGCTCGGACAATGAATGGTAGGCGGGTTGCCATTACATTTTCGGTTCAGTCAGAACTTTTGTTTCATATTTTTCCTTTTCACATCATAAAATTTCTCTTATGGACTGTCAGAAGACTTGTCAAAACTGCACGAAGTGCAATCCGAGTGATGGCTTTTGACATTGTCGAATGTTTGAAGTTCTTGCTAATACAATTTATTAACAGAGTACAGTAAAAGAAAGTCATTTTCTTTCTACTTATTCTACAGTAAAAATTATCCAAAGAAAGTTTTTATAATTATAGTTTATTAACAGAGTACAGTAAAAGAATTTCAAGCTATAAAAATAAGTTTTCTATTTTATTCGACAGTAAAAATATGCCAAAGTAAGTCAGTTCTAATTATGTTTTAATTTTTGGAGTATTTACTTTAGTTTGGGTAACTTTGACTCTCAATTATAAATTTGTGGACAGGCAATTATCGTAATTTTTTCGGCAAGGCAATTACTTTTTTTTCGTTGGTATTCAGGTGGGACTCGGTTACAGTTACGTGCCTGTCGCAGGACTTGTCAAATGTCAAATTTAATCATAGCTAAAATTGAACATTTTCATGATTGAAAATTTTAAACAAAAAAAAATATATTTTTTGAAGCCCGAAGGACACATGGCTTCGAGGACTGCGTGACAATGGCTCATTGTTGGTCAGGGTTGTCGACTCACTCGAATGTTGTTACCTCCACACACACACACACACATACACACAGGCCCACATATATCTAAACACTATTTACCTGTTTTAGACATAACATTGAACTTCGTCATTCGCTGTCCATCAACAATACTAAGCGCGTACTCGAATTATTTATAGGTAAGTGGCCCTGCCATTTGGCTAACTTTTATGATGGACATTCGATTTAGACGGCCAGCTAACTGTCGCTATTTTTAATGTCAAGTTTAATTTGACCAGCAGCAACAACGCGGCGTATACGTAATTCGATTGCGTGTGAGTTTATTAAATTATAAACAAGGGACGCACTTTATGGCACGTTGCACTCTCCTCTCGCACTGGATGGACACGAACAACGCGGAAAATTTAATTTTTCTTGTTTTTGTTTCATATTTTGAAACATTGTTTTCACTGGCGCTAAATGTGCACGACAATTATGGTGGCTTTATGCAAAACGAACACTCAACTATATGATTGGGGTCATTTTCAAACTTTTAATTACACCCCAGAGAAGCTGAATGAATCAGGATAGGATGTGTGTGGATTTTGTGGGCTTGGCAGTGGAGGTTAATGCTGCATATGGTCATCTGTGAACAACAATCGAAATGTCAATTTATAAATGCGAAGTTAATTGCACGCAATAATCGCACGCACAGGCAGAGTTTCTTTTGAGTTAATGAACCAATTTGCAAAACATTTCAGTGCAATTGCCAGTCCATTGAAGTTAAATGAACTGTTTAGCGAGATATTTACGCAAATTAGGCCCAAGTCGAAAGAGAATGAAAGCAGAATTGAAACAGAGAAAGTGACAGATAAGAATTTAAATTTAAGTAAATATGAATACAAACAGACAGAAGGGGAGACAGACAGTTAAACAGTGACAGACATAGAGTGTGAGAAATTAAGACTTTGAGCAGATAGGACACCTTTTAAGATATTTGTATACCAAACAAATCCTAGATAAATATGCCGCAAATTTAGCTTAAGGTTTTTTTAGGATTTAATCCTCAATTTGAATGTCATGAGGGAAAGTTTTCGAATTGTTCTTTGCTTTTCAGCTAGTTTTCTGCCCAACCACTTGATGGCAGTTTTATTGATTTGCTGCTCTTGTAGTTTCCTACAAAGTTTTGCTTTATAACGCTTCAAATTTATGGGGCTAACAGCAACAATAACAATGTCTTCTCGGCCCTGAAAGCACCACCACCGAAAAATTTGCATGCGCTGACCAAATTTATTTTATTTTTATTTGCATGTATACAACCGCACGCACACAGAGAGAGACACACACACACACACACCCATACACACACGCACACATAGACACGTGTATGGTTTAATTTTGAAGGGCACGGCAGAAAATGTTGAGCAACAAATTTAAACAGTGCACGCCCATTTACTTTGCAGTCGTTTTGTTATTTATTCCCTCTCAGTTTCGCATTTAGCAGCGTTGCGGCTTTGACTGAATTTTGCCTTTAATACTCATATTTTAATGTGCAAAAAATAAAATAGAAAACAAAAAAACATTAGCATAAAACGCTTTTGAAAACCCAGCCAGCAGCGCTCAAATGTATGCTATGAAAAGTTTCGCGAATCTAGGACTATTTTGTATTTGTTGTAGAGCTGCATTGCCATTGTGGTGGCATCCAAACGGCACGCGCCAATTAAAAGAAATACTCGTAACTAAGACTGAAAACATTATGGCGAACAAACAGCGACAACGAAAGCTCAAAAACAGAAAGAAGCGGCAAGAAAATGGAGAGAGAGAGAGAGAAGGAGAAAAGAAGAAGTACAGTGTAGGAAATAATAATGAAATCGCGTATACGCCACGTGGCGCTGCAAACATGTGCGTGACGCGTAAATTGCTTTTAATTAATTTGCGTGGCCTTAAACCTTAAAAACAAACCTTGACGACGCTAAACAACAATGGCGACAGCCCACAATATCTAGCCAGCAATTTAAAAAGAAAGCAATTAGATTTGTTCGCCACGGCAACTAAAAACAAATAGTCGATTCTTTAAATAACTTATTCAAATAAATGCTTTATAAATACATTTCAAGTAAATACCAAATGCGTGCAGTTAAAACTCTGATATGCATAGTGTTTAAGCCATTTGCTAGGTCAACTATAAATGTGTTGGCAGAGTGTCTACTTGGATTCACTTAGGACCACTTTATGTGAAAGCAGCCAAGCGTTAAGACCTTCAGGGACAACTGGCAAACTCCTAGTGTATCAACCTTCCCCAGGGACACTCTATTCATTCAACACCACAAGTGCCTACATATGTATTTCAACAATTATTGTTAGAATTATGAAGCGAATGAATGTAATTACGAATGCCTAAGCCACAAAAGGACTATACGAGTCACGTGTTTGTCTTGGCCGCTTGTCAAAGCTGCCATTTGTGTCCTTTGGACAAATCAAAGCTAATGACGGTCGTTAGGCGAATCTGGAAACCAGGACACTAGAGTACCAGACAACCAGGGAACCAGTGAACAAAAGATACCACTCCACTTCACGTTAGTCACGTATTCTAATTTTATTTATGCGTTACTCAACTCTTACTTTTATGCTTGCCATTGCCGTCAAATTTATTACCTACTCGTAAGCAATTTCCTTTTTTTTTTCTCCCTTTTTTTGCATTTTAGTGCTTCAAAATGCGGCACTCGACGAGCACATCCAGAGAGGATTATCAAAAATTTAGACAAGTATCTTCCTACCCAACGTGCTTGGGGCCATTTGGCAACAGCCTTTGTCGCTGATTAAAGCTTCTGCATTATTTATGTGGGTCAGCCAAACAACCTTTAATTGGCTCGCAAGTACGCTGTAATCTCCCTTCCGCCAAGTTCAACCACTTGACTGCCCACCTGCCCAACTGTCTACCTGTTCGTCTGCCTATCTGTCTGTCGTTTTGTCGTCCTTTTACTGACTATATTTAACAGCGACACGAAACTTTCACACAGTCCAAAGAGGGTTGTGTACCAGAATTATTACTATGCAAAAGTGGGCCAATGGCAGTACAAGCGGCTGTGTTTTAAAAATAAAAAAAAAAGTATATTCTACCATAGTATAGTGAAAGTGAACATTTAAAGAGTTGGAGAGTTAGAGGGTTTGCTTTGAAGTTGTATCAAACAAAATAACAATGTACATATATTAAAGTTAATATTTCAATTTATATTTAAAGTAAAATTTTCTTGTTTTTTTTTAGATCTAACTGTTGAAAATTCAGCATAATTATGTGTGTGTGGGAAGAGCACACACCCACACACACGTCCTTACATTGTAATTCAGTAAATTTAAGGATATTGAACAATGCTCGGTCTGGCACTTTGCCAAGGTACTACGGTCGAGCCTGTCGAGCTCTTCTGCCGCTGGCGACATTCGTGAAATTGAAAAGTTTTCACTAGAAAGAGCCTAACAATGAAATTCACAGCCAGAAAGAGAGAGAGAGAGAGAAGAGAGAGACTGACAGAGAGAGAGAGAGAGAGAGGGAGAGAGAAGAGAGAGACATAGTATAAAATTGTTGTGCACTCCAACGTTTTACTCAATGAATCATGGACAACAGCTGATTTATATTTATGAGCACACACACACACTTGCTATTATATATATAAATGTGTGTGTGTGTGTGTGTGTGTATATAGGTACCTAAATGCGTGTGCTATTGTCCTTGATTCGATTCAAGTACGTACATCGAGTGCGCCAAGTGTCTCATTGTGCATTTGTGTGTGTGTCCGTCAGTCCGTCCGTCCGTCCGTCCGTCCGTCCGCTGCGAAGGTCGCCGGCAAAAAGACCAAAGCCTGCTGCCTTTGGCCGGGCAATGTCATTAGTTGCTGGGTCCGTTAGCTGGAGGCTTGGATTGAGTTGGAAGGCAAAGTACCTGAGCTGTCTGGCCCAGTTCATACTGTTGTCGGCCATTTCGTTTCCTTGCCACACAAAACCAAGTAAACAAAAGTCCGATTCCGAACCCAACCTATGTCCGTATCCGTGTCCGTGTCCATGTCGGTGCCCGTGTCCAAGCCATTGCAGATAATTGACAACGAGCTGCTGCTGAAAATCAATTGAGTGACTTTGCATGTTGTTGCCAAAGCTATTTTTACTCTTGATACACCTGTGTTGATGTTACTTTCAATGTAACACTGGCAAAAAGTGATTTTTTACAAATTTATATACTAGAATTTCTGTAAATTTACAGTAACAAGAGAAATGTGTGTTATTTATACAACAGAAAGTAGATTTCTGTAAAAGTATTTTTAAAACAAAGATAAATCCTTGAAATATTTTATAAACAAAATATAAAACAAGTATAAATGCTAGCAAAACTAAATTTTAAATATTTTCTTTGAGTTCAGTAATCCTTTTTAATTTTTATTTAAATATTTGAAAACTCCAGTGCTTATTTTCAAAACAATTCCACTTTTTTATCAGTGTACTGACAACTGACATTCCTGTTATCATTTTATCGGACCTTTTGTCAATATTGAACAAAGCATTTTCGAGCGCGTTAAAAGTGAATGAAATGTGGAAAAGTCCACGATACATGTTTGTTGGCATCTTTTCATTTTGTTGTTGTTTTTGTTGTGGTTTCGCTGTTTGCCTGCCGGCTTAAGTTAACCTGGAGAGCACACAACACGTGAGCGCTTTGTTTGCCACCGCAGGTGGCAGGTGGCAGCTGCCACAGATTCCGCAGGCGCGCTGAATTTGTGCTCTTTACTGTTTGATTAACGTTTTAACGATTTGTGCAAACAATTGCGGAAACAATAACAACAACAACAATAAGAGCAGGAGCAGCAGCAGCAGCAATAGCTGCAAACACACTTGGCTAACAAGAAGAAAGTACGAGCTTCTGTCGCTTTTACCACACGTTGCATGCCACATGATGCCACTTAATTAAAATAAAGCGATGTGGACATTATGTTCAACAGCATAGTTGCTAAGCAATTAAGCGTATAAACATGTATTTATATTGACACTTCAATTAAGTGTTTAGAAGTATTTACTTTCATTTAAAATTTGTTGTAGCTAATGTTTATTTAACTATAAATGGAAGGACAAACTTTTAAAATAAACCTCATTTAAATAGTGTTCAATTTTTAACCAAAATTTAATTCACTCCGAATTGAATTATCATCTTAAATATGAACAAGAAAGTGTCTCATTTTTAGCATTCAGTTATGATTTATTAATTCAATGCGACAGTTTCTGGCATCATTAATAAAGCTTAGAAATTCACAAAATGTGTTAATCAAATATGCGAGTTGAGACAACTTCTTGTCGAATTGTACAACGGAAACATTAACAAATTGCAATAAACAAATTATTATTCATTTTGTTAATCAAATTATACAGAATTTAGCACAAGCGAATAAAGTGTTAAATTTGGCAATTAGTTAAATTATTTTTGACTAAATAGGAAAATGTGAATATAATTGATTTATGTGCGGGTACCAAGAACTTTGAGCTGTAACTCAAGACAGCAACTAACCTGGCCAAAATGTTGACTCTACATTGTGGGGGGCACTGAGTGTGCAACAGGTGAGAGAGAAAGAGAGAGCGTATTTTTGGGGTTAGGTAACTCGATTGTGTCATCAAGGTTACTTCCCTTTTGCCAATCAATAATGGCATCAGTTGGCGCTGTTTACTTTCAAGTTTAAACCAAGAAAACTACTGGCTATTAAGACAGTGTATATAACATATCTATGAGTCTAAGGGAATACTATATGTAATATATGACTGTGTGTGTTTGAGTGTGTGTGTGTGTGCTATTTATAAGTCCTGGCTGCACTTTGCCTTATTACCTACGCGCACTTTGCTATTCCGCTTCTGCCATTGTTGACTTGTTTGCAAATTGGTTTTCCCAACGTCATGTTTGAGCCCATATTTCCCATGTTTCTGTCTCTTTTACTCCCTTCCCTTTTTTGTTCCTCTGTGTCTTAGTGATGCCGCTGTCATTGCTGACATCCTTGTACTTATTGTTGTTGCTGTTGTTGGCAGCATCGCGTTCATTTTAAATTACTTCGTCGCGTAAATTAAACAAGCGACAGTGAAAGGCGTCACTTCAGTGCGCACTGTTCCCGTTCCAATATGTTCTTCCTCAAGTACTGCTCCATAGATTCTCCATACATATATATATATATGTATGTATGAATGTGTACAAGTATTTTTCATCGTCTTTGTAACAAAAAAAATTTGATTATGGTTTTTGTCGACGGCGGCTAATTTCATTTTACCAGACCTCGACCTAATGCTGAGTGATGTGGCAGCAGAGCAAGTGAGACAGAAAGAGCGAGAGGGAGAGAGAGCGCAAGAACTTCGTCTAATTTCATTAAGGGCCAAAAAATATTTAACAGATTTTTGCAAAAGCAACAACAATATTAATGAAAGCAAGTCGCGAAATGGAAGCCCAACTCATTTTTAAAAACACGCGCCGCATTGTTTAACTTTAACCTTTTTTATGAGTTTTGCTGCTGCTTTTTAGCCCACTCCAACGATGTGTGTACACACACACACACATACACACATCTCTCTGTGTGCATGTCTGTACATTTGTTTATGTATATTTGTGTAAGCTTCTTAATTAGAAGCTGCTTTTGCAAGACTTCCCTTCCCTTACTGTAAATAAGTTGCTCTCTAATGAGCCTTCACTTGAATCTGTTTTAGATCTTTTATTCTTTCGGCGCGGCTGTTGAATCTAATCAGGGTTCAATAAACGCCACATCACGACCTCATCGCCGAATGAAGCCCAAAAATGCAAATCAACAGCTTAAAATTTAATTTAAGCGTTAGCTGTGCAAATAAACCGAAGCGAGTCCGAGTCGAGAAAATAGCCAGAGAGAGAGAGAGAGAGAGAGAGGGAGAGCACGATTAAGTGGAAAGGAGTTTTGTGTACTTAGGAGCGCGCTTCGTTGGCCATTTATGACATGGACATTGTCCCCAAATTCAATTCGGAGCATTTGGTTAACTTTGTTAGAAAGTCAAAATTAAAATCAGGCAAAAAGTCAGCACTGCTGACCACACTGTGGCCTTTTACCGACTTAGTTAACTTTGAATTGTGTATACGCCGCGTGTTACGAAATAAATACAAAAAACAAACCCTAAAAGTAAGCAATTTTCCCCAGTTCGTTTCTTTGTTGTTTTCTGTTTGCCGTTGTTGTTGTTGTTGTTGTTGTTGCTGTCGAGTCAGACAAATTGCAGAACTCAAAGTTAAGTTGATGAGCTCCAAAAAAGTTGGTTGAAAATTCGACTGAAGAATGATTTAATTTTGGGAGGGAAAAGTGCGACACGTTTATCTGAAATGGGTTTGATATTAAAACCCTGTTGTGGCGGCCAATCGACTCGAAGCGAGCCTACGAAAACAAAATCGATAATAGCATAAATAATGCATACATGGAGCTGTTAGCAATGCTCACTCACCATTCCACAAAAAGAGAAAGGAAAATGAAAGTGAATAAAAAAAAGTATAAGAGACAATAGCCTAGGCCAAAAAAAGCCCAGGGGCCAACGAGAGGACAAAGGCAAACAGTGGAGCTCATAGACCAAGCTTACATATGCCTGACACAACACAAAAATGAAAGTTAAATCCTAAACAAAAAAATGTGAGTGTGTGTTTTTTGTTGGAAAAGCAGAGCAGGTTTTCTTCCTCAATTTGCAGCTCTCTCTCTCTCTCTGCCTCTCTTTCTGTTTCACTCTTCCTGCCTTCTATCCTTCTTCTTCTATCTGGCGTACAAAAGGATAGCTCAATGGCTTTTAAAGTTGCAAGCCGAAGCGTCGTTGGACCTGGCTGCGACGAGTGCTAAACAAACACAAGTAGTATGAAGAATACTCATATACCATAAACGAGGGCTGTCTCAACAATACAAGTTTGTTGTATCTACTAGCTGCCCGTCTGGTACACTTGGGAAATGTCAGAATTTCCCTGTGCCCTTCGCAAACAATTTGCCAAAAATATGCTTAAATAACATTTTAATACTGACAACTTCAAGACCAACAAAATACGCAATTTGATACATTTATTTTTCATTATAACGCTACTAAAGTTGATTCCCTTTTGTTGGAGAACATGTGTCTGTGTAGAGTCGAGTTTCTGCTGATACTCGAGCTTAGTTTTGCTACATTGTGGCTTATAAATCAACTCGAAAACATTGACAAGGATACACAACTCTTGAAGACAACCAAGTTCCACTTAATGACATAAACACTCTCTCAATACCCAAGTCGCAAGTCGCAAATCTCCTGCGGAAGTCATTTTAATGAGAACCTCAAATCGCTTATTTACCAGTACGAAGCCCAAACCCTGTCACCACAGTTTTACCTCTCTCTCTCTTTCTCTCTCTCTCTCCGTCTCTTTCTATTGCTGTTTTCCTTTTCCTTTCTCCTCCTGCCTGCATTATTAATTTGCAGCTTTGCTGTTTTGGCCCGACGTTTAAGGCAATCTACAAGCAATTCTAGATATTTAGTGGCTAATGAAATACGAAATGTGAACGGAAAATGCAAAACTGATTTAAATGCTTTTGTAGACATATTTCCTGGATTTATATTCTGTATTTTGTTTGTTCATTTGATTGTGGATTAGTATCAAACATTAATGGAAACTAAGTGGAATTTTATGTTCCTCCAGCTCCTTTGCAAATTTCTATTTCTGTGGCTAACTACTTCTGTTTTAGACATTCCAATTCAGAAATTTCTATTGTTAAACCCAAAATGAAATTATTTTTATAGCCTATTAAATGATTATAGAGGTTTTGTAGTAGTCACAAGCTGGAACCAAGTGAGAAAATAGAAAAGTTGAGGGTTAATAGCTATAGGTGAATAGAAAAAGCAAAATATGAAAATACCTAGATATTTTAGGGAAAAAATATATCCTTATACTTGCATATAAAGTCAATTAAAATCTTTATGTCTCTTAACTTTTATTTCCTTTTTATATTAATACAGGGTAAAATAAAGTAGCTGACTGATAATAAATTAATGATTTAATTGTTTGATAAATATAATAAGTTGTCTATATAACGACAAAAAGACTTTATTGAAAACGCTTTGACAATTTGACACATTTTAGCTAAATCCATTCGAAATTTCTGTCCATAATGAGAAAAATCAGTGCTGAAAGTCAATAACTATTGATTGAGCTTTGAAAATAAATACTTTTGTATCAATTTGATTGATAAGTGTTACAACTTGTTTAATTAAATTTTCAATTGCAACATCGTGTGATTTAGAGTGAACATTCGAACAACATAGAATCATTATGCTGGCAATGAATCTGATAAGCTTACGGCTAAATCCGAAAGAGAGACCGACACGACGACAAAGAATGAATCGGACAGAAAGATACACAGAGCGACAGCTGTAAGAATGGCAAACATAAAATGCCTACAGGCATTTATTCTATTTATCATTTATCCAGCCATTTATCGAAAGACATTTGAGACCTAGCGGGGTGCCCGAGTATTGTAGAGGCACTCATGGGCTGGGGTAAGGATTCGGGCAGACTATAAAGTATCGCTAGGATGAATAATGTCATTTATATTGAAAACATTTATGCGCAAATATTTGCCAGATTTAAGCCAGAGCATTAGTCGGGGTTTATCAGAAATATATTTATTCCACTCTGTATATACATATATATATATTATTATCGCTTAACGGTGCGTGTGGCCGTCACAAAGTATTTAATGATAGTCTAAAGTTTCTACCAAATAAAACATTGACAGTCGAAACTAACTATCTAACAGATACAAAACTTTTTTCAAGCGTAGCTCAAAAAGTTTCAATTTGTCTACACAACGATGAATTTCTAAAAGTGTATCTATGTGTGTGTGCTTGAGTGTGTGTGTGTGTCCTTTGGTGTCTGTGAGCATGTGGGCGTATCTGAGTGTTTTTTTTGGGTGCGTACTTGTATATTTTGTTGGCCATGTAGTTTCAAAATTTATGCAGAAAAGTTTGCATTCCTCGTGACAGACTTTCCATGAATGTTCAAATATCTGGTGCATGTAATATTCGGATTTAGCTAAATTTGATTTGAAAGAGCAGACAAACAAAGCTAGTTATCAAAAGGTACAACTACAAAAATAGCTAAAAATGAAAACAAAAATATACTCTTCAAGGCCTATGCTAATAAAATCGATTGCTGGTCTTCTCTATTAAAAAAAAGGGACAGCTGAAAGCAAATAGCACAATTTTGTGCTAAAAGCAAATATCAGTAGAACTACGTTGGACAACAACAGCAGAGTCAAGCCAGAAGCTGCTGCAGAGTCGAGTGGCAACTGCCAACTAAGTTCAGCATTCAAGAGCCAATCTGGCAGGTTCAGGTCCAGGTCCAGTGTGTCTGCACAGTGGTTTATGTTTGATTTATAATAGAAATGTTTTCTTAAATTGTTTGTTAACAATTCATTTTCATTCTCAGTAAAAAAAGTTTTAAAAATTCATTTAAATATTTTTTTTTTTAATATTTTTAGATTTCATCGTACTATATTTGTTTCCTTCTCCTTCTCCTCTGTTAACTCTATCTAACATTCGCTCTTAATTTTTAATAGCAAATTTTGAATTTGTGAGACCAGTGTATGCACTTACAGGGACCTTGTGGTTGCCGGAGGCCAGAAGCCAGAGGCCAAGGAGAGGCGCGACACAATGTCACAGCCGTCCTTTGGTTGGTTCATTGGCAGCATATTAAAAAAAAATGTCAGACCACTAACGTTTTAAGTTTATTAAGTGTAAACCCAAACTCTCGACATCATAACCAAAGGAGCTGAACTGAGTTTTTCCGGCTCACCATCCACTGTCCACCTACTGGCAGCACTACCAATTTACGTAACCAGTTAATTGAATGGTCTCTTTTGGCTGGCAAACTTATGAGGCAACAAATGTAGCAAAGGAGACAGGAAGAAAGTTTTATTGTTTGCTTACTTGATGAACGCTTGCTGTGGCACGGGGATGAGCTAAAGCTGTATCTGTATCTGTATCTGAAGCTCGAGGTGAAGATGAAGATGGAGCTACAAACGTTAGGTGAGGCTGAAAGTCTCGACATTTTCATTGTCGCTGCTGATTTGCGTTTTGTTGTTGTTATTGCTGTTGTTGTTATGTGATGTGGGCAGTATGGGCGTGGCTGTTGCTTGTGGCGTTTACAAACACAGGAGAAAAACTTTTTGTTGTTACTGTTTGTCTGTTGCTTTTATCGCTCTTTATTGCTGTTCTTGGTTTTAGTTGTTATTATTGTTGATATCAGCAAAAAGTTACCACACGCGCTTTGCACAAAATTTTGTTACTTTTTGTTTTCTCGTTTTCTTGTTTTTAGTATTTGTTTTTCGATTTGGTTTTTGTTTTTGTTTTTTTAACGATTTGGATATCTCTGTGCAAACAATTTAATATGTCATTATGCTGAAGTCTGTGCTATTTTTATTGCTTTGCGCAAGTAAAAATCGTAACAGCGAAATCGATTTGTAAGAACGGAATTTCGTTTTTATTTTCTTACAACTCGCAAACTGGCAAACTGGCCGCCATCAGGCCGCACGTTTTGGCCAGCAAGTAAACGTAAACACGTACAAGACGCTACACGAGCACAAACACACACAAGCACACACAAACACGTACACACACCGTCACACGGCGTCTCAGACACCGAAACACGGATACAAAGTACGCGAACGCGGACACAATTCACGTAGAGTTTTGTATCGGGTTTTTATTTAGTTGGGCCAAAATCGAAATTGAAACACGCACGGACATGCACAACCGTCTGATATATGTTTGTCCGATGTCTAATGTGTGATGTCCAATGTCCGATGTCCGATGTCCTGACACACAGTCCTGTCGCCTGACGCTCGAGTGGCACTTAAGTCAGATGCCAACGTCAACGACAACGCTTACGCCAACGCCAACGGCAATGGCAACAGCAACGTCCACGCCGGCAACTGTCAGTGGCACTTTAGTTCCCTTTTTTTGCAACACATGTGTGACAAGTGGTCACAGGTTTCAATTGTTGTTGTTGTTGCTGCTTCTGTTGCTGCTGCCACTGTTGCCACAGCTGCTGATGATGTTATTGTTTTTATTGCAACAATTGCCCGTTATTCATGATGATTATGTCTCGTTGCTATTGTTGTTTTTCTTTCGACGAATGTTGCGCCGTAAAGTGTGCTCACTTTGGATACTGAACAGCAACTGAATGTTAGGCAGCGTGCCAAGTCCTTTGCCGGCCAGCAAAACACAAGCTACGGCGAATTGGGTAAGCTGACGGCGAAGAGAGAGCATCTGCGCAATGAAAAATGGCGCGCAAGGCGAATTTGAAATGAGCACAGAGTTGCATGGGAGCGTAGTAGATTGTTGAGTGTTCAAAATATATAAAAATATCTTTTTAGCTAATAACAAATATTTATTCAAATTGGCAACTAAATTTATGCACAACATGAGTTACATTTTCAAAATTTTACATTTTCCGAACTATGCTTCCCCCAACTGTTATCTACTACATCCTGCGCAACTCTGTGAGCCTGTGTAGCTGAATTGTGGCGCCAACAGCATCCCTTGAGTCTCAGAGCAGCAGAAGCACATTCGAATGTCCCGCATAATCAAGACGCCAAGTGCTGCCCAAGGCAACTAAGAGAACCCAGCGCTCCCTCCCATTCGCATTTCCATTCACACTTATACACACAAGCACACGCACACCCAAATAAACTTACATACTCCCTTGTATGCCCTGGCCACCCCCTCTGCATGCAGGGCGTCAATATTTGCATTTGTAATAACAATATTTTGATGGCATACCCAAAATGCGTGCGTAAATCTAAAAAAGATTTGTTATTACAGCGCAAGCTCGTGTTCGTTTTCATGTCGCGCAATGCAGACACAAATAACCCGTGGCTGATGGTGCGAACAAGTAAAGGAAACAAGAATGCAGAGTGGGGGTGGGAGTGGGAGTGGAGGTGTGGCTGTGGGTGGGACAATAACAACATAAGCAACAACAACTACAATATTTGAGTATCAAGTTAGGATGGCAACACGCCGGAATCGTGTCGTACTCCTAAGTGTCAAAGGCCAAGTGGCAGGAGCTACCACTCTGCGCATGTGAAAGTTATTAAAATTTCATAAAAAGTAACGGCACCGAATTTGATTTCTCGATTGTCGCTCGAGTTATGTCGGTGACAGTTGTGAGTGTGAATAACACACAAATTGAAAATCTGCAGGTCTATTTTGACATGTCTTGTGCATTTAAATATTAATTCAACAGGAGCACAACGAGGATAGCAAAACAAAGCGTATGCTAGTACTTAATGTAATCGAATAGAGAATTCCCTGTAATAGTGGGGTTTAATAAGCAGCAATACAAACCAAAAGCCAGAAATTAACTGCTTGCAGGAAATGTAATATGCTTGGTTTGTAAGCAGTGCGTTGCAATGGCGACTGAGCTGCTGCTGCTTTTTTTGTGTATTTAATCGCCATGTTTGTTTTCAGATCACACACCACTATTGAACTGCTTGAATATTTCTTAAGTGAACTGCAAGCAGTTTAACTATTTTGGTTTGCTTTTACTGCTTTCTGATCTACAAGCCAGCATTGAAAGCAGTGACGTTCCTACAGCTTAAGCACTGCTTGCAATTTAATCTATTTGCTGCTATCTACTTGTCATAAAAGTTTATGTATGAAATTTTAATATAAAACAAAAGTAATTAAATGTGCTTAATATGCTTTTAATCAACTTATTTTAACTTTCTCCTATTAATTTTATTATACTCTTCCCCAACGCTTTTATTGCTACAGGGTATAAAAGTCAGAATTGCTGAAACATTTGAAATGGCGTTCAGCTTTTGACATCAACGTGTCGTTGTCACTGTCACTTGACATGGCCAAATTGGCGCATCTTATGAGCGATGGGCGTTGATTGGCTGCTTGACATTATGGATCACCATTGTGGGCGTTGCACCTAGGTATTACCGAACACCTAGAGACATCAGCCAGAGCATCGGCATCGGTATTCGTATCCACATCAGCATCAGCACTTGCCTTGAGGCGGCTTTGACTCCGCCAGAATGTCAAGTGGCAGAAGTCGAGCGTGCAATGATTTCATTTTGACTTTGATGAATGAACTTTGATTTTGAGTTATATTTATTATGCGCATATTTGTGTGGGCTTCAAAACTGATGCACAGTTGGTCACAAATAGTCCATGCATACACAGTAGTACACGAAAACCAATCGTTCAAAATAATCAAATACAAAATTCCAACCACGTTTGATATTGCCTATATTGCAGTTACTTCCTCTGTTCACATCAAAGGAAAAGCCGTACACTTCCATATTTCCGATTAGTTTGATTGGTCCATTGGCCATTTAAATGGTTTTCGGGCCAGTGTGCAGCGCTACGGTTTCTAAAAAGTTCTACATGCTAAAATTATTATTAAATTGATGGATGTATAAAAAGTTTCCCATCGCTGATGCTCAAAATTAATATAATTTCTTGCCATACATATAGAATTATTTCACGCGCCCTGCTGTTATGGCAAGCCGAGAGATGGTAAGCGGTTTGGGGTATGTGGCATGAGGCGTGGCTGCTTTCACGCATTTTTGGCGAGGAAATATTTAAGTTTAAATATTTTTCCTACATAATTTTGTCGGCATTTTCAATAAAGAAACACAAAGAAACACACACATCAACACAAACACAAACATACAAACTCAGACATATAAGCACTTAGGTGTAATCGCATGGGCAGCAAAATTTTGCTTTATGAGTTTTTAAAATGCCAAAAAAGTTTGCTTTGGGGCAACTTGGATACAAGTAAGAAAACTGTCACTTGTTCGCCAAATACGAGTAAATTTCATTTGAACCATCGTATCAAATTGCAAAAAACTTTAGAGGTTGTCCATGCCATGCCATGCCATAGGCCTTATTTAAGGTGTTCCAAGTGTTTGGCTGTATGGCATTCCGCATACGCAACGTTGACTGTTATTTGGGTCGGAACTTTTTGCTTATTGGCCACGGCGACGAAATAATATGACAAATTACTTTCGCAATGTGATGAGCCAGCGCGTGAAGAGGTTGCTATCATTGCCATGACGCCGGTTAAATTATCTGCCAAATAAAAATCACTCATACGCCGTGTGCTGCCGCGTTACCTTTGTTACCCGGTGTTGAGTCTTTTCTTGCTGTGTGGGTGTGTTGACGAGAGCATTTTGTAATTTATTAGCCCAGCCATGGCAGTTATTTAGAAGTTTACAACTGTCGCCGGCAGTAATCAGCTTTACTTTTGTGCTGATAATGTTCTGTTAATGTAATTTGATGTGGGCTGAAGAAATTGTTGTGCTTCTTATGCTTGGGTTTATTTACTTTGCTGTGTCATGAACTTTGTATTTGAAAGTCACTTCACCTTTACTTAAAAAAGGCTAAGAATGAGTAAAAGTTCATTTTCAAATTTGTAATTTCTTTATTTTTAGCATACAGTTTAAAGTTTTTCCAATTTTATTTAAACATTTCCTTTAAGCTATAATAATATGTTACATACAGCTTAAGTTTCTTTCTGTGTAGCCCTCTAATTGAGGCTTAATTTCTTTTTTTATTTGTCTTAATCCTATTTTTTGCGTCTTGCATAGAAAACTGCATAGGAATAGACAAAATAAAAAATATATATTTAACGCAAAACATTAGCAGTAAAATAAATAACACTCACATTCAATGTACATAAATATATTCAATATAGTATAAACATCTTTTAAACATATGTATAAATTAGTTTAGCTTTTTATTTGTTTATAAAAATATAACAAGTTCTTTGGAGATTGTTGCATTCATTTCTCATTCGTTATTAGATTTCTTTTCTTCTCATTTCATCTGATTTACTTTTAAGGAAAATCATACAACTATTATACATTACGCATTTACATTTTAATGCCTATAAATAGATTTTACATAGTATATTATAAAGAGCTTTTGCTCATTATTTATGTTTGCTTTGCATTTTTGTGGTTTTTTCCTTTACTTCCTGCTCTTTACATCTTCGCGCTGGGAGGACTAGTATTGAAGTTAACAACAACAGAATTCTTGTGGCTTTCATCGTGGAGAAATTTACATTAAATGTTATTTGTATTTTAAGTTATTTCCTTTTTTTGGCCATAAGAAGCTTTTCTTATATTTGGTTTTACTTTGTTCAGTTTTCAAACAAAAAATTATAATAACAACAATAATTATAATAATAGTGTCATAAATACTAAATACAATGGCGAAATGTTGCTTGGCGTTTCTACATTCAATTTGGTATTAATAATGATCCTTTTTCGTTTTTATTTAAATTTAAACAACAAAAGAGTTATGTAAATTTTATGTTTAAAGTATGGAGAAATTTTGGGTTCATTTTCTGTTACACGAGACACTGGTAAATGTTGAGTTTGGGCCGCAATTGCTGGAATCAAGTTGCTGACTTTGTAAGCAGCGCACAAGCCTTCCTCTTACAGGCTACACAGTCAACTTAATTCCAGGAACTGCAACGCAATTGCCTTTTGTCTGATATTTATATGTATATATATACATACATATATTCAAATTTAAACACACATATATATTACTACACACTTGATTTTTGTTTCACATTTAACACTTTGCACAGTAATTTAAATATTTTTCTTATTTAACTATCGATTTCCAGTTACCGATATCGATGTACTTGAATTATGTTGTATCTGTTTTAATTTCACTAGATTACTTTTGATTTTAACTGCCACTTTATTTGTTTAACTCTATAAAATTTAAGGATTCTATTTGCTTTTTTATTTTTTGTTTTTGGATTAGCTATGAATTGATCTATTCATATTCATATATTTTGAGCATTCGTATTGCTTGCGATTGTCGTTAAATTTAGCATCATTTGCCGAGTTTTTACTACAATTATCTAGTTATATAATTATAAATTTATTTATAATTTATTTTTTGTTTTATTTAGTTTTGTCAATTTAATTGCATTTAAATGTGCCATTTATAAATGTATTTTCTATGATTTGTTTGATTATTATACGAGTATTGCCAAACTCTGTAGTTTTATTTAGCTTTTTATGCGAGTCGCTCGCTTTCAAAGTTTATAGTTTATCGTTTAAAGTTTATCGTTTAGCTTTAGTTAATTGGCACAGTTTAAATTTAAATTTTGGATATAGTTTGGTTTTGTTGGTTGTTCTGTTGCTTGTTGTTTATTTTGTCGCCTTGTTTGCTGGGTTAATTCATATTTAAATACACATTTAGCTCAATTTGTTGATTGCCCTGTGAATGACGCAACAAACTCTTAAGAGGATTTCGACAAGTTTTAACACTAAATCGTTTTACAACCTGAGCTTAATTTAGTATAATTTAGTATAAGAGTTTTGTACAAAAAAAACATGAACTATATACAAGTGATGTCCTTGGACACCAATATACATTAATAAATATAAATAATAAATAAGAAATTATTCATGCAGTGTATTGTTATATTTACTTTGTTTTGTTGTATGCTTTTAAAGTCATACGTATTAAATTAAAGCTCGGAAGAACCATGAATTACAAATAGAATAAATGAAAACGAAAATGAAAATGATAATGAAAATACAACAGACAACATTTTGAACGAGTACGAGTATAAAGTGCACCATGTACACTGATGGCCAAAACAAACAGTACGCTGCGGAGTGAGATTCCATAACGTTGACTTAAATATTTAATAAGTATATACAGTGTGAATGCAAGCAGCATATTAATTTACAAATTTAATGGAAAATTGTAATTGCATTTATTCGATTGACGCAACTTTTTATTCTCTGCGCTCTCTTTCTATCTATCTCTCTCTCTCTCTATCTGTGTCTCTGCATCATCGTTGTTGTTTTCTTACACATGACTGGAGGCCGTTGCGGTTGTTGCATTATTATTCCTGTTCCATTTGTTGATATACTCCATGGGTATTTCGATTTGTATCTCCTGCACATCCTCAGCAGATGCGTTTCCCATGCTCGGCTTAGCTGCGGCACCAGCTCCGCCTCCTGTTCCGGTTCCGGCTGACGCTGCGATACTGGCACCAAGTCCGCCACTAGCACCGGAGCCACCATAGCCGCCTGCTGCCAATCGCTGCTGCTGCTGAGCAATGGGTGTCAGCAGCGCCTCGTCCCTATATTATAAATTATCTGGCAGCTGGGACTGCCGGCGATGCGATGGCGTTGTCGAGTTAAGATAACTCTCTGAGTAGACGCTCTTGGCCCGCTGATCATAACGCAGACTCGAGCGTCGTATATCAATGTCGAGTGGCATATGACGATCCTTCCACCAATTGCAGAATAAGCAGAGTAAAGTATTGCGGAAAGCTTCTCGGAAATCACGATTGAAGTACGCATAGATCAAGGGATTAAGTGTGGAGTTGAAGTAACCAATCCAGAAGAGTATGGCAACCACAATATCAGGTATTTCACACGGGCCGAAAACCATGCAGAGTGTGTACCTGAGATAGACATAAACATAACATATGCATAAATTCCAAAGTTTTTAAGTCTAACAGCCTTTTTATGATACATTATAAACGAAAACGAGACCTTCAAAAAAGCAGGACGCGTCGTACCGTGGCGTATGAGTAATATTTAATTATGCATGCGCGACATTAAATAAATTATACCAAAATCCCCAGCCAGCGGGTGGTGGGAGTGTGGTGAAGTGACTGAACACTTACCATAGGAAGAATGGCAGCCAGCAGAGTATAAAGGTGCCCATAATGATGCCCAGAGTGCGTGCGGCCTTGTGCTCCCGCTTCATTTTGATTAAATGTTTGTCCTTTGTCGGTGTATGCTCCTGCTCGACCTCATGTAGTGTCAATGTTTTTGATGAACCCGAACCACTCAGTGCCTCGCCTGGCCAAAATGACATGATTAATGTGCAAAGGTTTAGCAACAGTATCGTTTCTCCCACTCTAGAGTTAGAGACTATCTATCTCTTTGTCTCTGTTACTTACCTGATGGCTGCATCGATGGTCGATGCATCAACATCGCATTTCCATGCCGCATCATCAGTTGTTTCTCCTGTCGATTGGCTTCACGGAAAATTGCCAGATACGTGAATATCATGATAGTGCAAGGTATCCAGAAGGACATCGAACTCGATAAGACTGCATAATATTTGTTCACAACAAAGTCACAAGACTTGGGATTGTTATTCATTATTGTTTTGTGCTCTTGCGTCGTATACCAGCCCATAAAAATGGGTAAAAATGATAGAAATGCTGGCGGTATCCATATATTTAACAGCATAATGCCCACCACACGTTTTGTCATGCAAATCGGATACTTTAGCGGCTTAACAATCGCATAGTATCTGCAAAAAATACCAAAAAAAAATACACAAATCAAAAAAGAAAACTCAATTTTTTATTACTATTTCAAGTGGCTGACATTGGCAGCTGCAGCATCGAAATGAAAAAAATGCTCAGAGCTGGCTTATTTACCTATCCACAGATATGCAGCATAAATGCAAAATGCTTGCTGTTGAGAAGTACACATCCAAACTGTTCCACAGATCGCACAGAAACTGGCTAAAGTTCCAGCTAGAAAGAGTAGATAAATATTTACTTTAGTAAGTTTGAAAAAGATGGCACAGCTTCCAAGAGAACCAAACAAGTTTATTTTGCAAAAAGTATACACTGTAAAAAATAACCACAACTAAAATATTTGACTTCGAGAACTGAAACTACTTTAAAATAAGGAATTGTGAAAGCACCTAAGATTGGAATGATTTTAAGATAACTGGTTCTAAAATTATCAAAATTTTTATTGAAATTGTTTGAAGATTTCTATTCCTTGTTTAAGAATTTTTTGTTTAATTTAATAGTTTCCCAAATTTAAATATCTCTTTTCTTTTAATAAGAATTGTTTTGTATTCCTTTTATTCCAAACTTTATTTACTATTCTACTTCAAAGACTTAAACTCATAATTTTCTTGTCCTTTATTTATATCAGTGTTCAGCACGAGGTGTGGCGCATCCGTGTGGCAATTGTGTTATCAGTTTTGGTTTGGATTTATGTGTTTATCGATTTCATCTTATTTAGTTTCGGTTGTCCAGGTGACACTGCCCATGAACTGGCACATTTTGGGCAAAATGGGGAAAACGAGACTCTTTAATGCACTGCCACAAAACACAAGATACAAAATTGAAACGCAGCAAAGTCTGTTTGCCACAGGCGGTGGCATAAACACAACCAAACGAGCGGGTTGCATGAAAAACTCATTAAAACTCGCGTTGGTTCTTGTCTCCCTTTAGCTTGTCACCCCGCCCACTACCCCCAAGGCAGCCGAATGCCGCCCCTGGTTTTTCCCTTTCTGGCCGACGGGCATGAAAATTTATTATCGGGCACACAGTTTGGCATCAGTTTCAAAAACTTTTCGACTATTCAGAAAGCAGTGTGCGAACGCTTGCAGTAACCAGCCAGACGGTTGTAGGCGTATTTGGCTTTTATGCTACCTCTTTTTTTGTTGAATGTTATAAATTTTTTTTTTTTTTTTTTTTTTTTGCTCTTGTTGTCCTATTTTGTTGAGCGCTGTCCTCAATTGGCGCTTAAGTTGGCCAACTGTAGAAAGTTGTCAGGACGACGCCGTTAGCCATGTCGGCGCCGTGGACCAGTGTCAATTATGCAACTAGCGACGATTCTCTGGGTAAGGTAAAATTTGCTAATGAATGCCAAGTGGGCGGATGGGTGTGGCTTCGAGTGTGGCTGTGGCACGGTAACGAGCACACTGCGGCCAATGCCAATTTATATGCAACTCTCGTGGCCAAGTGGCAGACTGAAGTTTTTGGCCTGGCTGCAAGTGTGCACATTATGCGATGTCGTTGCCGCTGCAGCTGCTGTAACTGCCACTGCTACTGCTGCTGCTGTTGATGATGACATGGCAAATACTTGTGTGCTAGTCTCAAAAGCGATTTTTTGTGGACTTTAAGCCAGGCCTTAAAGTTGCAGCCATGCATAATTAACTGTGGCAGCTATCTGCACTTGGCATCACATGCACACATATCGCATTACAGACAGATAGAGAGACAGACAGACAGACAGACAGACAGATAGAAAGACAGGAAGACAGAAGGACACACAGACTGACATACAGACAACTGTGTGAAGGATGTGACCATGTCACACTCTGACGGTTTTTGTCCCCTAGAATAGCATTGCCAAGAGTGCTGTGTGTGTGTGTGTGTGTGTGTGCGTGTGTGTGTGTGCACCCATTCTCCATAAGTATGCACACACTTTTCAATTCGCATCCTTATAACAATGCAGCAGCATTTACCAAGTCCCTATTTGATATGTTAGCTTAGGTCAATATTTGCTTAGACATTTTATGGAGTTTTATTTGTGGATAAGTTTCTGTAACTTTAAAGTTGGTATTAGCAATGTTAATGCTATTGAGAGCCTTGAAATTGCTTGAATTAGTTATAACTAAGTTTGTGTTAGCTTTAAGATAAATGTTTGTGAATTACCTACTAGACTTTTATAGCGATTTAAACTTAAACGCATAAAGTAGTTAGTTGAATGGGTTTCAGAAACAATTTAATCTTAAATCCACTCCCTCTCCCAATCCCCCTTTCTTTTAATATAATTTAAAGTGTAAATTATATTCGGCGCGTAAAATTGTAATTTGTTTTCTCTTTTGTTTTTTTGTTTTCACATTTCTTTTGTAGTTTTTGTTTGCACATTTTAATACTTGAATACAAACTCACGCACATGAGCCCAGCAAAAGAACGAGATGACTTTGTGTATTTGCATTTGCCACATATATACATATATGGACACCAACAAGCCGCCACAGCCACGCCCACTACCACTACCATACCCCAGCCCACACATGGACATACGGACAGGCAGAGAGAGAGAGAGAGAGTGAGAGACGGACAGACAGAAGTACAGACACATTTTGCCCACACATAGAGCAGCATAAATAAACGTTGCTTTCATTTTTACAGAATTTTTTTCGGTTTTTCGGACGAACCTTTTGCAGTTCCCCCCTACTGCCACGCCCCCTTTCCACGTTCACTTTCCCCCTTTTACAGTCGACTGGCATTTTGTTTGGTCTTGCGTTCAGTTGCAGTTGTAATTTTTGCTGCAGTCGCAGCTGTGCTTACTTTTGTTATTCTATGCATGGGTGTATGTGTGAGTGTGTGTGTGTGTGTGCGTGTGTGCGTGTGTGTGTCTGTAGGTGTATCTGTGTGAGAGTGTATATATTGCTTTGTTGTTGTACTTACCAGCCAGTTACTTGCACACTAAAGTTAAATGTCATGGCCATAATAGCGACCATTATATCAGCCATGGCTAAGGAAACTACAAAGTAATTCGTTATAACTCTGCAAAGAGAAAGAGCATAAAATCAGTGAATGAGAGACAGAGACAGAGGGAGAGAGAATAAAATGAGATATTACGAATCATGCCAACAATAATAACAACAATAACAAGAAAAGAATAACAATAAACAATATGAGAAACGGATACGTAACGAGACGCCCTTTAGATGACTAATCAGGATATCACATTCGCATGACTTGTTTGTGTGTGTGTGTAAATGTGTGTTTGTGTGTGTGTGCGTAACATTGTGTAATGGAGAACTGAGGAAGGAACAAAGGAGAGTGGGCCGGTAAATGATTTCAGTTAGCATTGTGCTGTCAGCAGGGGACATTAATTGAAAAGCAAGCAAAGGCACGCCAAAAGCTATGATGAGTATTCGCAAACTGCTGCAAGTGTATAGTGAATGTATCTGTGTGAGGGTGTCTGTGTATGTGTGTGTGTGTGTGTTCTGAATAGCTATAGTTACATTTATTTGCGAGCAGTTTAAGGCAAATTAATTTTCTGCTCTTTTTGCCAGGCATTTTTCCAATACATTTGTTTGGCTGCCCTTTAAATCTTAAACGAGAACTTTCAATGGCGAAGGCCGTTAATTGCAACAAATCGCCACCATTTTGTAAATGTGTTGCCATTACTTAGTTCACACTCAAGGAGTCCAGCAGCCACTTCCTTACTCTTCATTTATCTCTTGCCTGTTTTCCTTCACTAGCTAGCTATAAAATTTAGCAAATAAAAGCGAAAAACTAGCCAGAAAACTTCAGTTGTTTCGTGACTAAAAGATATCTGTTACTTAAGTTTTAAGTAAAGCAAACAAATAATTGCTTTTATTAACTGAAAAAGGTTTGTTTTGTAGTTTGCTAGCAAAAGAAGATTATATACTATATAAATTATAGGTTAAATCTATCCAACTTTCCCTATTTCTTTTCTATATACCCTTTCTCAACGCCTAACGGGTATAACCAGAATGAAAAATCTCATTGCAGCGCATTTAAACACTTTGAGCAGAAGGCGGAAACAGTTGCCGAGCATCCTTCAACTGAAGGCGGCGCCGCAGTCGCTGCCACTGCTGACGTCGCTGCTAACGTCGACGCAGCGTTAATGAGCAGCAGCCTCCATGTAATGGCAAATGGATGCTGCAAATACAAGTTTTCGCACACACACACACACTCATTACACGCCATCTCCTACGCTCTCCCACTCTCTCCCCCTCTCTTTTGTTTCCCAGACTTGTGGCTCATCTTCAGTAAAAGCAAAAAAAAATATAAGTAAAGAGCGAAATATATACGAAAATAATTTCAAACACAACGAACGGCACACAATTGTTTTTATGGTGCGACATATAGAAAATTTAAAATTTATGCTGTCATAAAAACCATAAGCCGCCTTAATTGCCAAAGTTGTTGCCTCTCGCGCATTTTGTGTTGCCATTTCTGCAGTATCACTTGCTTTCCTCTGTTGGTTTTTCGCTGTTTCTATCTTTTTTTTTTCTGTTTTATGTGGTGTTTTTGTTCAATTTCTAGCTGTCTTTGAGCTTAACTGGGATGCTAGTCGAGTATTGTTTCTATTTTGTAGCTACATTCCATTTTTTATTGCTTTGTTCAAGCTGATGGCGATGCATAACATGAAGAACAATAGATAGATTTCCAAAGAGCTCATGGTTTTTAAGTGTATTGAAATTATGTATACTTTAAGACAGTCATCTGGGCCGATTTATAACTTTTCCGAGTTGTTTTTGATTTCAATCTTGGAAATCTTTTGCGCCTGACTGGCATTAATTTGGGGCCAGAAAATTAGATTTATATCAGAAGGTGACCAAGGAGAGGGCCTTGAAAATAAGGCGAATGCTTCATTATCATCTTTATCATTATTATTATCATTTAGATAATGAACATTAGTACCGTTATTAGTTAGGCACAGAAGGAGCTGCCGACACGCAAGTCACTTAAAAAATAAAATGTTGCTCATTAGAAGCAGCAAAAAGAGAGAAATTAAGAGACGTTCAACCTTAATTATGCCATTCCCCTCCATTCTGCTCTCTCCTCTCCACCCCTCTACTATTCTTGCTTCCCAGAAAATTCTCTTTATTTCTTTTGCTATCCTAAGAAAGTTTGTTTGCCTTATTATTATTATTATTTTTTTCTTGTTTTTGTTTGCCTTTTTTTCACTGGGTTCCTTTTTGAGCGCTGGGAACATTTAAAGTTTTCATTAGTCTGGGCAAAAAAATTTGCATTGCTTAAGCGCCTTATAAAATATTTAACTTATAGGTGGGGAAGCTTATAAAAGAAGCAAAAACTTTTGATTGCATGCCTCTAAAATGATGCGACCAAGTTAACTTTGATTATGCCAACCCGTCGGAGTTTTATGATGCGCTAAATTGATTTGGCTGCCAGTTATTAAGGCATAACTAAAATTATTAACGAACCGAGCCAAGCTGACGGTCTCATCATTTATCACTATAAACTTTTTTTTTTTATGGTAATGCCCGTGTCTGGCTATCTCACTCTCACTCTCTCTGCCTCTCGTTCTCTGTCTGTCTGTCTGTCACACTTTCTATAAAAATGTCGAGCGAAGGACGCCGTGCCGGCAGTTGACAGCGCATCTAACGAGGTCGTCTCACTGAGATACTGACAAGTGTCTCTCTTCCAACTCATATGCTAGTATGTGTGTGTGTAGATGAGTGTCTATATTTATATCTTAGTTACAAATGGATAAAACGAAGGTTTATTGGTTTGCTATTGAGGCCAAGTGTTGATGATCAAGTCATCAATTGACTAAGAATAGTCCAAAGATAAACAAATGTCATATGCATCGATGATGACAATGCATTTCAATTTGATGGACAGACAGCTAATCAAATCAGCAATAAAAACGCATTTAATTGGTTCTTGATTTTACGAAATGAAAGATAAACAGAATACTTGAAGGCAGCGAGTATGCGTGATTGGAATTAATTTGAGAGTAGAGAATGGGAACAATTAACAATCTCTTAGCATGCAAATTAGATTCCTTTCACATTTTCGCATTTAAAATCCAGTCATAAAAGTTAATTTGTCATCAAATTAATGAATTCCGCCAAAGAAAATATCACCCAACAAAATTAAAACAAAAATGCAAATATCAGGACAATGGGACAACAGGACGACAGGACGAGCAAAAGATTCAATGAAGGGATGAAATTGTAGACGCTCAATTATGAGCCAAATAAATAGGGACAAGGCAGCTACATAAACCATGACAAAGCGCAAAGTGAGCGCGAAAATAACGACTACAGACTGGGAACGAATACGAATTCAGATGCGGATGCGGATGCGAAACGCTTACGGCGTAGCGAACGTGCATGAATTTTATGCAAAGTTGACAAAAATTGAGCAGAGGATAGCGAAATAATTAGAAAGTGTTAAGGCAGCGCGACAGGTGCACGTGGTGAAAAGTTGCTGGCAGTTGCTGGTGCGAGGAGTCTTTTTTTGCGCAAATTGGCAATCAACTCAGCACCAGGACGAACACAAGGACCTAAAGGAATCTTTATGCAATTACAACAAAAAAAAATAACGAAAAAGAAAAGTACAAGAGAGAATCGTAAAGCGAAAGCATCGCTAATTACTTTTCACAGATAATTAGAATGTAAGCGTGCCGTCCCAGACAATTAATGGCAGTGAGATCTTAAATTTAGCAAATTACGTATACGCACCTTAATTTTCTAACACGCATCACAGAAATAATTACAAGCAGATTGCCACAGATGGCCGCTATAATGATGAATAGCATAACAAATGTCTTCAGTACCCAAAGGACATCATCGTACCAATACTCAAATTGTGTCCCCACACATTCAACAACCTTCCTGCTATCATTAACAAGGGCAGCTTGTGTGGTGCTTAGCACCGTCGCGTTCATATCAGGCATGGTGGGCATGGGCGTGGCAGTGCCTTTCAGCGGTAACGCAACAGCGTCAACGATACTGCCCGTTGCAGACAGCGCATTCGTTGTATGCAGCATGGCTGCTGTGGTAAGTACTGCTGCCGTTCCAATCAGCTTTAGATTGAGGCCGGCATTGCAGGTTGTCGTTGTAGTCGTTGTTGTTGTTGTTGTTTTACGCCTATCGGTTGTTCCCGAGGCGGACTGTGTGCTGGTTTCTGGCCATGGGCTGCAGCGACGACAGCGTCTTTTTCTTATCCTTGTGGCGCTCGTTCTGTGATGCATTGTTGTTGTTGCCGCTGCAGTTGGCAACGCGGGCAACTGACCGAGCTCCGAGCACTGCATACCGACTTTCACTAGTGCACGGAACTTGCTTTGAGTTTGTGTTTAAAAAAAAACTTTTGTTTTATTTTTTAGTCACTTTTAGTAGATTTTCTTTTAGTTTCTTTCTTTTACTTGAACTGTCTGAACTCGTGAGGGTCTTGATCGTCTCACAGTGTTGGTTTCGCTTGATCTCTTGCGTTAATTTGCTCGCCAGTCACCGACGACGACGGAGACGACGACTTGGAGTGGGAGAAGCGCCATTAGGGATTCGCGACACGCGTGGCGCTTGCGACGTTGAAACCAAAACTGAAACGGCCACCGCAACGGAAATTGATTCGCCAATGTTGCCGCAGAGACGTACACGTAGACGCAGACGGAGGCAGTGACAGAGGCGTAGACGTAGACGCTGACTGAGACGTTGACGTTAGCGTCGTTAGCGTCGCGCTTGTCGCTTTCGCTGCTGTCCTTGCCAGCCGCCCAAAAACTGACGCCCACTCACTTCCACTGCCGCTGCTGCTGCCGCTGCCGCTGTTGTTGTTGTTGTTGCTGCTGCTGTTAATGATAATGTTATTATGGAGACGACGTCGCTGCTGCTGTCGCTGCGGTTTCTGCTGGACTTTTTGTCGTTTTAGCTATGGCTACGTCTTTCCTATGCGGCTTCTGTTTTTCCCTCTATATTTCTAGTTGTTTTTTGTTATTGTTGCCTTTGCCCGTTGATTGGTTTTGGTAAATTTTTTCTTTTTTTTGGTTGCTTCAAGCGGCTGCGTTTTAATTTTGTTCATTTTTTTTTGTGCGGCTACCTCGTCGCTTTGACTTCTACTTCTGCTGCTGCTGCTACTGCTGCTGCTACTACTGCTGCTCACTGTATTCTTTTAGTTTTATTTTTACCATTTTCATGTCTTTCATTTATTTTTAGTATAGTTCGTGCAAGTGGTTTTCACATTTATATTCCACTAACTGAAAATATTTCGATGCTTTTGCTGTTTTTGTGCCATAAAAACTAAATTATTGAAATACAACAGCAAAAACGAGCAAAAACTCGATGGGAAAAGCATAAGAAAATCATGCGTTCGATTTTCATATGTTTCTTCCATTATATCATATGTATTTGTTGTTGTTATTTCTAGTTGTTGTTGTTGTTGTTGCTGTTTTTGCCATTTATATTGATTTTAGTCAATATTTGTTTATTTGCTGACGTCGAAATTTAGCTGTTTCGTTTGTTGCTATTTTAGTTGTTGTTATTTTGGTTATCTTTAAGTAGTTTATGTTATTTTTTTTGGTTTGGCAGATTTATAGGGTGTCTAATGTCTACACTGTTACTATATTAACTCCCTGAGTAAGCACAGTTTAAGAATCTATTTAAAAAATGATATATCATTCGTGATAATTTGTCGCCCTTCCACGTGTTTGGCTAAATACAGGGTGTTTGAGTGCTTAACTACCCAAATAAATTGCAGTGAATTGGAGTGTGTAGTATATTACTAATGTAAAAGTTTTCCCAATGTCTATTTTCCAATCAACTATATTGATTTTATTCCCAATTGGCCTCACCCTGTATGCTGCTAATGATTTATGTGACGACAGCTGTGCTAAAGAATGTCACTTTCTTGATATTGCTCGCTTCAAAAATCTTCTAGCTTCTCTATGCATATGCCTCTGAGTATTCCCAATTTTCCCTCCACCCATTTTCCCAGCCATTCCCTCCCTCCTTGCCCTTTTCCTTTGACTGTTTGAGCAACTAAGTTGACAGAGAGAAACAAAAGAAGCAGAAAAAAGCTGTCCTAATGCCATTATTATTATTTGTATATAAGTTTATTTTTGCTTTTTTCTTTTTCTTTAGCTTTTCTCACTGCTGTCACTCTCTGCCTTTATCTTTATATTCAATATATGTATTGTATATATTTTTTTTATTTTCTTCTATAATTCTTCTATATATACTATATTATATTTATATTCCTTTTTTTGTGAATTAATTTCCTGATGATGTTTTATTTTCATGTTCGCACACGCTTTCAACGCTCAAAATGTGGCCGCGTTTTTCTTATTCTTTCTTAATTTTTGATATTTTTGTTCTTTTTAGTCACTAGTCGCATTGTAGTTGTTGTAGTTTTTAGTTGTTGTTGCTACAACAAATTGGCCACTCGCGTTTTTGGCGGCCACGAGCTTTAAATTAGACAACACCCAGTTGCGTAGGGGTTTTTTCATTTTTGGATTTTCTCAGATGACACATTTTAAGCAAAAGATCTGTCGAGTTTTATTTTTATATTTTTTGGGTTTTTTGCGTTTCACTTTTTTGTGGTTTCGTTTCGAGTCTGTTAATTAAGGCAAATGTCAGAAAGGAGTCAGCTCCTTGCATTGAGCCAAACCATATGGACACGTGGTTTTCTCTGCTTTTCTCGTATTTACGCTGTCATTTGCCACGCCCTGGCGCTTGTCCAAATTGAGCAACTGCAAGGAAATGAAAATAGAAAATTTAAATAATATTTTTAATGAATATAAATATAAATAAAAATACATACATATATAATTATAAATTGAATGCGCATAAATATTCAAAAACAGAACAAGAATTGCCATGAAAAAATTAAATAAATGCGATAATATTTTCGGTTTTAGAAATTTATAAATATCTTTCATGCTCGTACATGTTTGTCGCCGCTCATCAAAGCGCTCAGCCGCAGCGTAGTGGCTGAGGCGGTGGCGGTAGCGGTAGCGGTAGCAGTGACAGTGGTGTTGCCGTCACTGGGGCGTGGCAGCTACCGCCCCACGCTCTTAATATATTTTTATTAATTTTCAAATTTATAATTTTGTACCCAGCGACAGAAAACTTTTCTTTTTTTCTTTATTTTATCTTAAGTTCTGTGGGTGTAGTATGATTAATTTTTGTGGCAAAACTAATTTCCATTAATTTCAGCGCAAAATAGATTAAGAAAAACCCCCAAAACCCCAAAAATAAAAAAATATATAACTTTACGCCTCGTAAAAACAGTATAAATGCAAAAATAAAGTGAACAGCACTTTTATAACTCATTTACAATTGATGTAATGCTGTTTATTAGCGGATATCCATGAAAGAAGGCCAAGACTGACAACTGGTGACAGCCAAAAGCCAAAAGCCAAAAGCGGAAGCACTGAACATGAAACTGAAATAAGCCAAAAAAAGAAAATGCGTCTCAGTCAGTTTTTAGCTGGCAATTTCTTTAGCTTTTTTTGATTTCGACATGAATTTTGTATTTTGTATCTGCAACTGTGTAGTTTCTGTATCTTTTGCCTTCCATCGCTCAGTCAACGCCTTAAATACACACAAAACAAAGAGACAGACAGGCAGACAGACAGACAGATAGACGGGCAGACAGCGCATCCCAATGTTAATGTCATGAAAATTATTAATATTTGTTGTTTGTTTGCTTCTTTTAAATATAATTTCGTTATATAGTTGTCGTCGTTGTTGTTGTTCTTGTTGTTGTTTTTGTGTGCAGTTTACGCCTTTGCTCTTGGCATTGTGCGTCCTCGTTTCGGTTTTTGTACTCTCAGTTAGTTTGTTGCTCGAAACTGTTGCCAAATTATGGCGTAAATGCCAAACACGCTAACAGATAAACAACAACAACAGCAACAACAATAGAGGCAACAAAACTTATGTCCCGGACAACGCACTAGCTATAAAAGTTCGAGTGCAAACTGTGGGCCAACAACAGCTGCTCTTGGCCAAGATACGAGCACAATGCAACGCATTCAGAGTATCCACAGAATCCACAGAATCCAGAGCATCATCAACATCATCAGACGCTGCTAATTAAGCTTAACATACTTTCCAACGCTCTTAACCACATGGGGTCTTTGGCTGAGCCACGCCCACAATTACAGCAGATCTGAGCTGAGCTGAGCAGAGCCCAGAGGCGGTTGTTAGCTGTGTGCATGCTCTATCTTGTTTAAACTTTTAATTAATTAACTTGCATTTATTTTTATTTAATAAACAAAAGTTTTAATTTCCCTCACATTTCAACGCAACTCGATGCCTCATTTTGTTGCAAGTTATGTAGCAAACAAACACACACACACACACACGCATGAAGTAAAATAATTACACACGCACACATCTTATGCTACACCTGAGCCTTTGGCTTGCTTAAATTAGCTTTGTTTTCAGCTTGAAAAATGTCAACCTTTTTCTACTGCCAACAAAATGAAAAATATTCTAATTGTTTTTGAGTAGAATTTTAATCGATTTAGTTTATTCGATAAATAACAACAGCTAACGACAATTCATTTGGGAGATAACATATTGATTCATGATGGAATGAAAAAAAAAATATTTAATCAAATTTAATTATAAACTTTTGCAAATTCATTTGTGTTGACAAGGTGCTTGACTGGCATAATAACCAGTCAAAAGCAAAAAATTAAATAATGAATAAGTAAATAATAATCTCTATTAGGCCTACTCAACTAACAAATACCCTGCACTCAATAGAAAGCTTAAAAAATATTTTAAATCTAAGCGAAACAATATTTACTTGTTTAGATGAGAGCACAAAAGTAATAAGCTTTTCCATAATTTATTTACAGGGTATGAGTAGAATAATTAAAAATACAAAGCTGAGCAAACATTAATGTGTCAGAAAAAATGGATGTTGTTTTTTATTTTTTTTTTTTATATTTTTTCTTTTCTTTTTTTTTTTTTTTTGTGAAAACAAACATATATATTGTGGTGCGATTAATGTCAATTTATTTTCATATGCGGCAAATGATAGGATGGGAATGAAACATCATCATCGGCCACAACATTGTATGTGTTGTGCGGTGTTTTTGCGGTGGGAGGGAGGAAGGGGGGTGGGGTTGGCTTGGAACATCATCATCACCATTGTGAATGCAGTGACACACTTGAACTTTAAATGGATTCCCAGTCCAATTTGCGCACGCAGCGTGAAAATAAATCACACTGACTAAAGGCGCTTACAAAATGTTCCCAGCCTCTTACTGTACACACTCAAACACACACATGTGTGTGTATTTATATTATGTGTACTTATGTATATAAAAGTATAGATAGAGATGTATTTAATTTTCGTTTTTCCAGCACACAAATACACACACACATACGCACACATAGTAGATAGTGAGCTTTTCAATTTCCACTACATAGATAAACATGCCACGCTGCCAACTGTAAACGATTAGAGCAAGAGCCAGAAAAGAGGACTTAAAGTGGGGAAATGGAAGGCCGTAATATAGAAAGTGGAGCGTACGCCTAAGGCGTTGAGATTTTATTGGCCGTAAAGTAGGCAGACATGAAATCGGAGTCTCACAGTACAAGTAAAAGCAATTGAGAGAAGACTAAAGCAGGGGAGAGAGCGAGAAGGACAGCTAGTGAAACAGAAAGTGTAGAGAGACGGAGAGGGAGAGAGAGAGAGAGAGAGAGAGAGTGGGAGAATAGGAGACATCTATTTAAAAGCTATTGTTGCGTTGTATACAAAATCCACACAATGAAAACCAAAACTTGGCTAAATAGATGATAAAAAAGGAGAAGAAGAAGAAAAAAGAAAAACGCGGCAATTGATGCCATTGTGGGGTGCTATGTGAAGGATAAGCCACACAAAACAAATGTCAAAGTCAACACCCAAACCAATACAATACACACACACACACAGACACACATACACATACTTAATCGAAGGGGAGACAGAGAAAAAGAAAGGGAGAAAGAGATAGATAGGCTAACACTTAGGCAGCAGCCACAGAAGCTCCACAAAATAAGCATATAAAGCAAAAAAAAAAAAGCAGAAGAGTGTATGTGTGTGTGAGTGTACGAGTGTGTGTGTGTGTCACTTTAGAGAGCAAGGGTGCATAGATCGATTGCCTTGATATTTCACAGGCAGTCCTCTTGAACTTTAACAAAAGCCGGGTATAATAACTATTATAAAAGTGTCTTTAAATAACACATCCAAAACGAAATCCAATTTAATGTGTGAAAAATGATTATGTGCAGAGTTTGTACTCGTATTGCTAACATTATCGACATTTATCACACAGCTAATCAAATACCGTTTCTAAATGGTATAAGAGTCTTCTTTTTACTTAAATTTTATATAAAAATTAAAATCAAATAAATTTAATGTCAACAAATAATCATTTATAATGTAAAACTTGTTTGGTATACTAATTACATGGCGTATACTTAATGTTCATATGATTATAATATGCTTAAAGCTTAATGAATTTAATCTATGACTATTAAATTAATCAAATATTTAACTCAAGTTTTAGCTGTGGAATTTGTTAAGATTTATTAAGTCTTTTTTAGGTTTTATATGAATAGACTGTCGAGCAGACACAAGGGTATAAAATTTGTGCCTATGACTGCAGATTTTCATTGGCTTCCCTTAATGTTTTTGCTGCCATTGTCATTGTCATTGTCATAGGCATTGGTGATGTTGTTGCTATTCTGTTGTTGTCTAGCCTTGAATGTTGTGTTGCTGTGCGACTGCTTGAGATTGTAATGAACGTCAAGTAGCGCAACGATTAATGAAAATTGCTTAATAAGCATTATTATCTTACTGGCATTAAATTATTTAGAGAAACCCGAAGAGCACAAGCTTAGCGATAATATTCTATTTGTTGTCCCTGGTGTTGTCAGTGTATAACTTGTTGTTGTTGTTGGTATTGCTGCTGCTGTTGCTGTTATTGGTGTTGCTGCCAAGTCCAACAATGTCGCCATTTGTTAGCTTTGTTCTTCAGCGAACGAAGACTGACAAAAGAGTTGTCCCAACCCATGCATTGTAAGAACACTCTTACACACACACACACACACACACACAATCACAATGAAGCTGCTAATTGATTAGAGCTTTAGGAGAGAAGGGAGGCATCCTTAGGGAGTGCTCAGTGAGTGCTTCGCCATTCAGACTCAAAACGCTGTCTGGCAATCAGTGAAGTAAAATGAAATCGCAAACACCAGAGACAGCAAAGCAGAGCATCCTAGTTAGTTCTAGTCTTATTTGGCTTTCAGTCTGTCGCTCTGACTGTCTGTCTCTCTGTCCGGTGCTTGCGACTGACTCAGGATGAAGCACTGCCAGTTGGCCCGCATCCGTTTGTCATTTGAACATTTGCTGTTTCTGACAGCAAACTGCCAGAAGTTTAGCAGTTTAGCAGGCGAACATTGCTGATTGACGAACACACGGTTGGCTACACCATACAAATGGGGCTTAAAGGAGTAGTCCTTGCGCTCCTTTAGATGATTCAATATGTTTGCTATAGCACTTGGCACTTTCGCCTTATCATTTATATGCCATGGGTCAAAGCTTAATGAGCCCTTGTCTCCCATTGACAGCTCAGCTAAGTGGCTTTGTGTTGCCTTTGCTTTCGCCTTTGCCTCGCCATTGCCATCGCCATCGCTTTTAATTCATTTGTTTCCCTTCGCAGTGAGCATGAAATTGATTTTCTTTGCCTGTCCACGCGATTTCCCGTTCGACGAATCTTTAGTCCAGTTATATTCCCATTGAATGTATAAAAAATCAGTCACTCTGACTCGGCAGTTAAGAAGAAAATTCTCTTGGAAAATGAAAACTTGACAAATTCCAGCTGCCATGAAATGAAAACAATATTATCATCTTTTATAAAATATATCTCAATCAAGTCTCAATTATTTAAAATGAATTTCATCTTAAACATTTTTGTGCTGACTATAAGTTATTCAGTCTTGGGCATAAATGTTTTTTGTCCTGGTTAAATCATGCTGAATCCATTGAAGATTACAAGGCGTTCAACTTAATGGCAATTGTGCCAGAAAGTGCTGTCCAGTCATAAACTCACTTCAATGGTCATTAATCTGAGCAGACTCAACGTCAAAGAAGCAGAACCATTAGCAGGACAGTTGGACAGGTGAGGCAGGTGGGCAGGCGGGCAGGTGGGCAGTGGACCGAAGAGCAGTAGCTTCTGTTTGCTAGCAGATATCAGAATATTGATGATGCTCTCATACGACCGAGTAAAAACATTTATACACCAACAAATTAATAAACCCCGAGAATGCATTTGATATAAATTTTACGTATGCAACGGCAGAGTTACAGTTGCACAGCTGCTGCACCTGCTGTGGTGCTTAATAGCACCTGCAATCGGCAGAGACAAGTGGAGGAGGAGGAGGAGCAGGGGGGATAGGGAGCGAAGCCCTGGGTGGTGCAGTCATGAATGTGCTGGCATTTCTTGAAAGGATTTGCTGCAACGGCTCATGCATATTCATGTCGCCTGTTTCCTTCTCCTGTCTCTCTCTGTGTGTGTGTGTGTGTATACGTGTCTTTCTGCTGAACATCCGCTTCCGACAAACACCGACAAGCACCGCCCGCTGCACCATGAAAATTTGTGTGCACCATTTTACGAAAATTGAAACAATTTCAATTCGATTTTTGGCCATGCGATGCAAGTTTTGTGGCGTGAGCGTTGAAAATTCCTGATAGCCAGCCATGTAACTCATGCAAATGGCAAACTTCGAGCACTTGAGGTATGCGCAAAAAGCCGAAAAGTGAAAATGCATGTGACAAGTGCAACTTGGCAGCTGGTAGACAGTACTTACCTCTCTAACCTTTGACCTAACATACCCCTCTCTACCCTCTCTGAACTGACGGGTTCACGTAGGTTGCAGTCAGCTACCTGAAGGTTGCTGCTAAGGGTCGACTTTAGAGTCTTGTAAGTGAAATTAAAACGCAAATATGAAACATCGTTGAGCTGCTTGAAATTCTTGTGCCTTGACATCAGGATGCGAATGTCGATGTGATGCCATCAAATTATAAGCCATGCCCAGAAAGAGGCTTACTGTGAATAATGCTTCACAAAAAGTTCATCAACGTTTGGAATTTTGTTCCCCTCTTTTTTGGGAGTCAACTGAACAGAGCACACTGAGAAATTGGGCAAAAACTACGGCACAGTTGAGTGCTGGCCTATACCAAAAGTATGCAAGGCATTTCTGGCTTTAACCAGAGCAACAACAGCGATGATTACAACAAAACTGTAATCGTTATAGAGTCGAGCCTACAAAACTAAACTTGAGTCGTGCAAATCTCAAGATACTCATAATCGGCTTGCGTAGGGCAATAAAATAAAAGCAGATATAAAATAAATTCGTCAGCGTAAATATCTAAGATATATGCTTACAAATATATATACTACACTGTATATATAGTATATATTTATATGCGTATGTATGTCTATTAGGAGCAATGAATTTTTGTTTTAGACTTTATAATTTATGGCGCGTATTTCGCTAAAGCTGCCAAGCAACAACAACAACAGCAACAACAACAACAAGCACAACGACACAATGAAGGCCACACACACAGAAATTTCCACGCCGGCTTTTCACATTCCACGCGTGGCTGCCGCTTCGCTCAGTGTTTGATTATTAAAATTTGTGTGTGCTGGCATTTTCATAGCGCTCATTGGGTCGTATTTTAGCACACTCTCTCCCTCGATTTTTACCAACAAACACACACACACAAACACACACTATACGACTATACGACTATATATACATTCATCTCTCTCTGTATATATGTATGTATTTTTTTTATTTGGTTGTCCAATTTTTTGGCATAAAAAGTGGCATGCAAATAGCTAAACTCACTCTCTCTCTCTCCCTCCCTCTCCCTCCCTCTCTCTCTCTGCTGGGCAAAGCACAAATGAATTTGGTAAGCTGCTGTAGCTTTTGAAAGTGAGTTTCGGTTTTATATCCAACCAAAAAAGGGACATAAATACCATTTTTTCAGTTCTTTTTATGATCTATACAATGGCATAGCAGCAGGTGCCCATTTGTTCACTTTATTCACGAGTGTTTGATATAGACTCGAATAACATATTCACATTCGTTTGGTTTTGCCATTGCAATCTATCATAGATAACAAAATTTGCACACTTTTTAATCAAGCTAAATATTACATTTATTTCAAAAGTTTATTTGAGTTTAATTGGACAAAATGTAAATAAATTTATGGTTTAAATTGTCTAAATACTGAAGAACACTTGAAACATTTTAAATTGATTTGCAATTCAAAAAGCAAGCTATAAATAAATATTTGAAAACCTTTCGGAATTCTCAAAGGACAATACTTTATACATTCAATTTTACAGCCTTCAATTACTCTAAAATTTCCCATCCCCGCATTTTAGATAGTACAACTTTTACTGTAATTCATGGTCATAAAATGAAATATTCTTAGTTATTCATAAGAGAAGACGAAGTCTTTTCATTGTTAAACTCGCTTTGAGATGTCTGCAAAAAAGCACTGGAAAATCAGATGCCATAACCATATTTACATCAATACTAATAATAGAGACTGTCGGCTGTGGAGAGAAAAGAGAGTTCATAAAATTCGTACTTGCAGCAAATCCTTTGTTAATGGTTCCTTTATACAGCTGAGTGATTGTAATCATGGAAAACTTGAAATTTAAAGCTGCTTAAAACTGTCGAACTGAAGCATGGAATTACCTTGGCCATGTTAATCGTATGTTCGTTATTACTATGGGGATTTTGTAGTTGTAGTTTTCTCAGAAACGGATTGAGTAGCAAAACAATGTAGTTTGAAAATTTTGAAAGCCATTTCCCCATGCATGATGAAGCTTTAGTGCTTTAGTTGAGTGCATAAACACCAATGCATAACTTTTGGTACCTAGAATTGTATATTTTAATTTAAGCCGATTAAAAATAGTAGTAGAGCTTCATTTCTCTCAGCTGCATACATAATTCTAATGAGATTTAATGAGAATCTGTTGAAACTTAATTAAATTTAAAAGTTTAGCCGGTTGAGTTGAGTTTGGCTTGTTTATGTATGTGTGAATAGCCATTAAATTAAGGGCTTAAACAATTATTTGGCAAACATGCCGCAAAATTAGTTTAAGAAGTTTTTGGGTCAAACACGTTGTACACAAGAGTGCAAAGAGCACAATGACAATGGCACTATTGGACATTCCAATTACAGTAAAACAACAGACTGGCATTAACTGTCACACACATGCACACACACACACACACACAAACATACTTTTATATGTAGAGAAAACAAAGTCGTAAACGATGTTGGCAGACAAATCATTTTAAAAGTATTTCAACGAAATGCAATGTGAAGTGAAGCGGCAAAATGCTTGTCTAGAATCAAGGCAAAGGAACAAGGATCAAGGATACCAGTTGCATACACTGAAAGAGCTTATACGTAACGATTCGTATAAATAAGGAAATAGAAATGGAAAATGAAGAATTGACAACAGAGAATGAAGCACGAAAGAGAATCAATTTAAAGCAATAATTCCCATCAAATATAAAAATGGCGGAACACAGACAAAAGTCAAAATTCAGTTACTCTCTTTTGTAGTGGACAGAAAACTTTTAATTTTGCTTTTATTTTTTGTGGAAAAGTCAAATCTGAGTTACTTTAAAGTGAGTTTGGCAATAATTATCAGCTGTTTCCATTCAATTGCATCGCGTTGTATGCCTTATGTGATGTGAATGGCTTTATCTATTCGTTACTATTTCACTCACTCAAACTGTAACATATACACTTGCACACACTCACACTTTGTTCAACTCAATGGAAACATGTCCCTGAGCGTACAGAAAGAACTGGCAAAAACAACAATCAGGCATCATGTACAATACATGGCCAAAAGTGATTTCAAGTGTATGATGTTCCCCACTCCAAGCTTCACTATTTCCTCCCTGCCAAGCCCTTTCGCTATGGGCCAGGGACGTACATCTGCGCAAAACCCATGTCAGCTTTTTTGGGACACAGTAATGAAATGAAAAGTTAAACAACGTTGCGCTACAAAACATATTCAACAAATTAAAGCAAATGAAAATGGAAATGCAAATGCAGGCATTTCCCTCTCCTCTCTTCTCTTCTCCCTTTTCTCAATGTCCCCACTTTCCCGTATTCCCCATTTAGACCATAGTTGAACCATTTGGTCTGATGACTCGCTCATTTTATTTACTTTTGTTGCTGAAAGTGGCGGCTTATGTGGTTGCAGGCGTTTTGGATGTTTGCCAAACGGAAGTGAGACAGGCAGGCAGCTGCACTAAATCGATGTATATGTAGATATATGTGTGTGTGTAAGTGTATGTAATCGTATAGGGAAACCTTTATGGGCATGAAAGTATGACAGAATAGTTGGCATGGTTACAAAACACAGCACACAGCACTGATTGATGAGCAAAAGAGCAGCGTCACTTTGTTCCAATTAGAGTACAATTCATTATTTCACCAGCTTAATCAATTGGCAATGACAGCAGCGACTGACAGGGACAGTAAACAACAAATGCTTGATAATAAGCCCATTGAAAAACCATAAAATGCCGTCACATAATCAGGTTGGGTCATAAAAACCAACAAGCAGCAAATCAAAAAAAATAAAAAATAAAAAGAAAAAAACTCAAGTCACCCCAAATCCTCTAGATCACTCGTCTGTACTCGTTCCGTCCGTCCACGGCACGAATTGCAATTTAGAGAAATACACAAAAAATAAAATGTATGTGACTTAGGGGAGCAATCACCATGTGTGTGTATGTGTGGGTGTGTGTGCGTGTGTGCGAATGCCGCTTAACAATAAAAGCAGCAGCCATATTGGAAAGCATATAAACGCTTTGCGCTACCCGATGCCTGTTATCCCCCTCTTAACCACTTGCTGCTGCCGTCAGCACATTTAAATTCATTTGGTGAAACAATTTCAAAAAGGCAATACGCACAGAACAGCACAGCATAACACAGCAAAACACAGAACAGCAGAACGAAACAGAACAGAACACAAGAGTCAGCTACAGATATAGATAGAAAACTGTAGCATACTTATGAGCGCTATACACCTTGCTCCTTATTGTGAACCCAAAAACATTTTATTGCCTTTGCCCCTCTCCCACCACCGTTTGTTACCATTCTTAACCACACGGCAAACGAATAACGAACTTAGATCAGTTGGTTGACTGCTTTCTCGGTTTGTTTGCTTCGTTGCTCTTTTACTTTATTTTTGTTTTTTCCTTTCGGACGGCTAAAAGTTTTATTACCGCTTCGTTCCTGTTTCTCTGCAACGGGCTCGTTATGTGTTTATTCAATTTGGCCAGCATCGCAACTGCTGATGGCTTTTGGCTACCATTCCAATTGTTGCTCTTTTGGCTTCCACTTTGAGCCGGCCGCTTTTTTTTATGATAGTATTGCATATAACTTGATCAGCCCGAAGGCACGTTTGGCAAATGGACAACGTATGTGTTCGAGTGCTGCAGCATCAAATCAAAAGCTACCAGGAGAGAGACTTTATGCTATTTTCTGCTGACCATGCAGGGGATGCAAAATGGCTTAAAGCCGTAACGAGACTACATTGATAAAAAGAATAGAATGGGAAAAAAAGTCCAAAAAATCCAGCAAGAAATTCTTAAATTTCAAGTAACAATTTTATTGTGGTTCATGTGTATTTTCCCAAGAATGTTATCATTATTTGAACAATTTTTTTTAAGAAACAAATTCCAAATTAATATGATTTTTTTAAGGTTCAATTTTCTACAACTTAAACTAACAAATTTAGTTTTAAACTTCCATTTTCCTTATCTTAAAATCTTGTATGTTTTTTTTTTGTCAGTGTAAAAGCAAATATATATCTAATATTTCGCATACGATTTTGATCTGTGTAATCTCTTTCAAATGGAGCATCTCTTTACGATGCAAACCCCAAGACAAACAATCAACTGCTGTCTGTTCACGTTATCTTTAGCCTATTATCTTAGACAGTCATCCGCGAGTTGAATGTGACACTTATTTAGAAGGATAACGAGAATTTCCAGGAACATTCACTGAGCTTATTAAGCTGTTGTCCTTCGTGCTTGAAAACATGATTTTGCTCTTGCTTTAAGAGCAAGACATAACGAATGTCAACCATATCGTAAATGTTTATGCTATGACTATGACTCTGACTGCGACTCTGACTGTGGCTGCGACTGCGAATCTTACTGTGACTATGATTTCAATGTAGCCATTGGACTAAGTTGCCTTAGTTGACACACGGATGTCGAGTTTGGCAAGAATAAGCAAAGAATTCCGGAATTTTTTGCGACGTCTCTCGGATTGTCCGTCTGTCTGTCTTTCTGTCTGTCTGTTAGCACACTTTATCTTCGTTGAGCATGATGATGGTATAGCTAAATTATCCGACCGTGGCCGAGGTCAGCGTTGAAGTCATAGAACGGAATTTGGGCCAACCATAAACTTAAAGCAGTCAAGCTGATGTCGATTAAGGATTAAAGAAGAGATGCACAGAAAACTACTTAAATTTAAGCTCAAGTTGGTGGCAAATTGGTACGTTAATTGCACACTTGGTGTATACTAAACGGCTTACTCATACACATAATCGATAAACCTCATAAACGTCAGCCAGAGGATCATGATGATGATGATGATGATGCTATTGCCTGTGTTGCGGTTAAGTTTAGTAAGAGGCCACACCTGCAGCAGGCACACTGTTCCTCGTCCAACCGCAGGGCAACACTTGAACATGCGGCAAAGATACACACACTCACACACACATACTCACTCAGACACATTTAAACGTCTGGCAATTGTTCAAGGCGATAAGCAGTATTTGTCTAGCATGTCAGATTGTCGGACTTCTGGTTTGAAATTAATGTTATTTAATTGTTAATTAAATATGTGCATTAATTACAACAATAATGTTAATGGGCTGACTTATGAGGGCGCGCACAAGTGACTAGCTATTAAGTGCAATTTAAATTATAAGTACATAGTGCCATTTAAGTGCAAAGTTTGCATTCGTGTTCAAAATGAGAAAGAGAAAGACATAAATCAAGAAAATGGAAGCAGTGCTCGAGTTTGCTGGCTCAAAGGTATTTGGCGCGGCGCTCTAAGGACTGTCAGTATCATCATGAGACTGTACAACAATAAAATGGTCAAAAGGGATTGTGAATGGAGGAATGTGGGCGGAGTTTCACCAGGCGGTAAGCACTTGAGCAAAGTTTCTTGGCAGCCGCATTTGAGTTTGCGAAAAGCATTGCCTACATTTGTGCGCACGTTATTTGTGTGAAAGTGAGACACATTTATACGTACATAAATGTGTGTGTAAGTGTGACTATGTAAGCTAAATGTCAGTGTTTATGTGCTGACATATACATGCACACCAACGCACACACACTTACAAACACTCACGCACCTTCAGCTTCCTGCTGCATATGTATGAAATTTCACACTTCGCTTCTGACTGTGAGAAACTTACAGAAACAGAGACAGCGACACCGCCAACGACACCGACAGCAACGCCTTGAAAAAGAATATGTCTGCTTGTGTGTATGGGAATGTGTGGAGCTATTACCATATTTCATGCTCCACATGAGCCTATTTCACTTGTCAGTGCCGATTTTTGCTGTTAAAGTAAGTTAGATGTTCTCAAAAAGGACCAAGGCGCACTCGAGCGGAACTGACAAACTCACTGACTAGCCTGACAGTCAAACTGACAGACAGACAAACAGACAGACGGACAAACTGTGAACTGTAGAGGCGCATGCAACAGCAAACTGATGTATCAATATGCTTATGGTGCCTTCTGTCAGTCAAACTGGCATTTGCATTTGTTTGCCTGACTTGTGGCCAATTCCGACACATATATGTGTACATATAGAGCAGACCTGTACCTCAAACTGATTTCTGATTGTGAATCTGAGCCCATCTTCACACAACTAATTCCATTTGCTGCCATAAAATCCCAAAAGGTAGAAAAACACGCTTATATTGTTTAAACCAAAAATCAAATATGCAACAGCCGGCGGCAGATCCCTTGACAATAGCCACAATTTTCGGTCAAGCCTTGTTTGCATAGCATTAAAGTTTGAAGCGGATTTCATTTTCAGTTTTTGTTGCCCAACACTGAAGCCGGAAACTATGGCTTCCAACTGGTGAATAATTTAAATAAATTAACAACTGCATATAAATTGATGAAGGTCCTTAGCGAGCATTAATTAATATATATAAGTATACTACTGCTACTGCTGATTACTTTATAAATATGCAGTGCATTCCACTGTGCCAATTTCAATTTCAATTTCAGATTATGCAGCTGCATCAACAAACTAAAAGTTCACTTTTTTTTCAAATCATTCCACATCAACATTTCTCACAGCCCCACACTCACTTTAATATATACCTACATATATATTTGTGTGTATACTGGTATAAACCAAACCAGAGTCGGCCCATTTGCCTGCTGAGTTGGAACAGTGACTGCCAACTGTCGACAGCCGAGTGCCGACTGACGGCCGTAAGGCTGAAAAGTAGATCAAGGCGAGTTTTAGCAGAAGGCAGCAGCAACAACAACAACAACAACAAAATCTCACAAAACAGCAAACTGAAATCAGAGGTCCAACTTGAACATAGCAAACTTCAGCTTATGCTCTTTGGGGTACGTGGCTTGGGATTCGGTTTGGACGAGGAATCGGGTAAGGATTCGAATTCGGTTTGAAATTGGGGTTGAGCTTGGGATTGTAAGTAGGTTGTTGTCGCCGTTTGAACCTCAGTATTTATTACAAGGGCTTAAAAGTTTTTCTTTCTCCTTTTTATGCCCGGTTTTTTCTTTGTTTTTGTTTTTTTTTTGCAATCAGAATTGGCGAGGCAATTTTGCAGGTTTTATGAGGCGATCGTTGGGACATTGCTTGGCTTGACTTGGCTCGGCTCGGCTCTTTTGTAGGTCTGTATGTGGGTATCATTTCCGGTTTATCAAACGGGCTGTCCGTTGACAAATATGCGGCATTTTGGGCGCTTGGAATGCGGTCAGTATAACGGCTAACAGCCAAATAGCTAACAACACATTTAGCATTTCAAATGGGACGCCAAAAGTCGTCAGCAATGTGGCCAAGTTTACAAGTTGCATACATTTACTTGGCACAACTTTGGCAATAAATTTCACAGTCTAGGTCTAACAAAAACTTTTCTTTTCTTGTTTTATTTCAACTTCTATTTTTTTTTTTTTGGGTTTACAGCCCGTTGTACGACTTGGCGCAAAAGTCACTTTCGCCCCTTTTGGCTCGTTCAGCGAATTAACAAAGAAATTTAAAGTCACAAAACTTAAATTTACCATGTTCACACATACACACACACATACACACAGAGACAGTTTTCAGTTACAGATTATGGCCATGTGTTCGGTGTCCTTTCTATTTTTTATTTTCTGCTCCTTTTTTTTTGCTGTTTATTGTCACGTTAACAGCAATTTTTCGTACATAAAGTTTTATTTTCGTTTCAGTTCAGTTTCGGTTTCAGTTTCGATTTCGTTTTCGTTTTCAGTACGTTTCATTTAGTGTGGCATTTTCCACATTTTCCACAGCAACTACATGGGGAATGGAAAGTATCTGTGCGAGTGTATGGACTGTTCGTGTCACTGAACGGTAAATTCAAATTAACATTTAATTTATCGCTGTCACCGTTATGGCTGTCGCCTGTCATGCTATCCTTGATGCCAGTTTGGTTGCTTCTTGGTTGTTGTTTGTGTGTTTGGTTACCGCTTTGACAATTTATTGAGGAAACCCGTTCTGTAAACGTTGCCTGCTGTCAGCCTTGCGCTCATATTCGCTTGCCGTTAACAAGAAGAACAGCCATAATAAAAAAGAAAACAACAATAACAAAAGTCGAAGCCCCAAAATGAACATGCGACTACAATCAAAAACGTTGCCAATTTACATTCGTCGACACCTGTCAGCGGCAATTGAATCAACGATAGAAAATAGAGGATAATTTTAAATTGATAAACTGATTTCTGATTGCATGCTAAAATGTTAAAATTCTAAATTATAGATGACAGCAATTTTTGTGGCAGTGTAATGTGTGTGTGTGTGTGTGTACCTACACCAAAATCAGCGTTATCAGTTATCTTACAATGACCTTAAATGTGAAAATTCCTTGGAAATACACGAGTACACGAGCACACGGTGCGGCTACGTGACTTTTTAGCCACTGCCATTTGTCAACTGTAGCTGAGCGAAAGCAGGCAACTTACAGTGCCTCACAGAAATGTGCTTCTACCAAGCTGAGTTATTTAATGGGCAACTGAGGCCTGCTCACAAAAAGTTTTTCATTAAAGTAACAAATTTTCATTTTAATTAGACTCAAACGAGGCTAAGTACTTATACAGTAAACACACGCTACACGGTACACGGTACAGCGTACAGAATACTTTGTACGTTGTACGCGTTGGATTACAGCCACGCCCAGTTAGTGTGACAGAGCCCTGCGGTAGTCGCAACAAACTCTTCGTTGTTGTTGTTGTTGTTACTATTTTGTGGCAGAACGGGATTTGGTGGCAAGCACAAGCACAAGCACAAAATGTTGTCGAGCACGCCGTATCGCCGTGTCGCCGTGTCGCCGTGTCGCACATAAAAGTGTGCAGCAGCCGAAACGTGAAGCGACAACATTTCGCATTCAGCAACACCTACGTGAATGTAGCTGTCAGATACTCAGATACATTCTACTGCCATATTCATGGGTACATTCACATTTCGCAGCTTTACGGTTAGTGTTGCAATTTATGCACAAAAAGATGCAGTCCAAACAGTGCCGAGATGTAGTCTTGGCTTTTCCCCATTTTCTATGAGTTTTTCTCGGGGAATGGAAACTACATTTGCATTCAATTTCTGTGAAAAGCGTGGCACATTCAATGCAGCTCTAGCTCTCTGCTTCTTACAAAGTCTACATGGAAAACAAAACTGGCCAACGGATGTGGTCTTCGCAGAGCCAAGAAAAATGAGACATTTAAGACGGGATTTAATTTAATGCAACTGCATTTTAAGCTTAAAATAGAACAAACCAAAGCTTGGACTTAATTGCAGCTTAGACTCTGAGCTTTAAATCTAAAAATGTTTGTTCAGATTGCGTTATCCATTATTCATAGAGGCAGATGACACGTGCTGGACACTTTAATTGTAATTTATGCATTCAAGCCACAAAAAAACAGCATTTATTTATCTCTAAATAAAAATTGTATTTTGATGCATTCACAGATTGTTTACTGATCGTCTAGCTAAAGATTAAAAACAGCTCTAGAAATCACTTAATCACTTGGAATAAAATAGTTTGTATTTTGATTGATGTTTGCAGCTCAAATTCATAGAGAGAAAACACAAATTCATCAAGTTTAATAGTGGCAACAGAACCACAATGGCATTGTCTATGAAAACACAATAAAATCGGATTAAATTTAAATTTGTTTAGAGCAATTTTAGCTCTATAAAACGAGTAACATTAAAGCATCTTTTAGTTCAGTATTGTGGCTGATACAGACTGTGAGCCTGACCAACATTCCCTGCCAAGAAGTTGGTGAAAATATTTTTAGTCGAGTACTTGGCGGTTTTTGTGTTGAAGTTGAAATAGGAAACGCGTGAAATATGCCAGAAAGAAGCAAGTGACTGACAATGCTTCCAATTGCACTGATGTTTTACTTCTTGTTTTGTGGTTGCTTCTTGGCTGTAAGAGTTGTTAACACGTTAAGCCCACACAGATGGTGTTTTGAGCTGATGGAAAAAACAGTCTGTTTTCCGCAGGTGATAAAAGCAGTAAGAAAACAAGCATTGAAGTGGGAGAGCGTGAAAAATAATATGGATTATTCTTCACAAAAGAGTGTGCTGTCAACTGCTACCTGCCATCTGCCGACTGCCATCTGCCAACTGCCAACTGCCACCTGACCAACTCAGTGTTTGGCTTTAATTATTTGAAAGCGACTGCAGCACTTGGATAATTATGAATACTTTCAAAGCCTTTACAAAGTTGTCAGAGAATATTCTCGAATTATTATTTAAAATAAAGAGCTTGACAAAGTTGCTGCTGGCACCAATAACAAATAATTTATCATTCGTGAACACTAGAAATTGTGCACGCTTTTGGGCCCGACCAACGGTCAACCGACAAAAGTGTCAAAAGCTTGATCGAAAAGCAGTCGGAAAAAAAAAAAGCAAACACTAATTAAAGAACCACAAAACTGTCTGTGGGATAATTTTATGTGACATAACATTTTAGTTTACGATGACGGAAACTCAAAGCTGTACTCAAGTCATATAGACTTTCAAATACCCTATACACTATAAATTATAAACTAAAATTAAGTGGGCATTCACTAGTCGAGCATTTAAACATAACAATTTTGATTTTGGTTAATAAACTTAATTCTAATTGGCACTTAAACGGTTCATTGAGTTGTTTTTGAATACTATTCATATCATTCATTCCACATCAGCTGAGATGCAAAGCCAAATCAATGTGTGAACTAAATTTACCATATTACAATTTCTAAATATATGTATATATATGTATGTATTATGTATGTTGGCATATTCGTATTTACGCGCCTGCGGACATCACTTTGACCGTATAATAAATTGTGTGCGGTTTTATAATTTTAGCTATCTTTTAGATCAATTATGGCCTTAAATCCCGAACGTTACATTTTTGGGACTTGCTTGGATTGGCATTATTTATTGATTTTTGTTGTTGGCTGTATTTCAGTATTGGCGGTCACATCGCGTATGCGTAATATGTAATCGTAACATGTGTTTGCATTGTGTTAATTACACAAAGCGTCAACGCCAAAGGCGTTGAATTGATTAACGGTTTAGATAGAGGTTTAGATAGGTAAATTGATACACCTTTGACCAAGTCTATGTCAAGGTAAATTCCCCACGACCAGAATACTAACAAAATTCTAAAATGTTTACCCAAGCAAATTGCAACCAATTTGCTTTGATTTCTGCTCTCTTTTGATGAAAAACTGCATTACAGAGTATCTAAGAGTCATGCCCTACCTGTAACAATTTTAATTTGAAGCACTCTTATCTATTTTCCCAGCGATTGTTTACATTCGATTTATGTTTGCGGTTGCACTTGTTAGTGGCCATAAAAATACTCTGTGTGTCTGTGTGTGTGTGTGTGTGCCTGTGAGTGTGTGTATAACGCTAATGTAATTGATTTATATCGACTGTCGAAACAGGTAATAAAAACAAAAGCGCATTAATTGGAAATTGTATGTGAAATGACAATGACATTTGTTTAAAGAACACAATTTATGCATTTTAATGGGAATATTAAAATTAAATGCCTCCAATTAGTGTCACGAATTGGATTTCAATTCATAAGTACTAAAAATTGAACAATTTGCACCTAAATGGGCGTGGCATAATGCAATTTACATTTTGCACTTTGCAGCTTTTGCCTATCAAACTAATTACATCATCAACAATGTTCGAAACAATAATCAGATTACACCACACACTCACACACACTAACACCCATGCAAACACACACGGTTTGTGTGGCATAAGGTAAGTGCTTGTGGCATGTGCGATGCGTGTCGCTTTTTGCACAATTAAATGTTGGTATTCAGGGGTTAAGAGCTTTAAGGGGCATCCACAAGTCTTTCAGCTGCCGGGCAAAACATTTATGACTTGTTAGATGTGAACAAATTTCATAATTCACATTCACACTCACTTTGACACTCACCAACACACACACACACTCTGTCACACACACTGTGGAAATTCATTCATTCATTAGCCCTAAGGCTTGGGGCCAGCATCTTAATGAGTTTTTCGTGTCAAGGGTTGACAACGGCAGCTGCTGAGTCCCAGAAATTTATGCAAATCATCTATTTTGCTGATAGTTAAGACCTTAAGAAATGAATTTAAACTAAAAACTACTGGAGAACACTACAATTTGTGTACTACATCATAGTTTTCATAAAGAAATGTGTAATTTGAGGATTTTGTGAACTGTTTTTAGTGATTCAGATGGGTTAAGTTTAAGAATTTCCTTACTCAAAACTATGATTAAGCTCTTAAGCTCTTAGAAATTAATTAAAAGTACGCCTTAGGGTCTGAAATTTCTTCAATCAACAGCAAATCAATAATCACAGCTCATGCGTGATATGTAAATTGCTTTAAATGTAAATTAAATGTGGAATATAAATATTTTTATAGAGCTTAATCCGAGTGTCAGTAAAATGCTCCAAAAGCTGTCAATTGATGCCCTCAAGTCATTGACTGTGGAAATTCGTTACGCTGGTAATTAGCCAGATTTGAATTGCCAACTTCTAAACAAAACCAGTTGAGTCTCCTGTGAAGACCACAAAAGCAAAAGTAAAACAAAGCAAAACTGAAATTCCCTTGCACAGAAGCCAGACAATGGCTTGCAGTTTTAATTACCAGAGAGTGTCGAAGCTAACATACCCTGTAATAAAATTTATTATACATTCATTGGGTTCATAAAACAGTCATGTGTTTATAAACTATCAATTGTTTCTATTATGGAACACACTTAGTACTTACAGCAGTTATAATGTACAACAACAAGAGCAGTTAAAGTGCAACAAAAAAAATATATTGTTAAAATGAATTTCATTGCATTTTGAATACACTACGTGCTTTGTATGCTAATTACATTGCAATTCCTACAAAACGAAGCAAAAATTACGCTACAAACAATTAAGAAAGCAGTCAGTCATTGGCTTTGCCCGATGATAAAGTAGCTCGGAAATATACCTTAGTGAAATCAGCATACGTAAGAGCCTAAAAAAAAACACTAACACACACACACACACATTCAGTACAGGCACACCCACTAACACACACTTGAGAGTACTGTGTTGATTGTCTGTGGGAACCCAAACAAAAAATCCCGTTCGCATTTCATATAAATCAACGCTCAATGTCAGGCAAATGTACTATTTCTAATTAGAACCGGAGACATAAAAATCACAGCAACTGCCAAGAGCAGCGACTGTCAGTTTCTCCCTCTTTCTCTTTCTCTCACACTCTCTCAGTGTGTTTCTCCCATGCCCCTCTTCGTCTTCACTCTCTATCTGTTTGTCTGTGTCTGGCTCAAAAGGTTCTCATGACGTGTTGTCGTGTGTTTGGCTCTAGTTTGGACCAAAGCGAAGGGGGCGTGTGGTAGATTGACTTGTTTGCGGCAACTAGTAAATTGATTGGCTGACTGATGGGCTACACAAAGCGGCGATTATCATGCTGTGCTTCTGGGTTTTCGCCGGCTATCTCTGGCATAAACTGAGCAGCATTTTGGATTGGCACGTGGGCGTTGCAATGAGTGCTGACTCGACCTCAGACTGGATGGCATCAAATTTACATGGACAGTGGTTCAACGCCAGCAACAACAGCAACAACAACAGCGAGAGCAGATTGTCCACACACACAGAGAGAATAATGTGTTCATTGCTCATACGCCACATTGCACATGCCCACTGGCATTTGTGCTGCAACATGAATGTCAAAATCAGCAACGGAATAAGAATCAGAATTCAGCGACAAACGCTGCCCAACTGAATGATACATTTATGCCAGAAGGTGCAATTAATTCTTCACAGAACTTGCATCGCTTTTCCATGCTAACAAAAGCCCGTTTCAGTCAATTTCCCCATTTCCCATTTCCCATTGTGAGCACAAAAACTCAATAAACTGGCCAACAGTAAATTTAAAACTGAGTAATCGACCGATTGGCAGCTGACATTGTTGTTATACGGCATAGTGACGTAAAAACCAAAAACGAAAATACATTTCGGTTAATTGAAATAAAAAATCAGAAAAAAGGGAAAGAAATAATGCGACTACAGAAGAACTGAATAAGAGCATTACGATATTTTAGATGCCCACCAAACTAATTGAGGAAGCTTTTTAGATATTTTATTTTGTTGGGGCCATGAACTTGAGCCAAAAACAAAATTAAATAAAAACACTTTACCCAAGCGCAACGGACTGAGCAACTAAACACACACACATACACACACACACACACACACACACACATGCACATACACAGAAAACCCGAGCAATTAAATGAAATGAAATAAAAATATAAATACCGAACTCAAGTAAAAGCTTTTTTGAGTATTTTTAGTGCGGCGTCAGCTGAGAGCAGCGGCAATTTCTGGCATTTTCATGTGCAGTTTGAATCAAATAAATCATTGAAATCTTTGAGGTTGCGCTACATTGACCATAGAATGCGCTACAACCACAAGACTGACTCAAGACACTTGACTGACAGATCTGTCTGTCATTTAGCATTATCATTAGCTCAGAGTATGTTATTCACGCTAGTTTGAACTGAAGCTAAGCGGTATATGAATGAATGAATGAGCCCGCACTTGAGTAAACGTGATAAAATCTGAATTTCATAAGACACCAAAGACATCTAGTTGATAATCAAGATTCTGCTGAAGAATCTCTCATACTTAGAGACTTTAAGTGACAAACAAAACGCACTCGCACTTTGCATACCAAAACGATAGCAACTTAATATATAATTGTTTACAAAACGAGCACAAAGAATTATTGTTATTATTATTATTATTATTATAATATGTATGTGATGGGTGTGAGAGTGTATAAGTGTGTATCTATGTGCATATACACATACATATCTGCATACATATGAGCTCTGCTCGTATACTGACTGGCATCTATGAATTTCAATTAGAGTACGTGCTCATGTGTGTGCTTCTCGTTTGACGGACCGCACGTATTTGCAGTCGCTGTCACAGTCACTGCCGCAGTCGCAGTCACTGCCTCAGCTCTGCTAGCGTCAGTGTCTGCTGATTACACATGCACTTAAAAATAGAGCGGCTCTGCAATTGAAGCAGCGACCGCGACTCTTAATGCTTTAGTCATAATTACTTGACCCGCAGCTTTTGTATATACATTTTGTGAATGAATGCGAACAAGTGCTGCCAATGAGTGTAGTAAGTGGTTCACTGAGTTACCGGGTGTCACTATTTGACGCTCTTTGGCCGGCACTATAGAGTGTGTTATTAAAAAGTCATAAAAACAAATCAACAGATAGCCCGCGGGGCGTATGATTAATTTCATTGATTGCACAGCAATTACACACGGAGCAAAGAACTCCGGCATCACTTCTCATCATTTATTTAATTTTTATCGCCATTTTTTTTTGGCAACAAATATCTGTATATATGTTTTTTTTATTTCAAGCTTTCGGTCCATAAGGCGCTGGCCAATGACTCATGTGGCATGTCAATTAAAATGAAATTAATTGAAAAAAAAAAGAATTTATATAAAATAAATTCCATCACGTCTTAATTGCATTTCCAACCAGTCAAATGGAAAACATAGCAAACATGAAAACTGTGAGTCCAACATCATTGCACTTGGATGCAAAATGCCACCTCAAATAGCAACAACAACAACAAACGATTGAACCCGACTCCGACACCGACCCCGACCCCAAAGCTCATCAAATGATTCAATTGATAGAAATAATATTTATCATTTGCTCATCACTCAATACTCTATGCATAACAATTTATTCTAGCTATATTTATTTGTAGAAATGTTTCAAATTTCAATATTTTTCAACATTTGATAAATTTATACAATTTTTCAATAAATTCGTATATATAAAACAATCTGTTGTTATCTTTTCATAAACGCCTACATTTATATTGCTTTTTGAACTTGAAAGAACCCATTTATCAACAATAACAAAAGATATTATTTTATTTAATTTACAAAAATATTATATACAATCTTATCAAGAGTATTAATGATTCACAGTAGCTTACAAAATTTATATATAAATAATATATTTTATTTAAATTTTAAATGTCGTTCAGTCAATTGAAATCGGTTTGTGAATTGAGCAAATGGGAAATGGAAATTGGAAAACTATTGAAAATGATGATGTGCATAAAAATAATGGAAATATTTGTGAAAATTATGAGGTGTGCAAAAGCGCTTGAAGCTTAAATTACAAATCAAATATATAACGACATTTGTAATAAAAATATTTGCTAAAGACCCGAGGGCTGTTTGAGCAGATTCATAAATTTAATGCTCGCTTCAGATGCCACTGCGAAAACTGTCAATTAAATGTAATATGTTGTAGTCGTAAAACGCACAAGTGTGTGACGGGTGTGTGTCGGTGTGTGTGTGTGACGGTGTGTGTATTTGTGTGTTTTATCCGCCAAACCATAAACTGCAATCCCAATTACGTATGACTACGGCGACAGCTATGTCTACGACGATGTCTACGGCTATTACACGGCATATGGGTGCTGGAATTGTTGTACTTATTATGTTCGAACATTCACAATTTACAATAGATACTCGGAAAACACTTTGACTGACTGAATAGGCCAGAATAAACGCGCTACCTTGTCTTTTATGTGTGGGGGGAACTTAAGTTTGAGGGGAGAGGGGCGGGGAAACCATTTGAAAATTCGAATCAAAACATTAATGGGCCCATAGAATAGATAATTGGCCATAAAGCTCATCTGTGACTGAGCCTGGTCAGGCATATTAAAATATTCTTTTGCCCCTCTGTTGTAGTCATATATCTGTTGTTTATATATATCGTATATATAGTCGTATATCTGGCTATTTGCGATTCTGTTGTCTAACAAGCAAAACATTTGCCACAGACTTGTACTCTCATAATCGCCCAAAGTTAATAAATGCTAATAATGACTTGTGTACAGGCATTTTGTCATCAATTGCGGCTTAATGAAAACAAATAAACACGAATTGACTAAGGCATGAATGAAAGTAAAGCCAACAATGTTTGAAGCAAGTGAATGAATAACAAGTGTGTATACATTCAATCAATGCCTGTCTCAGACAAACACACACACACATGAACTCACATATATAAATATTACAATAAACAATAAAACATCTAATTACAATAGTTTAAACTGCAAGTCTGTCATTTCCCCATTTGAAATGAATGTGTCGAATCATATGTGAATCATTTGAAGGCCATCTATGGATGGATTGCACAAAGCAAACACTCAACGACGTTTGCATAATGTTTGCTTGTGTTTTCCATTTGTTGCAGCAGCTGAGCCAAAGTCAATTAAGAAGAAAAAATACAAAACAACAAAACAACAACAAATAAAATAGTGCAGTTCAATTGTTTGTTAGTATGTTTATTCATTGGTCAATGAGAGGCAAATAGCAATTATTAGAGCTTCTCAGTTTGACTTGTTGAACTTTGTCAGCCAACAACAATACATCAAGGGACTCTCTCCCCCTCTCTCTCTCTCTCTCAGACTGTCTTTCTCTTTTGAGTTAATAAAATATGAATCAGCTAACTGGAATTCTGGGCAAAGTACTGCGTTCAGTCTGTCTCGATACGCTTGCATTGCAAACTAATTAAAACTTGGTCGATTTTCTCCAGTTGTAGATAGCTTTCATTTGAGTTCTAGTTGTAGTTGTAGTATTTTTCTATTTTTTTTTAATTCATTTGCATTACTGGCCTCTGTTGCAGCTTTGCCTTTAATTTTTAATTCATTTTGCAGTATTCGCCCTGCCCTTAGCGATTTGTTTGTTTGTTTTTTCTCTCTCTCTCTCTCTCTCTCTCTCTCTCTTTCTTTCTCTTGCTCTAGAATTTTTGCAGCTTTTATTAGCGTAATACTTTGGTCCGCTTGGGTTGCCAAGTTTTTAATTTAAATGCAGCATTATAACATTACAGTAGAAACTCTATTCTAGCGACTTTAATTAACTTCAATTGCTCTTGAAACAAACTGAGCTGAGCTGAGCTGTGCTTAAAGTCCATTACGCATACGCAGAGTGTGCAATAATCTGTGGATCTGTTTTTAATCTGACTTTGGGAGCATTCACTTTGCCAGCTTTGTGCTCTTTTCTGTTTTCTTCTTTTATTTTGTTTGCTTTTCATTGCCAAATCCTTTGCTCCAAAGTGTTTTCAACTTGGCTTTTAAGTTATTCTTTGCTTCAACTTCCACGCAGCTTCAGTTTCTGTGTTAAATTTTTTTTTTGTGTGTATTTTATCGACGGGCCGCAGGCAGCCCAAAAAAAAAAAGGATGGAAGGATTCTAAAAGCAAAGCGCATTTTCTACTCCCTTATGTTCAGGTGCTAAATTTCATTCTGTTATTTTTCGTTTCACACTTGCCAGGCCTCAGTCAAACCCTTCACACCCTTTGGCCCAAAAGAAGACAAAAAAGAACAGATTCGACAGAGGACTTTTTAGCCGCTTGGCAGCTTTTCCCATTTGCATACTTTTTCAACTATTTTGCATTTCTTTTTTCTCATTTTTTGTTTTTTGAATGTTTGCCTAAATTTTTGGAGGGCCTGCTTCTCTCTGTTTATCTCCCATTGAGTATTTCAAGCCTGCACTTTTCGAATGGGGCGTCATAAAAAGGGTTAAATGAACAGACAATAGTTGTTGCTTTTGACGGGCTCTCGACTTAAACGGGCAATTGCCACAAGCGACAGCTCTGGGAATCGCCAAGGGTTCTGAAGGAAAGTATTACCAACCAATCCTATCGTGGACTGAGTCCACAAATTGGGCTATATTGAGCAAGAGCTACCGCCATTTCAATTCCACTTGATTATTATCTGATTCGCGTTCAACGGCAACCACAAATCTGGGACAAACCAACCACAACAAAGGACACAACAGCTGCGTCTTCTCAGTGTTTTACATCTGTAGTTACATTTGCTGTATCTTTGTATCTTTATCTTGTATCTTTGTGTATCTGGTGCATCAACTGTATTTAGCACATTTATTTACTTAGTATTTAAACTTTGTTTATAACAAACGTTGCGTTTTTCAAATGTTGTAAAGTTTTTTAAATAACTTAAATCTGTCTAGTCCCAGTCAGTTATTCAGTTGTGTAAACAACTATAAGAAGGCAAATAAAACGGTGAGCATATAATATAACTATTCTTAGATATATTCAGATATTAACTACTCAAAGAATTCTTTCTTAAATAACTACGATCATTTTGAAGGCCAAGTCAACAAAGTGAGAGAATATTTATTTAACCAGTGTCAGGGTAAAGATACTTTTACTTTTAGAAAACTGCTATTGTTACTATGACAAACATTAGCTGTTATATCTTAATTTAAGCCCAGATTATAAACACCAATAATTTTTTAATAATTTCTATTTTTTTTTTAAAAACATTTCTATTTTTCCGCATTATATTTAGATTAGTTTTAATTGATTTTAATTTTTATTAATTGCATTCCGCTTAAGCTGCAACATTATGTAAAATCCACTAAGAAAAAAACATTTTTAAATTAATTGCACTACTTTTGTCTGAGTTCGTGTGAATATTAATTAATAAATTTATTATTACTGTATGCTTGCCACAACTAATTAATTTATTAAGCTGTCGATTTGTGTAATCTATTTGAGACAGCAATGAATGCAATTAAATATTGAATTCAACCAATTTGTTTAGCTCAATTAACAAGTGTTTCTGTTAAAAGATACTTAGGACAATTAAATGAAATTCCAACAGTTCATTTCAATATCCGAAATTGGAATTGCGAAAACTTTATTTTGTGGTTTTTCCTTTTGAAAGCTTAACAGCTTTGACAATTTCGTATTTTATTTTTTTATGCGAAAGCAGATTCAGTTTTCACAATAAAAGAAAACCACAAAATTGCTCAAAACAAGTTTATTTAATCGATTTAATCTGCACAAATGCGAAGCTATAGCTGAGCAGATTTTGGTTCTTTTTTATTTCGCCTTTCTCTGGGTTTGAAGACACTCCAATAAGCCAAATCAGTGAAAGTTGTTCTAAGCAAATGCTGAAAACGCCTGACATCGACATCCACTTGAAATTTTTGCCTTGTCCGCCCTCAACATGTGTCAAAGTTTTCGCTTCAATGAGCTTTAAATATTTGATTTGTTTTCACATACAACTAGAAACCAACACACACCACATACACCCACTTGGTGGGTGTGTGCGTGTGTGTGTTTGTGTGTGTGTCGCAAGTTTTACTCTGACTGAACGGACTGTCTTTCAATTCGATTTTGTGGTTTCCTGCTGTGTAATCTGAAACATCGCCACAACAAGTCTACACACACACACACCCCTCCCTCTCTCTTACCCCTCTCTCTTTCACTTTCTTTCTGTCTCTTTCTTTACATTTATGTATATATACAAAGGCTGCGGTTTTGTCTATCACATAATTGTCATTGACAAGTTTGGAAAATGTTGTAACAAAAATGTTGGCACATTTTTCACACATAGAAAGCGAGAAGTCTACAAATGGGCGTTTATTTGGAGGTGTGGCCATTGTTGATATGCTGAGCAGCCAAACCGTTGGGCAGTTGAATGGACAGTGGGACGGACAGTGGGACGTTTGGACAGCCAGGCTGACAGGCAATTAAAAACATTAGACAAGCTGGCCCCAAAAAGAGCAGCGCTGACGTTGGCCAATAAATCAGTGTAGGCTAACAACACAAGGACAGCAAAGGGAAAGAGGGATACAAGGAGGGAAGGACAGAGTAAGGGGAAAAAGGAGCAGAAAAGTGACCAACGAACCTACTTTAATGCGGGGGAATATAAAGAGTGTGAAATGAGACTTTAAGCAGCGCGTGCTGCATGCAGCAAAACTTGTAGCAGTAGCAAGGCCAGGGACACTGACCAAGACCAAGACCAAGTCAAAGACAGCGACAGAGAGACATAGACAGAGACAGAGTTACAGTCAGAAACAACGGCATATAAAATTCAATTAAATTTCTATTTTTTCTTTACGTTTTCGTTTTTGGTTTCTTTGCGTTTTTTTTTTTGTGTTTTTGCTTTTGCGTACTCTTATCGCTTGCAGCATTTCTAATCAAGCGCATTTCCAAATGCCGCTCCAGCGTATCTTGACGTTGTGCAAAAAAGGCTGAGCAAAATTTCCCAATGCCTCCCGGAACGCCTCCATTATGGCCGCAGGGCCATGAAATCAAGTGGAAGGAAAAGCGTTCGTTCATTCGTTGTGGCGCAGGATTTTCACGCTGCTTCATTTGTTCAACGTCGACCGATTCGTAGCTGTTTCTGCTTCTGGTTCTCTTCTTCTTCTTCTGCTTCATCTACTACTTCAAGTTGTGCTTCTGCTTGCGGTTTATACTCGACAATTTTCTGCTTTACTACACACTTGAATGTTGGCTTTGACACGGCCGCCGTTTTGTGTCTGTGTACGGGTACGGCTAAGCATTGCTTTGTGGAACGTACTCGTAAATTACATTGAAAATTCCTGCCCCATTGATGTTGATTGTGCAAGAAAATGCCGACAACGCCCTAGACGCATTCCCGTTTTCATTTCCCTTTTGCTCTACTCTACTCACCCCACTCACCCCTAATTTTCTTAGCATCTTTTGCGTACAGTTTAAAGCGTTGTTCAACACTTGTCGCCGCCGCCTACTCTATGCTCTCCCGTTTCGCTGCCCGAGGCGTGCGTGGGCGGTTTTTGCGGTTAGGTTCCGCTTTAATTTGGATTTCCGATATGTGTGCGTCTCACACCTCGTCGTCAACGTCATCATCGTCATCATCATCATCATCATATGCCAATAGCAACCGCCCATTAACGCTGTCGGCGACTCAAAGTATCATAATTAATGAGCCCGCCCTTTTGTGGCCTGCTTTGTTTGTATGGGCGTGGCACCACAGAGGCGTACACTCGCTTTAAATTGCATTTGCAATAAAAGTGAAGAGCATTCTGTAAAATGCAAATTGTTTGGTCAGAAAATCAATTTCATTAATGACGCTCATTTAGACTGGCACTTTGTGTCTGCTGAGGTGCACATTCCTGCTTCCTCTTCCACTTCCACTTCCGTTTTGTTTGTTAAATATGCATTTGTTTACTAAATATTTAACTACAATAAAATTGAGTATAAATTTAACTATTTTACTGCCCGAATATATATTATTTATTACTTTATTGATTACTTTATGGAGATCGCACACATGCTCTAGTCTGTTTATTCCCGGAACTGTGTTTATATCTCTTAATGACTCAACGAGAAAACAATTAGAAATGTTATTTAAAAATTGATTATGATAGCTTTTAAACTATTTTTTCAATTGATTCTAATAGTAAATTGAAAACCCCACAAATCAACAGCTTAATTCTGTATTTCTAGATATGTTCAGGTTATTTCATATTTGATTAATTGCGAATAAATTACACTCGTATTACTAACTAGTTAGTAAACTCAATTTGTTAAGTATCAAACAACAGACGATAAAATTTTAATTAATTTTACTAGCTGAATTTGTTAATAAATTTTAATGCACTCAACAACAAATTGCCAAGAGATTCAAATAGTTTTATAATATTAAAATAACAGAGATATTATATAAATAATATCAAGAAAAGCTCGTTGAATTTTAACAAATGTTTTATTTGATTATTAAATAGATAAAGGTCAGTTTATGACAATATGCTAATTTAATTTAATGCAATTCAAGTAAACTTACCATATAATTATATATTAACGTTGAATGCAGCAGGTTCAAGTTTTGAGCTGCTGAGAGCCAAGTCAAGAGCCAACCAATCAATTGAGTGCCTCAATATTCACACAAAAAAAAATAGAAAGAACCATTTGTTATGCCAAAGCCAACAAAAAAATGAAAAAAAAAGTAAAAGACCTTTAATGGAAGTCTTGCACACATTTGGAACGAAATTTGCATGTTAAATCTTGAGAGTTTTGATAGCGCTTGAGAGCGCAGACTCTGCCAGATTGAAATGCAAATCGAATAAATAGAAAATAAATAGAAGGCATAAGTAAACAAAGTAGAATCTAGACGAGCAGACAAAACAAGAACCTTTAAAGCGCACTAAAGTGATTCGCTTGCTATGAATTGTATCCTCAGTGCGTGCTAGATGTGTGTGTGTACTGTGTAAGTGGGTGTGTGTAACCTCCAGGCAAAAAAGGCAGTGTGGGCAAAATCGCTGACGCTGCGTGCTGAGCAGCTTAAGTCGTTATGCGACAACAATTTCAACACTGCCACTGCCACTGCCACAGTCTCAGCCAGCGTTACAACCACAGCCACCGCCACCGCCAGTATAACTACCACCGCCACAGTACAGTCTTTAGAGCTGCCACAATCGCTGGCTCTATGAGCAGCGGCAATATCAACACTTCCGTTTTGTCGTTTAGTCGTAGCAACTTTGATTGCAACGCCTGTGGCGTTTGGCATTACAAATGTGTATAGAGGAATGTGACTACTTGGCTTCTAACTAGACCAAGCTATACTCAATGGATTTCGATATGGATATATATAGAGTAGCTATAGCCTGAGTGCCTCGTTGATGGCTTTCTTGGCTTCGCTTTATGACTTGGCTCTTTTAGGGCTGAATAACCTTCGTTGATTTGCCATTTTGATAGTTCATAGTTCACAGCAAGTTGATGTTATCTGAAGCTGGTGTTAATAACAAGTTCCTCATGATGGGGTTTTTTTAACTGTTATTTTTGTGCATTGTGTGTGCATTCACTCGTTTCAAATAACTCGAACAATTGCGATTTTCCTTATTTTATTTTTTGGGTTTTTATTTTCGTTTTTTTCATTGCACATTAGTTTGCATTTTTTGATCGTCCGTACGTGCGGCAGGTGCCGTTTCTTTTGATATTTACGCGACAAAATTTATAACACATTTTATGGCGAAAATTATTATACAAATTTTGTACAAAAATGCAATAGCAGAAAACAAAACACAGTAAACTCAAACTAAAACTATAGCTTTGACTATAAGTGTAAGTGTAAGTGTAAGCAAAAACAAAACTTAAACCACAATTACAATACAATATCTCGTACATGTTTATGCATGTGTATGCATGTTTGTTTCTATCGTGTGTCGTACAATAAATGACAGACAATTTTTCATGTAATACTTGTACTTTACTTTATCTTAATTTATTTTCTTTTCTATTCGCTGTGTGTAAGTGAGTGTGATTTTTTTTATTTTAATTTTTTATTTTTATTTATGTTGTTGTTGTTGTTTTTATACCGTGTATTGTTTTGTTTTGCTTTATGAAGGCTGCTTGTGGCAGCTGCTCGACGGCTGTTTTCATTTCATTTTATTTCGCTTAGTTGCACTGCATACTCTCGTGTAAGTACTAATTTCTTATTGCATTTTGTGAATTGGCGCGACGCGAATTGCAAATAGCGAATTGCGAATTTCATGGCCCTGCAGCGGAAGCGGAACGCGCGATTGACCGTCGGTAGCGTCGGTAGCGTTGACAGCACCGAAGAACGCTGCGTATACGCAATGGCACGCGCTCGTCCGATTATATTCGTACGCGTAACGCTCTTGAGTGTATAATTTACCGTTGTGAGCAATCAATGTGCTTATAAATCTGCAACAATATGCATTAATATGTAGATACCCCACCCCCAAACAAACTAATGCTGCTGCTTCTCTGCTGGTGATGTTGCTGCTGCTTCTGTTGCTGCCGCTATCGCGCGCCTACTTCCTCTCGATATGCGAATGCGAATGAGAACGACAATTCGACAACGACAACGACGTGGCAACGCCACAGACGGTTAACAGACGAATGAATTGCCGAATTTGTGTGAGCGCCGCACGAAGCCCGACACAGTGTCAGTCGCGCTCAGAATGTGCACAGAACGAAACGAGCTGAAAATCCGACCCCGTTGGAACGTCGCTGTCGCTGTTGCTGCCAACGCTAGCGTCAGCGTCAGCGCTAACGACGCCTTCATTGCTGAGAGTCGCTCAGCGTGGCGCGCAGGTTGCACTCAACTGCGTGCGCTCAGTCACTCAACAGAGCACTGTTAACAGAGGGTATAACAGTGCTCGGCATGTGTAAATCGTTTACATTTACACGCTGTTAATTGCCGCCTGTCTGTTGTTGTCTTGTTTTCTTTTATCTCTCTCACGCTGTTGTCTCAAATTGCGCAGCTGACACATTGAGTGACAGCAGCGCCCATTGCAGATTGCTTTAAGAATATTTTTATGGCATAGCGTTTTTTTTTATCTTTTGCCGAATATTATCAGACAAATAAGCCTGCTGTCTAAGCCATTAAATTCATGGCAAATTTGCCTGTCAACAGGCGGAACAACACACGGAGGCGTAAACTTTGCAGAGTCTACAAAAAACACACCCCCTTCATTTAAAAGTCGCAAAGTAAATTCCAATTAAAATTTCAACGTAAATGCCACAAAATGTAAATTATGCGTAATGAAGTCGTCGTTTTTCCTGCTGTGGTTTGCGGTGTGCTGCCTATCAACACCCCCTCAACACACAAACACAACAAGCACACAAATACATAACACACACACACACACACACACACATGTATATATAAAACATACTAAGCACAATAACCCTCTTTAGCTTTGTGTCGCAATGTTTGCCTTCACTTGATGCGCACGGTTGCTCACAAATCCCGCCAGACGGAGACGCTAAGACGAAGATGTCTGTGCCACTGAAATACGATGTTTGAAGGAGATGATGGCAGGTCCGAATTCGACACTGACTGCGTTTCGACTGTCAAGGCAGTGGAATTGCCTTGAAGCGTTCGCTCTGGAATCCTTTAAGAAGACTATAAATACAACCCACACCAAAATACATATATGAGCACATACTAACTGATGAACAAACCAGCATGCATTGTACAAATTGATAAGCACACACACACAACACACACACACACACACAAGCACACACACAATTCTAAAACAAGCAATTTTGACATCAAACGTCAACGATTCACACACACACGGAGGGCTGTCAGCAAATGTTGGACGTTCCCAACCGATAGCGCTTACACGTGGGACTATTAGACTTCAATAAATTCAATTTGCACAAATTTCAAATCCCAAAACACGCCCCCAACCCCATCAGTCAGCCCTTTCCCATCCCAGCCCGCCAAAATAAAGCCAAGAATCGCCCGCAGCATACGCAACGTGCATCCACAAACAAATCAAACAAGAAACGTATTAAAGTCAATGCCAAAAAGGTTGATTTTGTTCCGCAAACAGAACTACGCATGCTCTACATACAAACAAATATGTAAATAAACTTTAATTCGATTTAAAAAATAACAAAAATAAATTGAAAAATTGAAAAAAATACAACAAATTGAATTTCTCAATATTTGTGGCAATTAATTGAAATTAATATAATTTATTACTAACTAATGTGTAAATTGCAACAATTACTAACAATAGTTACATAGATTAGCAGTTTATTTTATTTTCATAAAGTCAAAGCCAACAAAAAGGTTAGAATAATAAAATAATAAAAAAAAAAAAAAAAAAAATTAAAAAAAAAAAAAAAAAAAAAAAAAATAAAAAAAAAAAAATAAAAAAAAAAAAAAAAAAAAAATTATAAAAAAAAAAAAAAAAAAAAAAAAAAAAAAAAAAAAAAAAAAAAAAAAAAAAAAAAAAAAAATTATCACATTATCAAAATAAAAGTTTTTTTATGTGTTCGTCTGTTTGAAATAAACAAATGTCAATATTTGCTAAAGAAACATACTAAAAGAACGAAACGCCAACGCATCAAAAATGAAGCTACTTCGATTAGACATTGAAGTCATAAAACAAAGTTCATGAAGTCATGAAATTGAATATTTTCCAGCAACCAAAATCTGCTTTCCTGTGACAATAATAAACTTATAAAGTATAAAAGGTTGAATGCCAGTTGAGCGTATAAAGAATTATATGCAAATATTCTGGGGACATCAGCGAAAAGCGGATTGGTATTAGAAAGTCAACGAAGCGGCCGTCAGGATGGTTGAAATTGCAATGCAATTGACGTGTCCTGGCATGCAGCTCCCTGAAGGCAAAACAAGCGATGTCACAGACACTGTCAGAGCCAGCAGAACTGGCATTGAATACACACACATACATCTATGTTGTGTAGGTATGGTATAGTGTGCATTTGAATACGTTGAGAAGCGCAGCAGCATCGCAGTGTGCAGCGAAGCGATGCGTCAGACTGCGTAGCCAATTCATACGCCCTGTGGTACGCGGGTCGCCTCGCAAATGACTTTTGATTGACATGTTTGACATTCTGCACGACAAGCATAAATTGCTTGACACACACGTACACACCAGCATACACACACTCACACCAACATACACATGCACGCACACATAGCTCCCCAAACGCCCAGCTTTATTGCAATTTAAATGTGTCAGCATAATTTTGCCGTTTGTTTGAATGATAAGTACGCTTGCTTTACTTATAATGTCTTTATTTGCTCTGACAATTGAAAAGCTTGCAGTTTTGCTATTCCACAGAAAAACAGGATAGCCAAAGTATACATTTGTTTGCGGTTGATTCGTTTCTTCTATTGTTCGCATAAAGAAATACTCAAGACTCTAAGCATCTTATGCGCATGCCTGCAACAGTTGCCTGGGCTGTAAGCTGAAGGCTAAGGACGTGAACTCACAAAAGTAGCTCGACTTACTCATACATTTCAGTACATGTATTTGCACAGTTCAATGCCCAAGCGATTACAGATTTGAAGACAATTCAATAGTAGCAACAACTGCTTCTTGTGCTGTTGACCAAATGCGAATCTATTGCCAAATAATGCTGAACATGTGGCTAAGAATACAACGTCGCATGTCCATTAACGTTCACCACAGACCATTAGCATTGGGTTCAAGTCTGCCAACAAAGATAATGGTAAGCATAAGCAATGTAAATTGGATTTAAAACAGACTGTGACTATTATAAAATCCACAAAATAATATAAAGTGGTAATATAATTATTTACTGTATTTACTATTTCGAACAAGTTACAAGTGTTTTACACCTAAAGAGCACTTAAAATAGAAGACTATTAATAATTTATTGAAAAACCAACAATTTATCATAGCATACATTTGAGCGCTAATGAGGTTTAGTCAGAAGCTGATTGCTATTGCTGCTTGTGTGTGTGTTAACGTGTGTTTGGGTGTATAAAATATCAAATTAATAAAGTGTAGAGAAATGCAGGACAAGCACAAATATAGCAACATAATCCAATTACGAGCAAATGGCAGCCACAAAAGCATTTAATTGACTTTTGTGCCAAGCAGCCGCCAACAACTGTGGAAACAAAACCAATAACAATAATCGTCATAAACATAAACATAAACATAAATTTAATAGAATGCCCTGATGATGAAATCTGCGGGTGGTCAACATGCCCGGACACCTGAGCTTGGGCATCTTTGGCCAGTTAAAGAGCTGAAGTAACGAGATGAACACGAAGCATTTTGTGTAAACCATTTGACTAATGGATGCTCTTGCTGCATCAGCTGATCCCCTTGACCCCACCGCTAACCTCCTATGACTCTACCGACCCCAAAGACCACTGCCTGAGAAACTCTGGCTTTCAGCAACTGTAATTCATGGCTTTGGCATTGGTTGCTTTTGGCTTACGCATCAACTATTTCCTTCCACTTCCTCTTCCAGCTTTGTCTCCTTAGTGTGCCAGTGTGTGAGATTGTGTGATTTTGCGGATTCTGGTGAAATTACGAGCACGTGACAAAATCAACAAAATTAATTAATAAACTTTGTCGAGCACTCCCGTTGCTGCCGTGTCATGTGACATTTCTCATATTGCCAGAAAATCAGAAAGGTCTATGACTATCTGACTCTGTTGAGCACACCAACACATACACATGGGTATAAGTGCTTTCAAGTGTGTATGTGTGTGTGTGAGTGCGTGTTCGTGTTCGTGTGTGTGTGTGTGGTAAGTGGCAAATACAACTACCGTTAGTTGGCACACCAATTTAATATGCTTTGGCAAAGACTGCCTTGCTCTCTCTGAGCACAAACGTTAATCAGTATTGAATTTGTGGCTCACAAATATCGAAAGCCAATTTGGCAGCCAAGCGGAAGCGGAAATTAGCACAAATAATCAATGAAAATCATGGCAAATGCACACATGTGAAAGCAACGCTAATTTAAACCAATAACGAAACGTTTGAGCTAAAGTAAAGTTATTAATTAAGCTAATGTTTAATTGTCTTCAATCGTAGACCGATTAAATGTATCCTTTTCATCTTTTATTTAATTTAATGGGGGTTAACAAATTATACACATTATAATTAACCACTTGACAAGTTTTAAACTTCCCGCGTGACTTGTGTACAAAACTAAAGTTCGCATCAGTTGAGACGAACCTGAAGCCAAGCCAAGCAAAGCCAAGCGAAACGAAGCGAAGTGAGGAGAATCCAGTGAGAGAGAAATGCCATATAAATTATTAATTGCCGCAAAACACACACAAATTGTGATTAATTATGGCTGGCGCAATAGTTGAACAAAACCCAAGACACAATGGAAGAAAATTGTATCTAGACTTTCCGCTTTCCCCTTTCCTGCCCCTTTTCTTTGGCCTTCCCTTCCCCTTTTCCCCTATAAGCCCCTTCCCTTTGCTAGTGCTTGTCATGATTTATTATTTGCTCTTGATAATGACGCATCGAGAGCAGAGCGTGTTTGAGAGTGTTGTGGTAGGCGCTGGAGCATTGACAGCCACATATCAAAACAATGGCGTTTTGCGTTCTGTGTTCTGCGTTGCGTTTTGACCTTTGAACTCTCACACCGCAGCCAGATGGCTACGTGGCTGCTTCCCTAAAAGAACAATAGCAAATTACTAAAAGAAACTGTCGTCGAAAGAGCCAAACTGTAAGCGACCCTGTACACTTGATGGCATAAATGGCATTTATAACAAACAAAGGTTTGTTGCGTGTTATACACATCTAACTTTTTGTAACCCACTTGATAAACTCTTCATCCTTTAGGACTACAGGTCTCAAAAAGTGGCTAGCTCTTATCAGAGTAACTGCAAATGGCGTGAAAGAATGCGCAGCGCTTTATTTTTATGAGCAAGCAGATAAAACTGGGCGTCGGCAAAAGAGAAAGAGAGAGAGCGAGTGGACTCTGGCCTCTAAGAGGGTGTATTTTTGGAGGGAGTGGGAGGGGCCGTGAGTATGGCATTATGCAGGCAGCATAATAAAATAAAAATGTTCAGCTAGGGAAGCTGTCGAGCAGCTTACAAGCTATGTAATATCAAAATGACAGCCATGGAAAATGTTGTAGACGAGGCCACGCTACATAAAAAGCTCACAATTATGTTATGTTTTGCGTGCTGGTTTGAAGGTGGCAGGAAGGGAATATGGGAATAAAGGAGTGAAGAAGTAAAGGAGTGAAGGAGGGAAGGAGTAGAGAAGAGCGGAACCTTATCCATTTGTAGGGGCTCTCTAGCAGAGATATACACAGAGTTATTTATCCTACTGCTGTTGGCTGTTGGCTGCCATGGCAATATCAAATGTAATCAGGCGTCAGGCGGAAGATATTTCTCTTATTAATTCTTTAATTCGGTTTAGCTTGAGTTGCTGGGGTTTCTGTGCTGATTGCCATAGCTTTTGGAGTGCCCAATATGCTGGCTAATGCAATTTTCGCTTGACTTAACAAAAAACTCAATTAGTTTAAATAAATTGTTGCCATTTTTCTTCCATTACTTTAAAGTTTTCAGTTGTTAAATTGATTTGAAACTATTTAAAAATGTACAACTTTTGGCATTGACAACTTGCAAATCGGTTTCTGTTTATGATGTTAACGCTTAATTGAAAAAGTTCAAGTGTCTTGGCCCAGACATAGACACAGTCACACTCACAGACACAGGCCAAGACTAAGGCATAACTCATACGACGCGTGCGCCTGTCAATGCCTTTTTTTGTACCGTACATGTCTCCTCTGGTAACATTCGCTTTATTTTGCCTTTGCAAATGAATTGAGTTTCAAGTGTGCTACAATGTTTTCCACATCCTGTTGTTGTTTTTGCTGCACTCTAAGCGCAGGAAAGCAAAAAAAACAAGCAGCTGAAATGTAGTCAGAGTTTTTGGAGTTTTTGTTTTGATTGCAGTTGGTGAACATAATTTATTGCAGCGCGCACACACACACACACACAGTCAAAAGTTTGTTTGCTCTACGACTTTTGTTGGGCTGTGGGCGGTAGGCGGTAGTGGGCGTGGCATGATGACAAAATAAAAACTGTAACTTGCTGTTGACGTTGACGGGTCCAGGCAAACGCACAGTCAGAAAGTAAATTGCAAATATACAAATATGCGGTTGTACGTGTATACATTTTTCCTCTTCTTTCTCTATCCCCCCTCTCCCTCACACTCTCTACTTTCCCTTCTCTCTCCCCCACAGTCTGTAACTGTATTTGACTCACTTTTTACAGTAAATTGCGTACAAATTTATTTTACATGCACTCAATGCGATTATTTGTTTCAGTTTTTGTTAGTTTACACTTTTTTTTGTTATAGTGTGTGTGTGCTTCTGGTCAAAGTATGTTCTATAACCAACTCTATACAGTATTCAATTTTAGTTCTGACAACTGCAGTTTAATTGAGTTACATAGCCCAAGGCACCGACAATTTATTCGCTGAACTAAACTAAACAAACATTTATGTATTAAGGAAATATTAAAACTTATATTATCCATCAGTAATTTGAGTGATCAATTATTGTGCTGTTAAGTCAAGCAAAACGTTTGGTTCAATTAAAATTGCATTTGCTGTGAAACAATAGCAAATGTAATTAGCAATAATTGCTTCAAACTCAAACAGCAAACAAAAGAGAGGAGAAGAGAGAAGAAGAGAAGGGAGGGAGGAGTAGAGAAAAGGGGAGAACACATTTGCCCTCAAAACAAACAAACCCCAAACTGATTCCAATGTATTTATGCTTATTATGTACATATAAAATCAGTTGTCCTTCTATTTGTATCACAACAATTGATTTCCAGCTGAATCAACATTCACTTTACTGATAAAAAGCTTGTTTATAGTAAAAGTAGTTTGCAATTGACTGCTACTTGTTGATTTAAGTTAAACATATCCTTTTCAGTTTTCAGTTGTATTTACTATTCGGAATACTTCAGTTTTCAGAAGTAATGAATGTAAAATTGGCTTTTCAACCATTTTTCTTTTGAAATTCTTATACAACTAAAATGATGAACTACAGATAGATCAGGTCTTCATTTTATGTGCTCCTTTTCCATAAATTTCTAAAAATTCTTTTAGCTTACTATATTTTAAAGTATTTAACACAAGTTTGTCTAAAATTTTATCTTAAATTTTTAATGAATAATTTACCAAAGACTTTATCTTGATGTTATTTAGGCTATCAACTCAAACTTTTACCTAAGAAACCTATCTTCCATGTAGACATATCTACTCTTCTCGAGCAGTTGCTGGCAATAATCATACCGAGGCCAGTGACTTACAACCTGTCTGACCCAAGTCCTCGAAATTTCCTGTAGCTCTGCTCGACAATGTTAACAGTGTTAACGGCATTTAAATAAATTCAACTATCAGTTGTGGGCTTTTGGTATCTTGACGTCTTTCAACTTCTTGACAAACAGCGCACGTGTGCACGTTTTCAACGCCTGAGGCCATAAAAAGGAGATTACCAGACTACCCAGAACCCTGGCTGCCAGTGTCCTGATAGCCAACATTAAATGGCATATAGCTATGGCTAGAACGGCCAATGTCCTGGCTGCCAAAGTGTAAATGAGCCAAATGCAAAGTGGTTTTTTTTGCTTCTGTTGTGTGTGTGTGTGAACGTTGGATGTGTGTGTGTGTTCGGTGTGTGTGGTTTATAGCACATTTCTATTCATTATGAGTAGTCCCTGGCATTGTTTAACATTTCATTTATTGTGCTGGACCCCTGATGACTTGGGCTTTCAGCTGTTTAGCTCAACTTGGCTAGCCAGATGGTCAGTCGTTATGTTTTTGGTCTGATATGCTCCTAATCGCTGGAGTTACACGCAATTAATTCTGCTTTGTAATTAACAAAAGGCTTTCGACACATTCTCGTAACGGAACAGAACGGAACTGAACAGGACTGAACTGGACTGGACACGACTAAACACGATTTGCCTGCACTCTGCACTTATTTAGGGGTTTTTTATGTCTTTGGTTTTTATGTACACGTTCAGAGTTCATATAATTATTAACAAATTTGCACACACTCGCCAGCACAGGCTGCAAAGGCTCTAAAAGTCTGCCAATGGCAGGCAGTAGACTTTTTGTATAGACTGTTTTGTTGATTAGTGGGAAGGAGTGGGGGGGAGTGTAATTCTTAAGAGTACGCTAATGAGTCTGGCCGACGGCTTTGGGTTGGTAATTGGTAATGCCAACAAATTTCAATAACAATTTGCGACTAAACCAATGAACATTTCAAATGGCCCAAAACATTTCGATTTGGCCAAGTCACGCAAAAGGCTCTAATAATAGCTAACGGCATTTACGTTCTATGAGTTTTCATTTTGTTTGTCTTCATCCTCCGCTCTTCCTCTTCCTCTTCTTCTACTTCTACTTCCCAGAGTTCTCAGAGTTTTGTCGCTGCAAATAATCAAAATTATAAGCCACTTCCGAATTTCATTATCGAAATTAGATGTCGCCTGCGTTGCCTGATGGATTTTGGCGGATGTTGCGCTAATTTGTCAACGGCCATTACGACACCAATGACAAAGTGAGAGTCATTGTGGGCATATAGTCGTGTATATAGAAAGATATATACATATATACTCCATCGAGCGGCAGCTCGAGCTCTTTTTGCCTTGTCAAATTCAAATTGACTCATTAAAAATTAAGTTGGCCCAAAGGCAGAGAATAAACCACGGCACAGCAACAAAGTTAACCAAATGATAAATAGCAAAATTAGATTTGACAGCCGAGTCGGCATTTAGTTGCCACACAAATTGCAGCATTCGTCTTGATTAGATTTACCCTGAATGGCTTAAGATTTACCAGGTTTTTAGCGGTTAAAGCAATTTGAATGCGAAAATAAATAACAAAAAATGTGTACAACAAAATTTAATAAAATTTCAAGCATTTCCAGTTTAAATCTCTTTTAGAATTTCCCTTCGATTGTCATTTAAACTTGTTCTTAAAGTCAGCACATTTAAAGCTAGTTAAACCTTTGCCACAACTAACTAACTACTCGCAGCTGGTACTTAATTCATTTTTCACAATGTATCTGACAGTTTGCAATTTTTTGTTCGCATATTTTCAGCTGCCACACATGCCGCACAAACCCACTGCCACGCCCACAACGCTAACCATGTCATAAGTTGCAAGTGAGTGTGTGTGTGTGTGTTTGTGTGTGTTACCAGGCACATGTTTCATTGTTCATTGTTGTTAAAGTCGAGACACTACTGTTACTAGTGTGTTAAATCAATTGGGAGCTTGTTGCTGGGCGTGCTTAGTTTTCACTTCCGTTTCCGGCCAGAGAGCACCCTTTGGTCCCAACCAATGTGGGCAACACATCTGCTGCATTCCTGCAATTTCTCATATTGCCTTTAGTTATAGTTTAGCTGACAGTCAAGCAGAGAACACTTAATTTCAGATCAAAATACGAGTACATATAAGTTTAGATATAACTTTTGTATTTAAATAAAGTTTTCAGTGGAATGTTATACATTTCTTTGGGTAAACGGCAAACAGAAACGCTGGTAATTTGCTGGCTTAAAGCATTCTTTCAGTTATTATTGGCTGTGCATGGAAATCTGGCCTGGCTTTGGCCAAAGCAATTTATATTCTCGAGGCACAAATGCCATGCTTATTTATGTGCTCTTATTATTTGCAGGCCAAGTTTCTGCTTGAATCCCTGTCAAATAATGCAGAAATATTCCCAGCTAACCAACCAACCAAGCAAGCAAGCAAGCAAACAGCAAACAAAACAAAACAAACAAGCAAACAAACAAACCATTTGCGAAAATGGCTGTCGAAATGTGTACAATAAAATGAAATGGATTTTTAAAAAGGTCACCCCACTGTTAAAAGGTAGCTACAAAAAAACTTCAAGGCCAATGCGGCGTATTCGTCATATTTTATGCCAATTTGAGAACAAGATTTCGGGTCTACTTTTGTATTCACGCGTTGGCCCCGAAAAACTTTCAAGTGCCACTTTAAAAACTTACAGCTTTTTGGGTAAATGGAGAAAAAAAAGAGACGACAAGTGAACTATGAAAAAAGCGAGTAAAAAAAGAAAAAACACTCAAGTTAATATAGAAAAATATTCAATCCCCTTGACAGCTCAATAATTACAAGAAATGTAATTGGATTGATGGCAATATAAAGAGCTTTCATGTCAAATGATTGCCTTGATTGCATGATGATTTGCTGGCAATTGTTTGTGGCATTGGCAGTTTGCAACAATCAGTTGGATTTTATACAGCTATCAATGGGGAAATGGGGGGGGAAAGTGCACACAGTGCAAACGACAATAGTAACTCCCAACTGTGCGAATCCTTGGCGTTACTCAGTATTAGTTTGTGTCAACAGAAGCTTTGCAGCAAAGTGTAAATAAACAAATACTTAGCTGGCAGTAAAGAAAAACTCTGACAGCCGGAAAAGCTGACACATTGCCGGCCGGACGTGAAGGCACTCAGGACGCACTACGAAGGAAAACCAGGCCAGGCCAGGCCAGGACTGAGCTGAGCAGAACGGAGCAGAGCAGAGCAGACTTCCACCTAAGTGCCAGGTAATAAAATGCGCATTTGTGCACGAAATTACTGCACTTGGGGCTGTTGCTTTTACTGTATTTTCTTGTTGTTGTGCCTGATGCTGATGCTGCTGCCACTCACTGTATTCCCAGCTGGTTACTCATACGCCCCATGCGAGCGAAGTGTTCGTAATTTTTTTTCCTTTTTTTACGTTTGTCCTGCGGCCGCAACAGGCCAAAAAGTTGTGGCAAGTAAAGTTATTTTCAATAAGCGGCTGGCGGGCAACCAAACGGATAACTGCAAGACATAAAACCGAAAGGAAAATAAGAAAAACAGACTGTAAAACAAGCAACGTCAAACAAAAAAATACCCTTACAAAAGTTGTCGAGAAACTGGCATAAAGTTTTCACTACTACAAAAGAGTAATAGTAATAAAAACAAGAGTATGTTAGTGGGACGAGAGCGGTAAAGAAACAGATTAATGAGCGAAAAGGGCAGCCCAAAGAAATACTCAGACAATACTAAATTATTGCTGCAAATGCACTGAAAAAAAAAAAAAATCGATGAGGAGTGTTTGGCAGTTTAAACTGATACTCGTAAGTAAATTGTTAATCTTTAAATAATAATAACTTATAAAAAATATATTTTTAATTTATTTAACACCTTAGAAATGACTTATTTGTAACAGTGTAAAGGGCATTAATTTAAAAGAGAATTCGCTCTGCTTAACAATTTAGATAACTTCTGATTGCTCAACTCAGAAGAGAAATCGTTGCGAATTCGTATGCTGTCATTTGCTGGCCTGCACAGTGTTGTCATTTTAGCTATATTATAATAAAAAATACTAGTTGGATTTTCGGTGAGTATTGAAATTTATTTCCTTTTCAGACCTAACACTGTAACTTTGATGGGGAATATTTTAGGACTCCGACGTCTAATCTCTACTTTGTATACCTTTTTGAGCTCGTTAGAACTAGGACTATCGATTGGCATCAAAAAATTAAATTTTTTAAATTTGTCGAATTTTGACAAAAATGTCAAGGGGTAACATCATAAAATTTGGCAAAAAATGGCGAATTTCGAAAACTCCAAATCTTATTCAATTTTTGTTACAATCGATTATCGAAGTTGTCGAGAGTCTTAAAAGGTATAGCATGTTAAGATATCACTTCATTTGACTGTGATATGGCTATTTAAAGTTCATAAGTTCGCAGTGAACCCTGTATACTCCTAAGAGTGAAATATCGTACATTTTATTAATTTTCATATATTTTTCAGGCTTAGTATGAATCAATTTAGCAAATTTCTTCGCTATTAACGCTTTATTCTAGCTATTTCTGACCATTTTATTATCCAACTAGTTATTAGTCCTTATCAATTCAGGCAACACTGCGCATCAGAAGCTAAAACAACCCTCGACACTGCTGCATAAATTATTACACAGGGTTTATGCCAAAAATCGCATACTCACGGTTAGGGTATAGAAGGAAGCAATAAATATGCATGAACAGTAGGAGCATGTCGCGTACTTAGCACCAGACATGGCAGATGGAGAACTCTTAAAGTTGCTAGCATAAACAGCTTTTAACTCTCGGCAAAGTCACTCTGCACTGCTCTCCGCTCTCTACTCTCTAGCTCTCCGCTCTCAGCACTACTTTCACCGACAAACGAATGGACTTTCCAAGCGACTGACTGACAAGATATTCATTCTCGCGCTGGCAACTATTTTTATTGCATATTTTTGGGAGCTGCGGCAAAATTAATTGCACTTGAAGTATGCACATTAAATTTAATGAGCTCGCGCTTGCAAGCAGCAACGACAGACAACGAACAGTGAAGGAAGAAGTGGAGAGGGGAGAAGAGAAAGGTAGAGGGTAAAAGTGCTTAGCTGCAATTAAGTTTAATTGTTGGTGCAATTGTCGCTAAGCAGCTACAAAAGCAGCTTGGGATGTTGCACGAGTTGTTTAACAGCTACTTAAAGGGTGGCTAGCAGCCACTCAATTGTTCAGCACATCGCTCATACGTCCCGTAGTGCTGCCTGATTTTCACTTCAGCAGCAAAACAGCAAATGCAGCCAAAATAGCACATTCGACTATTAGAGCTGTAGAAACATTTTATTGCATGGCAGGTGGCTCCTGTTAAACACACACCCACACACACAACACACACCCAACTCTACACAGACTTCCATTAAAGTGCAGAGGTTTATAATGCCATCTAATGTTGCTGTTTGTGTTAAATTCGTGCACAAGAGCTCATAGCAGCTCATTAAGTATGAATTGCAATTGGGTGGCGTTTTGCAAGCTACACACCAAGCACTTACTGCCAAAGGTCATATTTTCCTGTTAGGCAACCAGTTTTCAATTACACCCAGAGGCAAACACAGCATAACTGCAATTTCATCTAAGCATTCACAATTGGCTATTGTTTGTCAGTCTAATTAGAATGATTTTGGAACAGGATAACGGTATTCAAACTCTACCTCATAACGGTAATATTTAACGAGCTCTGCAATAATAATTAACAGTATTTTATTAACATATTTTCACTAGTGTAATTACAATTTGACGTGTACTTGAAAATACAAGTTGAAAATGTGATTAATTAACGCACTATTTAATGAGTTTGTAAATTAAAGGATTAATTTTAATTGTGATATTTTCATCAATTGCAACTCGAGCCACATCTGTCATTACGTCCATGGGACTCAGTTAATACTTGATTGTTTTCATTGCCAATAATTATCAATAACTGCCAACTGTGGGCTGCTAGTAATTTGGCTTTAAATTTATAGTTATTTATAATGTATTATATACCCTCGATGCTAAATGGATATTCCTTTCATATATAAAACTCAATTTTGTTTATTTATTACCCAAAAATCACTTGAAAAACCGCAGATAATTAAGAGCTGTTAAAATGTGTTTGACATTTTTTAATACACACTTAAAAACAGTTTAAGTTAATATCATAATTTACTAAAATATTTATTAATTAATTTAGTTTTAGAACATTTTGTCGTCGTCTTTTCTGTTTGGCTTCATTTTTCCATTTAATTCAATTGATTTTATGAGCAGCTCGTCAAGTGGAATACACTCAGTTTATTGCCTTAAATTGTTTATTTTATTCGAATTTAATTTCAATTTTTGACCACCCAACGCAACTCACTTAGGTATTTTACATTATTTTGTTTTTCCATTTCGCGAGTGCAGTGCAAACAAAACAGAAACAGAAAACAGAAAATGAAACAAAAGCAGAAAAACTGAAACAGAAACAGAAACATCTTCTGCACTCGCCAGTGAACATTCAAAAACAAATTAAATTCTTGGCTACACACACACCCCCACAACCGCACACCCTCACACCCCACCCACTCACACACAATCACAGTAAAGTAGACAAGTTAAATAAAAGAGCAAAATAGAAAAATTGTTAAAGCTTCACATAGTTTTTAAATTAAAGTAAGACCCAACCAAAAATATCGGTTGGATGCACAGGCAGCGACCTTCAAGCAGGAGGCAATGGCAATGCCAACGTCATTAAAGCAATAGTTGAACAAACAGGATAGGAGGGGTGGAAACTTAGGGGATGCTAGGGACAGAGGGGGGCTGCAACAAAATTGAAACTTTTGATTGAATACAAACTACAATCTCGGCAGAGCAATGAGCTGCTAGAGGAAGTTCCTTTCAACTTTCCATTAGGAAAAGCTTCCTGCTGGGTTACCTGCTCTGACCTGCCTTCGAGTCATTTTGAGTCTGTCTTGCTCTTGGCAGAGATGCTGCAGCAGCACCAGCACCAGTCCCAGTCCCAGTAGCTGCAAACTTTGTTTTCTAAATTAAAATAATACAATAAAGATTATATAGTATACTCTAGACTCATAGTCATACCCATACCCATACCCATACAAATACCCATTTATAGTTCTAACTTATAACAGTGAAGCCAAGCAAGTCAAGACCATGTGCCAAAAACTTTGTCTGCAATTTGTGAGACTTTTGCCTTATGTAGAGAGAGAGACATGTTAGCAGTATTAGGATACTGCATGCCACTGCAAATGTTCAATTCAAACTTAGCAAGTTTTTTACGGGTATTTGGAAAAAGTTTACTCCACATATGCAGCATGTTGCAAAAGATTCCATATACCCGAAAAATATTGTGTTTAGTTACTTGTTGCCATGAATACCAAAGCAACAATTAGGCAGCAATTAGAGACACACAAAAGAAGTCAATGTTTGCTCAACAGCACCCAAAAAAAAGAAGACAAAACAAAACTCACTTCAAGTTTTTACAACTTACAAAGAATCCAAAAGGGACTGCTTTAATGAGCAATACTATGCGAACTTTTTAACTTGTAAATAAGTTTTCCTAACGGAAGTTTTTCATTTGTAAACAAGTGGCTTCAGGCAGCTTTTGGCTATTGTGTAAGCTGTAAAAATATGTCTATCTTCTTTTAACTGGCCCATAAATGTAAATATAATCATTTCTATGCCCTCAACTCTTTCAGAATGTTTCTTGGGTAGGTTTAAATTTTCCTAAAATTGAGACTGAAAGTTTCTAAGATTGGAAATTTCTTATTTGTATTGGACATGTATCTATAAAGTTAATACTTGATGACTTTCTGACTAACAATTAAGTATTAAAAATCAATTCAACTTTTTAAATTGAAGCTCAAAACTTTATCTTAAGTCAGTCTCAAACAATAGTTTAAACTCAGCTCGATTTGCCCGCTTTTTTAACAAAATTCAAACTATGTAGCCAGTTTAATTAAATGAAATTGAAAAAGATAAACTTCAGACAGTCATTAATAACTTTACAGACCGAGAGAGAAAGGGACAGACAGACAGAAAGAGAAAGAGAAAGCGAGACAGAGACGACTTGAATGAACAGCTGTGTTATTAATAAGCTAAACAGGTGAGAGTCTAATCCAATCGATTGCCATCATTTGAGACAAGTGCGAGGCACAAAAGTTTGACAGCTGCCACGAAAAAAACAGCAAAAAAAATATATAAAAATAAACAAAAAGAAACATCAAACTGCAAAGGCAAAATAGGAAAAGGTGAGTAGAAGAAAAAGAAAACATTGCTCAATTTAAAGTATAAAACGATAATAAGTATAATAAAGACTGCCAAAAGTTTTCAACAAAAAAATTGTTGGCAAAAAGTGAAGGAAGAACAAAGGAAATGTCTGACAGGAAATTCATGTTGATGAAAAATGTTTTTCATGCGCGCTGCCATTCACAGTAAATCCTTAGTGAGTGTAGAAGTGTCTGTGTGTGTGTGTGTGTTTGAGTGCGTGTGTGAGTGTTGGTGTCATTGTGTTGGCCCATAGGTTCAGGGACGTTTTCATGACTTGGCCAAAAATGAAATGGGCCTATGCCAAAGCAAGTAAAAGTACTGCAGTTGGGTTAACACGACATTCAAATATGTACTACATATTGGCAAGACACACGAGGGTTAATCCAGTTGTTACATTCACTGACATAATGCCATTATACTCCCCAAACCCATCGAGCACTGAGCACAAAACGCAAGCAAGCAAAGGCTTAGGAAGCCCAGTTAGCATAACGAAAGCGAAAGAAATACAACAGAAAAAGCAACTGAAACAGAAACAGTTCCAAATACAATAACAATGACATAACAAGAACAACAATAACACTAAGCAGCACTAAAGTGTGTCTCACTTGTGCAGCTGCAGTCAAAGGGCTCAAAAACCAAGTGAAAGCAAACAAGTTTTCACTCAAAACCAAGAACTCACTCAACCGCACCCACGTCTGCCTTTGCAGCATTACGAAGCTCAAAGTTTACGCTCTCAGCAGCAGCAGAGGCAGAAGAATAGCAGCGGCAGCGGCAGAGACAACAGCAGCGACAGCCAATGTAAGCTCTGTAGCTAGAAATGTGTCACAGAACGACCTTGAATTTCACTCAGTGAGCGGCCAGTAGACTGCAGCTCACCCAATTTCTTGTTGGCTGTCGTGCGTTGAGTGCTTTTACAACGAGTTGAGCTGTTATTGAGCTGCTCTTGCTGTTAAGCTAACAGCGTTAACAGTGCTCATGGACTGTTATCTAGCCTTAGCATAGTTGGCATAACATTAATTAAATTTTGACATAGTAAACGCAATTGAGTATATGAATAATTGCTGACATACAAAGTTTATTCAATTAAATAAGTATTTAAATTAAATTAAATTTGTTCTAGGTTGAATGATAACATTTTTATTATATTGTCTAATTAAATTATTTGTATTAAATTCCCCTCAGATATAACTGACATGGTCTTAAAACTTTCTTCAATTTTCTTAATATTTCTTAATATATTTCCTTCGCTTGAGTCACCAATTATAATCCATTCGCTGCTCATATTTTGTCTGCGGTCAAGAGCTGCTCTCATTTCCGACTATGGCTTTTGTTAACGGAAATACTTACGTTCCCAACTGTTACCGCAAAACGAGTCCTCATCCTCAAGTGCTTCCAGTTACTGTAGCTCTTGGCTCCCACCAAAAATTGCGGCGCATTTTCGGGCGTCATTTGGTGACACGTTGTTAACATGCTCCTTGACGCTTCTTGTTCTTGCCAGTTTGCTTCTCTTTTCTTTTTGATGTTGCCGCTGGCATAATTCTTATTAAAGTTGATTGAGCGAAAAACTTCATTATTCTCTTGTTGGTTTACAGGATTCGTTATTTGTCGCTTCGTTCTTGTATATTCATTTTCTTAATATTTTTCTCTCTTATTCGGTTGTATATTGCTGGTGTTTATTTATTTTGTTAAGTGTGTCTGTGCTTGTGTGTGTGTGTGTGTGTGTGTGTGCAGGAAATTAAATTTTGTGCCGTGTAAACACACGGAAACTTTGTGTAAAGTGTGGGTGTTTCTTTAGGGAAGATGGGGAAAGACAAGAAGTGCTTACAATTCATTTGACTCTTGTTAAAATGCTTAACTAACCTTTGGTAGCTCTTAACTGCAGCTGCAGCTGTCTCACAACCCGAAGACCCTGAGCCCCACACAAACCCTTAAGCCTGCTCTAAGGGATTATGTTAATCAGAATTCTGCACTTTAACAAGTTGTCCGTGCACAGAACTGTGTAAAAAGTCACAAGGCTGTTGTCGCTACTTTGCAAAGAAACTGAACTTTTGCCAAAGTCGCTGGCTGCACAAAAAAGGAAAAGAAGAAGAAAAAGGAAAATTCAAAAAAACTCTAAGCTGTCACTATAAAGAATGGCTGCCTTCCTGTGCTGCCTCGTCTGTAACTGTCTGTATCGCGGCAAATTCAATGCAATCTGCTGTAAGCATTCCTTTGCTTTGTCCTGGGCACATTTCATAAAATATAATTTTCGTAGCATAACTTTAGGGGACTGAGCGCGTAACAAGTTGTACTTTATTAGCACAAAAGCATTTCTTATCGGACAGGCCGAGGCCGACATCAGCTGGCCAAGAAATTAAGCTAATGCAGCGAATGGAATAACAGCTGCAACTGTTGCCCAATGGACCGTGGTATGAGCGCAAAGGGTCAGAGGTGAGAGGTGGGTGGGTCAGGTATCATTTGGTACCTGGCAGTTGGCTGTCAAAAATTGCTTATTCCCGTGAAAATGAAAATACCTCGAAGGCAATTTGGCAACCAAAGTCATCAACTGCGCACACGCACGCCTCGATAAATTCAATTTACACGAATTTGTAAAGGCATCGCGGCTGATGAGGAGCAGGAGAGAAAGTCAGATAGCGAGGGGAGAGCGGGGAGTCAAAGTTAAGGTTAAGAACTGCCATATAAAACAGACAAAAACTTATGTTCAGACAAGTTTTGCAGGTGTGAACAGCAAGATAAACAGTAACACGCGGCTAGCAGGCACTAGCAATGAGAGGGAAAGAGAGGGAGTTTATTTGCGGAAGTGAGATGTAGATACATTGGTTGTGCGGTTTTGTCAGTTGGGCGGCAAAAAGCGCCTTTATTGGCATCGACATGCATTAGCGGCACCGCAGAAGCGAGCTGAACTGAGCTGAGCTGAGTAAAAGTCAAATATAACCGCACTAACCGACAACCCAGCCACGTCCGACGCATGTACAACAACGTCAATTACACCAACAATCACAACAACAACAACAGCAATGGTAACCCAACTGGCAGCAACAAGCTAAATTGCAAAAGAAAACTTTTTGTATACAACAAGCGCTGCACGAGGCAGCTGGCAGAGAGAGAAGGGGAAATCAGGGGATTGGGATAGCAGCTGATGATTGCCCAGGCCCATGTATGCGTGTGCGTGTGTGTGTATTTGTGTATTAAGTGCTGTTTGTGTACGTGCAAAGGTGTAAATTAAATTTCAACACCAACACGAGCGTTGCATGGCAATGTAACTTCCTGCAATACTTACCTTACCAATCGGACTCTGTACCTAACTCACTCACACTTCCACCTCCTAGCTCCTACCTCCCGACCCGTACACACTCATACTCACACGCTAAACTGGCTCCGCATTCGTCCAACTGTTTCTATTTACGCTCGTTTGCCTTTTTCCCATGTTACTTTTCAAGCAATCTGTTGCAGCAGCAGCAGCTGCTTCAATTTTTTCTTCTTCTTCCTCTGCTACTTTTCTGCTTTAAGTGCTGCTCGATTTTCTATTGCCTACTTTCGAGCGCACGAATTTAATTTCTTTTTCTTCTGACATTTAAATGGAAAACTTTGACTTCTTATGCCCTATGCCTAGCAGCACTGACTGTACCTCTAACTAGTTTAATAAAGAGCAGCTATTTTTAAATATTTTGTTATTATTTTTAAAATAATTCGTAGAAGTTTTCACTCACAAAAAAGTCTTTGTATGTTTTCGCATAGTTTCAAGTTGGCCAAAACTTTGCAGATTTCACAAGCGCTCATTTTAATACCTTTAAAAATATTGCATTTTCTGAACTGCAAAACTTTTCAATAAGTATTTGCAACTTTAATCAAGAGTTTTTAGTGCTTATATTCAAAAATGAAATTGATGTTTTGAGTACGCAAATGAACTTGAGTCGAGTCGAACGAAACTGTAAAGCTGACAAAACTTAAACTAAACACAAATACACAAAAATTCTTTAGTCAAGTGCTGAGAGCGAAAAACTTTTAAGAGTTTTTTCTACAAAAAGATATAAAGTAAAACTTGATTCAATATTGTTTTAGATCTTTTTTTGCGAATGCTTTTGGCTGCAGCAGCAGAATAAGAGTATTAAATAGTCAAACTGTTTGACACAGGCACATTTACTCCTTCTATAATGTTTACTGTTGCTGTCTAAAGCCTGTGGCCAGGTTGGGTTTTTTGTTGCTGTTGTGGCCTGTTGATTTGGTTTTGCTTGTATTTTGTGTTTTATATTTTGTAAGCGCCTTAAGAGTGCAAAGTAATTTAAGCGCAAAATGTCGAACCCAACACGACGGAAGCGAACCAGCAATGGAATTTAAATTATGCACAGTTGCCCCAAAGGATGCGCGCCCTCAACAAAGGCCAAATGAGCGCGAGATGGATGGGGGTAAGAAAGGAGAAAACAGTAGAGAAGCAGCCAGTGTTGGTCAGCAGCATAAGCGGGTAAAACCTAAAGAGAGATTTTCCTCTTGAAAGCATCACGTGACAACGTGATCAAGACTTAAGTACACTTTGGTCAGCGATATATAGAAGAGCACTTGTCCAGCAGAAGATGCCCATATAGAGCTGCGAACGTCATTTGACAAGCAGATATCGCCAGCATATCGAAATGCTTGTTTTTCATACGCACCGTTGTCCCATCGCATTGAGCTGGCTTCACTGCAGCTGCGGCCATTGATTAACAATGCGTATGTACATGCAACGACATTATCAATGGCCTGTAATGGTTCCCTTGTTGAACAGTGGAGTGTTCCCGCCTGCCTCTTCCATGTCCCTCTCCTCGTCATGACCCGCACACTAACGAATGGGCCCAGTGGGACCCCAAAAACCATTGGAGCGTCCCTTGAAGCACCTTAAATATGTTGTAATTGAAATGCATTTCGGCGCAGCGAATACGTGAACAAACGAGCAAATGAATGAACGGACGAATGAACAAAGAGGCAAGTGCCACACAATAGAAGCTGCAACTCATTACGGCCAACTCGGGAACTCGGGAAAACGGCATAACGGGAATACGGCAACACGGCAACACGGCAACAGTAAAGGCTTGAGCTGGACCAGTCCAGTTAACACTTGTGGTATTGTTCGCCCACATAAGTCGCATTAATTAGCAGCTATTTGCCGGTTGGTCCAACTGAGCTGGTTGCCAGGACAACAATAACTGCGCCGTGGCACTGGCAAAAAAAGCTGAGCTGTTTATATAGGAATGCATTTAAAAGTTGTAGTATTTTATAGAGGCAAATAAAATTTTAAATTTAAAAATGTTTACCGTAAAGTCAGCAATTTCACATATTTTGATAGCTGAAAAATGGAATTGTGAACGGTTTTTCGCCGAGTTATATGACGAGCAAGCTTTTTAAAGGGAGAACTATAAAACCTTAAAATACTAAACATTATTAATTTTGCGTTCATATTTAAGGTTTAGAATATGTGTATTTAAAATATTATTGGCCTAAATTTAGACTTAAGTAATGTTATTACATCAATACTTTTTAAAGGCCTAAAGATTTAGACAAAAATACATTTCAATTAAAACATTTTAATTTCTTCAAGAACATGATGATTTAAATTATGATAAACTTAAATAATTTATAGAATTTTCATATCTTTCAGAACTTTATGATCTAGAGTGCGGAAAAATAAAATGAATAAAGCATGTATAGTATTCAGAACTTAATTGTAAAGTTAATGACAAGTTTAAATTATAAAACTTTTTAACTTTTTTAAACTTTATAATCTTGGTTTTAATAAACTTTTGTTATAACATTTACATGTTTTTAAAAAATTTTATGAACTTAATGATACAGAATAAGTCATATTTATTTTATTAAAAAAATTTAAATATTTTTTTATCAGTGTAGTTGTAATGCAGTTTCCAAAATCATAGCAATAAGCAACACTTCATTCATATCTCAGAGTCGTGCTCATATTTCTGAGTATTTTATATAAAATACGAGCGTTAACTGTGTAAAGTTGAAAACTGTATGCACACATGCACATGCACGCACACACACACACACACACACGCACTCGAAAGCTTGCACATGTGGTGCATCTGCTGCGTAGCAAAATAAAAAAAAATGGAGATAGAAGGAGATAGAAAGAGAGAGGGACAGAGTGAGTGAAAAAAGTGGACAGTTGAATTGCTTAGAAAGCGTGCGAGGCAGTGTCTTAATTTTCCGCAGGATGTGTGCTATGTCAAAAGCAACATTTGATAAATGGTTCACGAGCGTGGAACGAGCAGCAGTTTGGTGTGTATGTGTGTGTGTGTGAGAGAGGAATAGACTGAGTGTGTGCATGTGCATACGTTACGCTCGAATATTTATGTGAAATTTATGAAAAATGCACAAAATATTCGCAACTTCAGGCAGTTCACTGTGGAGTGAACTGCTGTCGGAACTATTTCTTACAGTTTATTCATTTTTTGTTACATATCAGACATATTTTTGTAATGCTTAAATATGCATATAGACTACATATTGTAGCTGACCTAGCTCACGTTCTTTTTTAGTTATTTTCTTAACGTCTACGCTGCAAAAAGAGTTGGTTTTTTTTAACATCTATGCTCGGGGCGGCAAAATGAAGTGAATCTATAGTCGTAGTTATAGCAGATGTTACTGAAAGTATATAAAAAGATGTTAGTGATAAAAGAGTAAGAGAAATGTTCGTAAAAAGGGGTCGAACTAGTGCTCAATTGTAAGCAAATTGTTGATTTAAAGTAAGCAAATTTAGTAGATACAAGTATTTAAAGCACACACACATAAGTTTAACAGGAAAACCACACTAGTGATTTAAAGTACATGCTCCAAGAAGTAGACAGCACATTCACACTAGTGCTTAAACTTATAGATACTCATAGTCTAGCATAATTCTAAACTAAACCGTTTAATCATATGAAAATAAAGCAAAACTCTGTGAATTTTGTTACTTTAAGTTGTTAAGGAAGACAGAGCGAACACGTTCTTGTTAAAAAGTATTTTGTTTAAAACTTTGTGCAACTTTGTCAGCACTTTCCCGGGAAGCGACAAGTCTCAACACGACAAAATTGCTGTAATTGGAGCTGAGAAGCAACTCGAACTTGGAAGTAGAAATTTGAGACCTTTTTCGACTGGTTTTTCATAGGCAAATAAATCATCAAATTAGATACTTTATTAACTGAACTCAAACTTTGCTTTTAAATACATATTTATGTCTTTAGCCATAAAATGGTGAGCACAAATTGTAACCACAATTCGTAACCAATTTTGGAAATTAAATTACAATTTGAATTAAGCTCCATTGAAAGGACTGTGGCAAATGCGAAGCTAATGCGATTATATTGAATGTAAGTCGAATGGGTCGATTGTCAATACAGAGATATTTAAATTAATTATGCATTTGTGGCTAAATTCAATATTCAATTAAAATCTGCACAAGATTAAACCAAAAGCTTCAATAATTTTTTTTATTTAAATTTTTTTTGAATTTTGTATGTGACAGCTGCTCAATCAATACTAATTGAGGATTGTCAATCAATAAATTTATTCTCATAATTTATCAGAAATTACTTTGGCCATACTTTTTCCCTGCCTATAGGCATTTGGCTAAGAAAGTTTTCTTGGCCAAAAGTTGGGCAAGTTTACAACTTAATGAAATGGCTAAAAGGACACTCCCTCTCTCTCTCCCTGTATCTTTTTATATACTTGAGATACTTATGTATCTGAATGTTTAAATGACAATTGAGCTAATTGCATTTGTTTGGCAGCACGTGCCCCAGTAAAGGCAGTTGGCCTTATTCTTTTGGCCATAACAAAAGCAAAATGAAATCGAGTAAAAAGTTTGAGATTTTTACGAAAATTTCAACGAAATAAATTAAGCACTTCGTAAGATATTTATCTTAATTTTCTGTCCTGTCCAACGGCACAATAAAAACAACAAGAATAACAACAACAACTAAAAGAAGAGCCAAAGAGTTAAGTTACTGGGTAATAAGCACAAAAACAAAGTTCATAGCCAAAAACCAAAACCAAAAAAAAAAAAGAGAAGAATTTTTTCTGCTTCGCTTTCGTGCCCCTTTTAAGGCAGCATAAATAAATAAACCGATTTCTACAGGACATTCTGACAGAGGGTTGCCAAGGGACCAAAAGCGGATGCCGTCGCAAACGCGATTCCAAATGCTTTTAAGTGCCATGAAAACCTGAAAAACGAGGAAATCTTCCCAAAAAAAAAATGGTAACAAAAATCAAAAAAAGCACAAACTCCATAAATAATAATAAAAATCAAATATATACATATAGTACATCATACATACATACATATATATCAAAGTCACACTTCATTTCAATCACGAACCACTGAATTTCCTGCAGCGCTGTCGCTGTAGCTGTCACTGAAACAATAAAAAAAGGAAAAAAAATAGCAAAAATATTATTTACAAATCAATTCAGTCGGCAATAAAAGAAAGAGAGTTTTTAACTTAATTACAAACTGACATTCAGGAATCTTTTCAAACATTTTTGGAAAAAAGCTAAATTTAAAAAAACTCAAATCGGGGCCTAAAAATAACTTAAAACTCACTTTGAGTGACAATATATAGAAATATTTTGTGCTAGAAAATGTGCGTTTATATGTCAATGATACCAGAAGAAGCATACAGGTAGGTATGAGGAGCTGATGTGCCTAGAAATACCCTGTAGACCAATTTGTTAGAGTAGAAAGTTAAGGTAGTCAAAAAGTTTGTATGAAAAAAATTAAATTAAATTAAATTAAATAATAAAAAAATATACAATTTTATTGATAAACCTTTATAAACACCTAAGCTACCCCTTTGAGCCACTTTCATGAACTTAGGGTATCAAAAGGATGCCAGACATTCACGTCACCAAAAAAGGCCCAGCAAAGTGGCGACATATTTGGAGTATACACACACAACACACATACACTACGCACCCACACACCCACTTACCCACTCACCCACTCAGACATCCGTAAATAAACCAATAGATGGCTAAGAGAAGGAAAATATTAAAAAAAGGGTTACTCTGGAGCCACTCGACGGTTTTGTTTGACTTACTCGGACATTTATTTGGCCCACTGCTAGGCAGTAAAAAAGGGAAAAAATAATAAGACAATAAATAAAATTTGAGCATAAATGGTAGTCAATAGCTGGCATTAAAGCTGTATCACATTATGCCAGATTCTATTTATGAATTTATGCGCCAAACACTGAGAGAAAAAACGCTGCACTCAAAGGACTTTGAAGCACATACTAAGGAGCGACTAAAGTAAACTAATGACTAAGTAAGTAAGATTGAATCTAATTAAAGTATCTTGAATTTAATTAAAGCATTTAGTGTGGCACTTGAAATAAGTGTGCGAAAACTTAAATTAAATCAAAGGACTTCAACTCGAAGGATGTGAAAGTTTGTTTGCTTCTCGTTTATGTATTTATGTGCATACTTAATGAATTTAATGTTTTATTAATGTAAGTACTGTAAGTTGCTGCATGTGTCAAGCTCTTAAGTGACAAATAATTAACAACACTTGTGTCAACAAAGCGCAGGCGACAAAGGCAACAGGGCGCAAAGGAGCCTTAAGGACTTGCCAGGACTTGGCGAAAGACTGCCAGCCGTGAGACATAATCTGTTTAATGTAATTTGCAATTTATATTAAGCTATTGAAGTTTTATTGAATGCCAGCAGCAGCAACAGCAGCAGCAGCAGGCAGGAAAGAGTATTCCACGTCTGCCTCTGCCAATTTCCCTTCTCCCCTACTCTCCTCTGCCACGGAAATGATGCTGCTTGCCACATATTACATGGATATGCTGCAGGATGTGGGCGGATCTCATCGATTTCTCCATTTTGTATTTACCAGAAGTAAAATTCATACAATTTGCAATACGAAGCATTCTGGCAGCAGAGCAACAGAGCAGCACGCACTCAATGCATCAATCTGAAAAGCTGTAGCATAATATATGTATTTAAATGAAAATAAGCACAACCACTCACCAGCCCACACACACACACATACAAGTACAGTGAAGCATATGAGTGTGTATAGCAAAATAGTTGCCATCGCATCCTGTTGCACATGTAAAAGGTAAACTCATATTTTTCGAGTAGTAATCGGAATTATATTGCAAGTCACGTAATCTCCTTTTTATATGCATTACACTGCCCTTCAAAAGTAAGCACTTACTACCCCTTTTACCCCTTTTACCCTCCACCTGTTCACACATCACCTGTGCAGAGGTAAAAACCAGAACAGACTTATGACTCTACTCAGCAGTATTCAATATGAAAAGTTTACAAATTGTTGACAATGAATTCAAATTATGCATTTCTTATAACATTTTATAAAGTGGTTTCAGTTAAAAGGTAATAAGCTAACTGACTGTACATAAAAATCGTTTCTTAAACACTTAAATAGATGAAATAAGTTAAAAGAAAATTAGAAAACATTTTTGATCTGCTAAATAAATTATTTGAGTAAAAGCACCTAAAATATACTTAGGTTTAATAGAAAAATATAGAAAAATTTAAAAATAATTTTTTTATTTTATAAAAAAAAATAAAAAAAAAAAAAAAAAAAAAAAAAAAAAAAAAAAAAAAAAAAAAAAAAAAAAAATTTTTTTTTAAAAAAATAAAAAAATTAAAAAAAAAAAAATTAAAAAAAAAAAAAAATAAAGTTGAAATTTCTTAAAATTTATTTAAAATTTAAATGATCTTTTTCTAAATAATAACAATCCTTTAATTTATAATTAATCTTTATGGTACAAAAATTTTAAATTAACAGTAAAAACCCAAAGAGACCTAAGAACTCTTACCCCTCCCTGTAAACAATAAAACTTTCTTAAATTAAGCTCAAATATACACACCTTAACGCCTTTAGTATTCAACAATAAAATATCAACTATTTTTTTTTTTTGATTTGTTCATTTCGTGGAAGTTAATAAAATGGCACCAAATGTGCCACTGTCAGTTGCATCAGCTACCATTTTTTTAGTCATGCAGCAGCTTCAAAAAAAACCAAAAATTGATGCAAATTGTATATTGTCAATTCATGCCACTAACAACAGTGAGAACTGCAGCAAAAGCTGATGAAAGAGGGGAGGGGAAAAAGGCAGTGACAGTGGTGCAATCATGATTGACACCAGACCAAAATAAAAGCAATAAACAAGAGTAACAACAGAAGCAACTACAAACCACCCAAACACATTGAAAATTCAACAAATGCAAAAAAAAATAAATAAATAAAAAATATTAAAGTTTTTAAATAAATATTCATGTTCTGTGATGCTGACCCGTATTATTGTTGGCACACATACAAACAAAAAAATTGTGTTTGCTCTGCCACGCCCACCGGAACGTGGTAATTGAATTAACCAGCCCACAATCCCAAACACACAAACAGACACACACACACACACACAGGCACACACAGGGCACCCGTTAAGCCCGATAAGTCAAAAAATGGTATATAAATTAAGGTTTTAAAGTTGAGCACACAGTAAAGTCAGTTAAAACAAATATTAAAAATTTAAAACAAAGTGATAGACTACTAGATGCTCTACTTTTATGAAACTTTTTATTATTATTATTTTAATATAAATTATTCATTTGTAGCAGACTAAACCAAACTAAATACTAATATTTTTATACCCTGTTTTGGGTTGTAAAGTATGTACGGAGAGCGTGGCGACCCCATAGTATATATATTCTGATCGCACACGCCGAGTGATATAGCCCGTTGTTTGTTGTCGTTGTCTGTGTCTGTGTCCGTCTGTCCGTCCGTATGAACAACAGATTTCGATGGTAAGAGTAAGTTTGAATTTGGTCTCTATCGACACGATATTAGTCGTATACAGAATCTTTTTTCATGCCACGCCCCGTTCGCACAATGTGAAAAACTAGAAACACCTCGTAAAATTGATGTTTTAGCGAATATCTCGTAACTTGGTACTTAACACCCATTGGTCGGTTCCTGAGACGGCATAATTGTTTTTCATCAAAATTTGGACTGCCACACCCCTTCCCACGAATAAAATAATTTCAACTTATGCATTTTAGGCATATTTTTTATGTACGTATTTTTTTACATTCTTTGAGACAAAATATATTAAACTATCCTGAAGGTTGCATTTAATCACATAAAAGGCTGACATGTAGTTAATTGAACAATTTAATGCATGGTGGCAGATACAACAAACATGTAGCGAACGTTCTGCTTGCGCGGCAGCGCTTCCCGATGCTGGCCGTGATTGTGTTAATTTTTTGTGTATTTTTGTTTACGTTTTTTGTATATTTTCCTTATTTTATTAAGATGTCGAATAAATGCATTGTGTGTTCTTTTTTGTTATCTTATTCTTCTTTACATTTTACTTAAATTAATTTTCAAGTTTTTAATTTAATTTATTTTTTAACCTCTTTGAATCTTTGAACCAAAGTTTTAATTGTTAATTTAAAACTTGTCTTAAGTTAGTAGAAAGTTATCCAATATTCTTACTTTTACTTTTGTTGCCACCGTATTCAATCTCTCGATTGGCATTGATGCCTGATCTCTATCCCTTTGGGTGCGCAGAACACGGCAGAGAAAAAATGGCGAAAATTCTTTGAAATGTAAGCTTAAGGCAACCCTTTTTTTTTATGGGGCCAGCAGAGGTTTTATGGACAGCCGTAGGTGGTATGACTGATAAGCAAAAGGGTCGCAATTAGTAGAATTCCATTCTTGTAGCCAACAACGAACGTTGGCTAACAAAGCTCTTTGGCATTGAGGCACGTTCTGAATCCGCTATTAAGTTTCATTGGGACAGCAAGGATACCAAGAAGTGGGTAAGTGGGTAAGTGGTAGTGGGTGTGGCAGTGGAAGGTAGAGTAGCACCAGTATAGCGAATGACATAGTTTTGTGCTATATATTGTTCTAGTCGGATTTAAATGGACTTTGGCTTGACCATTCGATATGCATGGAAATCAAACTACAATTAGAAACAGACTCCCCAGACCAGTTGGCCCAGTTGTTGTTGGCAACCTCAGGGGGCTATTAAAGAGCAGAGCCTAAACCACACTCACACACACACACACACACACACACACACACACCCACTGGCACACAAACCAAACGGGATAACGGAACGTATACTCGATTTGTTGTAATGCTTATGCAGCACTATAAGTTGATCCACAATCGGTCGGCGTAGAGCTAAAGAAATTGGGTTTTGTTTGCTCGGCGGTGCTGGACGTATCAAATTATCTATTTATGTAGCAGACTAGCAATGTATTTGCAGCTTAACTAACAGCAGGATAAACAGCCAAAGGCTCAATCAAACGCCTGACGGCAAAGAATTTTCTCGATTTGTTGCATGTTTTTGATACGATGAAACCCAAAAAAAAAAAAATAGAAAAAATTATATAAAATACTCGTATAGAGTCGTGGCTAAGCCAGACGTTTCGTTATGGGCGACAGCACAGTTTGTTTGGGCCTACTTTGTTGGCCTTTTTGTGATTTATTTAGTTAAGCTGTCTCAAAGCCAAGCAATGCACGAAATCCAGCACACAAATTATGGGCGCTAGTGTGTAAGACGAAGCTTCTCCCTCTCTTTCACTCACCATTCTACTCTCTCACTCACTCTCTTCTATACCTCCCTCCCTCTCACACTCCCACTTGACCATTGGCGATCCAGGCACACAGCTAATCAACTCCCACAAACAACAAACTTAGACGTATTTGTATCTGTATCTATATGTGTAAATGTATCTGTATCTCAAGCTGTATCTGTTTATTTGTTTATACTTTTATATCTTTAATCTGGCAACTGGCACCCGCTGAACACTTCAAACTTCATTTGGCACCAAGATGCCAGACCATGCATCACAGCTGTCCGTTTAGCCGGCACCAAATGAGACGCACGAGCGAGCAGAGGCCACACGGAGAAAGGACTTTGCTTCCAGATCCTCTTGAGCCTAGATCTAGGTGACAGGCGCTTGACACATGCGGGTCAACTGCCAGTACAAAGGGCAACAAAACCGAAAAGTGTTACAAAATAAGAAATATGTGCAGACATTTATATGTCCGTATTCATATACAGATAGATATATCTATATATATTCGTCTGTTTATGTGTGAAACTTATTCAAGCAGGAAACGGGGGTAAATAGTGGAAACAGGAGAAGGATTTTGGGTGGACCATGAGTCGCATTTAATTTTACGGCAAATGAGTTAATTAGTTGATTTAGTTGCCGCTTTTGCAGCAGCCACAAAGTCCATTAATCATTCACCGAAAGGCAGTAAACATTATTTTGCTGAGCAATGATCATCCATTTCCATAGCCTATAAATTGCACGACATTATTAACATTTGCACACGCACATTGTAAGCTGATTGCGGCTTTTATGGTCTGCCACGCCCACCTAAACATCCACCTGTACCTGTGCCCCACTCTCACTCCCCCTGTCAGCTGTTGTCGCTCATTAAAATTCGCATTCAAACATTTTGCAAATACATATTAACAAACCTTTTACACGAGTCCTTTAATCGCACGGATTTTGTGGCCTCACACAACTGTGTCCTTCCCCAGGGATGCGGTAACTGCTGTGCCAGCTGCATGAGTGCTTTGATAAAGTTTCAAGGGCTGCGAACCCCAAGAAGTCGTCGCACAAATCGAGCGGAAACAAGGACTAGAACAACACAAAGGGGCGAGTAACGAGTAGTGGTTAGCAAGTACCGAGTACTAACTAACGAGTAGTGGGTACTGACTGACGAGTACCAAGTACCAAGGGCTACCTTACTGTCAAGTGTGCCGCATTTACATTGACCATGGCCCTGAACTTTATTTGAGCCAAAAACTGACTGACTGACTGACTGACTGACTGACTGACTGACTGACTGACTGACTGACTAACTAACTAACTGACTGACTGACTGGATTACGTAATGAAGGCAATGCCAGACAAACGTCTCAAAATGAGTTCTCACACTTTCACCCACAAACACACACACACACACACACATAAGCACTTGACATTGCCCATCATCAGTGCTTTGCCGAGATGAGAATCTTGTCGCAATGCCGCACTACTTAGCGACCATTGTGGGCGTTAGTTGGCTGGGCGTGGCTGCATTTTAAGCGCCTTTAAGTGACTGCAGTGTTAAGTTAAGCAATTTGTAATTTGTATTTTTTGTCTACGCCTGGTCATTGCTTTGATTACCGATGCGCAAAGTTCATGACTCGAAGACTTCCAAATAGCAAACAATTGTGGAACAAACTTTCTTCTTGCTCTTGTTGTTTTTGTAGTTGTTGTTGTCGTCGTCGTCGTCGTCGTTGTTGTCGTTGTTGTTGGCGCCTTTGTTGATGCGACAAAAGTTTCATTTGGTCGCCTGGTGTAGTTTACACCAGCCTAACCGCTGTCGTCAACGAAATTTTTAACTTCATTTAGAACTCATTAAAAACTTTTGCATAATTGCATAAATTTGCAAAGTCAATGGTAAAACTTCAAGCTAAACAACACTATGCACGAACTGTGTGTGTGTGTGTGTGTGTATTAAAGGTAATTAAAGGAAGCCCAAACAAAAATTATACATCAAAAACTTGCTTTAATTATTTGACAATATTCGGAATTTTAATTAAAATCCAATTTCCAATCAAATGATTTCATATGCAAAGCGGCTTAAATGTTCTGGGAATTGAAGAGGAAGCGAATAGGCAACGTAAGGATCAGAACTTGCTCTATCTCCCTCCCTCTCTCATATGTACTCTGCCGCCTCTATGAAACGCACAGCCTTTTTATTTGTCATCTTTGCACATATGTGTGTTTGTGTGTGTGCATGCGTGTATGCATGCAGATGCAGACAGATAACATGACATCTGTATTTATGTACATGCTCTTTGCACACACAGATTAGCACTTGTCTGTTAACAGCACTCAAAGCTCTGTTAACAGTGCATGTTCATTGCATTTGCAATAAAAGCTGTAAAGCTTTAACAGGCGTGCTGAGCTTTGCAGCACTGTTAGGTTGTATAAGCTTTTGCTTACCAAGCCACAGCTGTACAGTGGTTGAAATGAAATTATTCTAGGCAATTTATTTAACATTTTGGTTTTATTAAACTTTTAGTGACTTTTAATAAATTCTATACATACATAATAAAAATTGTAGTGTGTTTTTTTCTAAATATTTATTTAAGTATATGTTAGTATGCATGTAATGAACATTTATTGGTTGTGTTGCTGATGTTGTTGTTATTGTACTAGCTGCTAAAATGATTTGGCAACAACAATTTTCAACTGTCTCCGCAAATTGCAATCAATTCACAGAATTCCCCATTCTCTGACAACGAACAAACAAAATATCTCTGCATATTTTCAACATTAAATAACATTCTATTTACTTTAGGACAATAAACAAACAAATAATCAATATAATTTTAAATGTACTTGTAATTTTAGGTAGATTTAGATTTTCATTAAAAACATTTTTTGTTTTGTGTTGCATTTAAAGCAGTTTTTGCACTTAATATTTCATTGTTTTTAGTACATATATGTATATATATTTATATTCTTTTCATTTTATCATTTTATTTTGAGTTAAATTGCTGTACAAATTGTTCACATAGTTCGGTGCAGGGAACTCACAACAATAGGGGGTAAAGAGGGGCAGGGACATGGACTAAGAGAGGGGGGACGGGGACGGTAGTACAGAAAAGATAATTTGTTTAATACTTGTGCGAACTGATCTAACTTCTTAAATTGAACAAAATAAAAAAACAATAGAGCAAAAGCGGTGCAAGCGAAAATAATAATACAAAATTGTTCATTGTTTTTTAAGTTTTTGGGGTTTTTTTTAAAGTTTTTTTTTGGAATGCTACGATTCTGTATGCGAAAAGAAACCGAGAAATAATAAACAATACAAATACTCAGCACACACACACTTAAAACCTAACAAAAAGAACTATAAACTTTAACAAATGATCGACGGTTCGGCAACAGAATAATTGAAGAAGGATAATAATATTGTTTAAAATTTTTTGTTTTGTTTTTTTTTTTTTTGTGTGTGTTTTGGTTTGGAGACAATTAATTGGATTTATGTACATTTTAGCATAACTTGATTAGTTAGAATAGTTGATCATAATTTTGATAACTTAGAAATCACACACACATATTAAAATAGTTTCCACTCATATTTGGTGATAAGATATTTTAGATATTTAACTAGTTATTGTTTACGCTGCACTTCGGCTCTCTCTACGATGTATACACAAATTAAATCAAATCGATATTGAAACTTTAAACATTGATATTATTAATATCTCATTAAGTGGGTATGTATTGGTAGTTATCATGTGTATATTGTTTATATATATGTATATATATCAGCGTGTATATATAGAGACATATACACAGCGGATTATTGCAGAAGGAGGGCGCTTCGCACGCTGCGCCGCCAGCTTAAATTATGAATGAAACAAAATTTTGGACATAAATCAAAAACAAAACAAATTTAAAACAGAATCTAATGGCGCGAGTCCCTAGGATAGAATTCAGCCAAAATGGAGGCTGGAATACGCTTAAGCATCTCCTTGGGGAAGATACGCAGCAACTGCCAGCCAATGTCCAAGGATTCGAAGACAGTGCGGTTCTCGTAGTTACCCTGTATAGAAAACAAAATAAGAATAAGAATTCCACTTGCGATTTTTTTTAAATTGATCTCACCTGAGAGATGAAGTTCTTCTCGAATTTGGTCAAGAATTCCAAGTACAACAAATCATCGGGCGTCAAAGCCTCCTCACCGACGACAGCCTTCATGGCCTGCACATCCTTGCCGATGGCATAACAAGCGTACAGCTGATTGGACACATCAGAGTGATCCTTACGGGTCATGCCCTCACCAATGGCAGACTTCATCAGACGTGACAGAGATGGCAACACGTTGACTGGTGGATAGATCTGTCTGTTATGCAGCTGACGATCAACGTAGATCTGGCCCTCAGTAATGTAACCAGTCAAATCAGGAATTGGATGGGTAATATCATCGTTAGGCATAGTAAGAATTGGAATCTGAGTGATTGATCCATTGCGACCCTCAACACGACCGGCACGCTCATAAATGGTAGCCAAATCAGTGTACATGTAACCGGGGAAACCACGACGACCGGGCACCTCCTCACGAGCAGCGGACACCTCACGCAAAGCCTCAGCATAGGAAGACATGTCTGTCAAGATGACCAGCACGTGCTTCTCGCATTGGTAGGCCAAGAACTCGGCAGCGGTCAGAGCCAAACGTGGTGTAATGATACGCTCAATGGTGGGATCGTTAGCCAAGTTCAAGAACAGGCACACGTTCTCCATGGAACCGTTCTCCTCGAAATCTTGCTTGAAGAAACGGGCAGTCTCCATGTTCACACCCATAGCGGCGAACACGATGGCAAAGTTATCGGTGTGATCGTCGAGGACAGATTTGCCCGGCAGTTTGACCAAACCGGCTTGACGACAGATCTGGGCAGCAATTTCATTGTGTGGCAGACCAGCAGCCGAAAAGATAGGAATCTTCTGACCACGAGCAATGGAGTTCATCACATCGATAGCAGAGATACCAGTCTGGATCATTTCCTCGGGATAGATACGAGACCAGGGATTAATAGGTTGACCCTGAATATCCAAGAAGTCCTCAGCCAAAATTGGAGGGCCTTTGTCGATGGGTTTGCCGGAACCGTTAAACACACGTCCCAACATATCCTCAGACACAGGTGTACGCAGAATATCACCGGTGAACTCGCAGAGCGTGTTTTTCGCATCAATGCCAGAGGTGCCCTCGAACACTTGGACAACGGCCTTGGAACCGCTCACCTCCAGAACTTGGCCAGAACGCACGGTTCCATCGGCCAGACGCAGCTGCACGATCTCAGCGAACTTGGGGAACTTGACCTCATCGAGAATGACCAGAGGACCGTTTACACCAGACACCGTCTTATAGGCTATCACATAAAAATAATAGCGAGAAAAATAATGGAAATATATTATAGGTTTTCACAATCAATTAAATGTCATTTTAGGTTACAACAGCGCAAACGCTGCTCACATGAACGCAAAGCAGTGAAGCACAAGTGGCTGACTGCCAATAAGAATCTGATAAGAAAATAAACGTCAAAAAATCGTAGTGAGTGTTAAGGGGGAAAAGTCAGCTGACTGGCAAACCGTATTTAAGCAGTTGCTTTGCTTGGATAAAAGCAGCTCGTGCTTGCACATTAACTAAAAGAAACGAGCGATAACGAAAAACAGTGTAAAATGCAATACAAATTATGTGTTACATAAAATATAAATCTTTGATTTATAGCATTTTAATGCTACCACTGTAAAAATCTGCCCTTATTTCAATTCGCACATTTTACATTCCAATAATCATAGATTAGTTTTGAAATTTGAAAATTAGCAACGTTTAAAAGCACTGCTCTCCCCTTTTACGCATTTGCCTCCCACCATTCGCTAGTCAGGTGCTATCTGGTTGTGCGCTTTGAATGGCAATAGCAAACAGCTGAGCTCAACGATCAAGTCATGTGACGGTGAAAATTTTTAATAAGACGGAATTAGTGAGTCTAATTGGGGTTTCTTGAGTCCCGTTGGATTCGCAACACTGTTTTAAATGTGTAGGGAATGTTTATTGTTCTTGTGGGGGTGTAGGAACGTTGCCAAAACACTATATTGATTTTCTGTTTCGTGTTCTGCTTTCCCGCACGATTCGTATAAACTGTCATGGCGGCCGATTGCCCTTGCTTTGGGCGCAGCAAAAATACAATTTTAAAATGCACTTTTCTCAAAAAAACACTAAATTGTATATTATTTAGATACTCACTCAAACGTGGCTGCGAGATAAAATCCCGAGAAACGGCAAGGACATGCTCCCGTTGTGCTTGTTGGGCGTTCATTTTGCGGAATGAATTTTCTTTCTATACGAGCTTGCCTCTACCTAGAAAAGTGCACAGCAAATTTCGAGCTGCAAACGAAACGAAACAGTTTTAATTAATTTTATTGATTTATTCTCATGTTCGGAAGATAATTCCAATTAAAGTTGGCGTTTCAACATACAATTTTTCCGTTTCAATTAATACTGAGCGACACACACGCAAAATTTTGGCCTGCGACGTCGTTGCAAGTACGAAGAAAAATCACTTTGATACGGGACCAGTCAGTGTAAATTTGTTGTGACGTCACGTGCCGTCACATGACTTTGCGTGTGACCACATTTTAATGTATTTTATGCTTTGATGTTGTTCAACACTAGTAGTTTTCGGCATGCAACCCTGAACTGTACAAACAACTCTGTGAAGGCATTTTTAGGCACATTTTGACATTATTGGATTAAGCGAAGAAAGTGTATTTTTTTATGTTCAAATTAATTAAATTATAATAGTTAACAATTGTTAGGAACAACCAAATGCGGCATTACATGAGTTCAACGTGCGATACAAATTAACACCAGCCATAGTTATTGAAAATTCGAACAATCTTAGAAAAACAACAACCGCTCATACAAAAAAAAAAAAAAAAAATCGGAGAAAACACAACTGCAGCAACAGCACACAAAGAGATAGCGCAAGGCAGCGACGACTACAAATACACGCCACAGCGACCAATACAAAAAACCCGTTTCTTGTGTGTGTTTCTTTTTTATTTGCATTGCATTGCAGCCAAAGCGGACGCTGCGGCATTTCGTGGCAGAGGCAGATCATAAAAGGGGCGTGTCACCGTCAAACGGCCTGTAAACAACTTGCTGCATTATGATGGTTGAGTCCGACGGCACCGCCGACGCCACCCGCCGTCTCAACGTTAAGAAACAAACGCTCGATGATGCGTACGCTGTTCCCGCAAACTTCCTCGAAATCGACGTGGTCAATCCGCTGACAACCATGGCGGCAGGCAAAAAGCGATACACGGACTACGAAGTTCGCATGAGAGTAAGTGAAAAGGGGCGCTTTCATCCGGCAGGGCTGCAAAAAAAAAAACAATTGTTGATAAAACAGCATAAAATTCATTGCCTAAAACGATGTAAATATGAGTGCTTGCGTGCATGTATGTGTGTCTGTGTGCGTGTGTGTGTGTGTATGGGTGAAACTGTATGTGTATGAAAAATACGCCTATAAAGTTAAGCGATAATTAGTCACAACAAAAGGCGTTTTGTATTGCATTGTGTTGGCCGTGGAATTTTGTATTCTGATTTTTTTGAGTTTTTTTTTTTTTGGTTGCGTTAATACATTGAGTCATGCGCCGATATAGGAAATACGATATGCGGGCAGAGAGACACGCGCCTGAGAAGTGACAATACCAAAAAGATAAAGATAAAAATAATTTCACATTATTACATTAATAACAATCTTAAGTTGTAAATTGTTAAATTAAGCTAAATTAAACATTTCCCTGTTTCACTTAGACCAACTTGCCGGTGTTCAAGGTGAAGGAGTCGAGCGTGCGACGTCGCTACAGCGACTTTGAGTGGCTGAGAAATGAGCTGGAGCGGGATAGCAAGGTAAGCCAAGGATTAGATAGAATTAAATACAATTTATACAATTTGCCGGTCATTTAGATTGTGGTGCCACCGCTGCCGGGTAAGGCCTGGAAACGACAAATGCCATTCCGTGGCGATGAGGGATTATTTGACGAGAGCTTCATTGAGGAGCGACGAAAGGGACTGGAAGCGTTTATCAACAAGATTGCTGGACATCCGCTGGCGCAGAATGAGCGCTGTCTGCACATGTTCCTGCAGGAGAATGTCATCGATAAAAACTATGTGCCCGGCAAGATACGCAACACATAAGAAGACGCAGGGCCAGACGACAGACAGGGCACTGAAACTGCAGCTGCAACCATAGCAATGCAATTGAAGCAAACACTCGAACAAACAAATGAAAAACCACAAAAAAAAAGAAAAGGAAATAAGAAAAACTTTACAGAAATAGAAATAGAAAAAAAGAGAAGGAAAAGGAAAGAGAGCAGAAATGGTTACGAAATCTATTAGGCAAAATCAAATCGTGTGTATGTGTGTGCTTAGCAAGTTACAACTAAATAACAAAAGTAATAGATGTTAAATGAACATAAAAATTTATAATAATTATTATATGGCTAACTGCTTTTGTCGGCAAGACGGAGACAGAGAGACGGAAGAGAGAGAGAGAGAGCGAAAGCAAGAGAGCTTGAAGAATGAAGTGGCTCAGTTAATGTTGAGCGGCTCTAGTTGAAAACAAAAGAAAAACAAAAAAAAATATTTGGAATTTTTATTGCTAAATTCAATTGTTTATATGCAATGGTATACATACAATACAATACAATATATATTATACATACATATATATGTTATTATACAATACATATACATATTTACCTAAATAGTGTACATAATACATAAAACAAACAAAATCTCCCATTTGTGGACTCTTGTCGTCTCATTATAAGTAGTGTCCATCTAACCTGGCCAATAGTCTACTTTTTGGCCATTTGTTTTGGACGCAAGTCGCTCAGAAATTGAATAATCTCGAATCTTAAGAGCAAGTCCTTTGATCCCCTCCCTACCCCTTCCCACACTATTAGTCGTTGTATAAAAATTGAATTATAATTGAGTTTGAAATTGCAATAACATATAGTAAAAAATAAAGTTACCCTCCAGCTCTATGGTATATATATTGTATATGGATCGAAACAGTTGCATCTGTTTTATTTTGGAAAAATTACCGAATATTTTTGAATCATTTTAGTAAAAAAATAAATAAAAAACGATATGTGTATTGTACTTCGAATCAAACCTAAAATAATTCCAATAATAATACATGTATTTTACTAAATTGTCTAAAGTGTTTTGATTGTTTCTAGATTTATTTGTTTTAGAATCTATCAGTTTTGACACTTGATACGCAAACAGAGGAAACACAATTCACAATTTAGTTTTATCAGAAAAATAAACTACAAAAAAAAAAGTTATATATATTTTATAGCAACAAAAAAAATAAATGTTTCGTAGATTGTTGAGGTAAGTAAAGTTATGGGATTTAATTAGTCGCGGGTGAAATGCATCAAAAATTATGGAAAAACCATTTCTGGGTAGCTAAAAGTTAAAAGAAAAATGTGGATTCCTCCAAAAGTCTTTAAAAAATAGTTTTCATTTATATTTTCCAAATTTAAAACCAATTTTCAAATTTCAAACTCTTTAACGCGTTGAGCGCCAAAAGCACGTTCGTGAGTGCGTGACTGCTCACGAGAGCTGCTTTGGCGCGCTCTTTGTGCGCAGGGCTGCAGTAAAACTGTAGCTGTGCGAGCGAGACAACCATATGGTGCAAAACAAATGTATATGTGTGTGTAGGGTTGTCATGTGTAAGTTATTTTTTGTTTTTTTATTTTTGGCATGGACACGGCGGATTCTCCGACAAAAACGCAACCCAGCGATGATGAAAACTACAATTTGCTTTGCCAAGCCCACGAACAGTTCAACAAGTAAGCAATGCGCATAAATCCCAACAGTTAACAGTTGTAAATTTACCACTTTCCTCTCATTTCTGCCACTTGCCGTGCCCTGCCCAGTTCTGAGTATGACCGCTGCATGGAGTTGCTACAGCAGCTGGAGACGAAAGGTGAGAGCAGTGGTCTAATACTGCGGCATAATCGAGCCGTAGTTAAATACTATAAAGGCGGCTGCATGCAACACCAGACGCTGCTGCAGGAATTGGAGCAGCTATCAGATGCCAAGCCGGTGTCTCAGAGTGGCCCAGGTGGTCAGGTGGGACTGTCGCTGAAGCATGCCGGTGGCAGTGCCATTACCGTGGCGAGATACAACAAGGCAGTGATCTACTACCATCGGCATATGTATGGCACAGCGGTGGAGCGACTGGCGCCACTTGTGGCTCGTTTGGAGGCACTAGAAAAGCACATGGCAGCACTAGTGGCTACGTTGCAGCTGCAGCTCCTGCTGGCCACCAATCAACTGAATCGTGCCGAAGCATTTCTCGATTATTTGCAATACAAGCTCAATCTGGTGGCCAGTGCACCTAGTCCCAACTCTGCCAACTCCAGTCCTAATACCAGCGGCAATGCAGATGATGTGGCATCAGGCGCCACTGCCGCTGCTGCTGCTGTTGCGGCCGCTGCAGCAGCGGCCACCTCCACGCTGGCAGCGGCATCCCCCAACACACTGGAGTCAACTGTGGCACGTGTGGCAGGCGAAAGTGGCAGCACGCTGCAGTTGCTCCAGTTGCTGACGTTGGTGCTGAATCGCAAGCCCGTGGTCATCATAGAAGATGGCACACCGCAGTCAGCGGAGTTAAAGGCGCTGCAGTACTACATCATGAAGGACTTTCAGATGGCCGCTAAGCAGCTGATGCGCATCAACAATGAGTGCACCCAGGCGGGGTAAGCTACCCAATTAGATTTGCTATTCCTTAGGTAACAATTCCATTCCCTACAGCACTGTAACACCGCAGCTGAGCACGTGCATTGCCAATAACATGGGCGTCATTCATTTGCGAGTACGGCACTATGCCATTGCGGCCAAGTTCTTTCAGAATGCCTTGAGATTCGATCAGCAGCTGGCGGACAATCTGCGACAGAGTACGCTGCAAACCATGAGCTCGGCACGCTCCTGCGAGATTATGTACAATTTGGGCATAGCCATGCTGCATCTGCGTAGGCCTAAGGAGGCGTTCCAGTGCTTCCTAGTGCCCATCAAGCAGTATCACAGCAACCCACGTCTCTGGTTCCGCATGGCAGAGGCGTGCATCATGGAGCACGAAACGGTAAGTGCTTCAAATTCACTTTCCTGAGACTTAAACAAATCCTTGACTCTTAGAAACTGCGTGGAGAGGAGCGGCAATCCTTCGAGGGCGTTCTAAACTCATCCATTTCCAAGCCATATGCGTAAGTATATCTTAATCCTTACCAGAACTCCATTCACATTTGTTTTCCTTGCTAAAACAGAGCTCAATCGTCTGCGGTGCCGGAACCTACGCTGGAATTTGCTGCTCTATGCCTGCGAAGTGCTCTTACCTTGGCACTTCAGTACAGAGCCACCTTCCATAAGGTCGCCTCGCCGGAGGAGACGCTGGACCAGAAGGAGCAACAGCTGTGGAGTCAACAACAGGACAATAACTTTTGCAACCCATCGAAACCGATTAGCTTAGAATCACTGGAGAACATGTTGGCTGCCATTTATGCAGCGCATAGCTTTGTCTCCCTACGCCTAGGAGATCATGTTACGGCCTTGGAAATGGCCAAACAATTGCTCCAGAGTGAACGTCTCTCCGATGCTCACAAGTAAGCATAACTTCTCCCTTCTCTAATCTTTGTTAACCCTTGAAATTCTCTACAGATTATTGGGTCACATGTACGCTGGTGAAGCACTCATCATGATGGACAAGGCACCTGAGGCACGGGAGTATCTGGAGCCGACATTCGTGAACACACTCAATGCACTCGATCTGGAGACACGAGATTGGCAACTCAAGTCACTGGAGGCTGCCCAGAATGTGGTTCGATACAATTTGGCCGTTGCCTTTGCCCTGCAAAATGATTTCCAGGCCTCCAAGAACCTTTTGGGAACACTCAGTCATCCCATTGTGAGCAACAAGGCTCAAATCCTGCATCGCTATGTCGAACTCAAGATGAGCACAACCGGTGCCCTCAACAATTAGACAACAAATTGTGTAAATATCATAGACGGAATCAAAGAAGCAAAATAATACGGAATGTAAATATAGATAAATCACTGACAGACATCAGCTAAAAACGGTATTTCATTTAACGAACAAGTTTTTTGGATTACTTTTTAAGCATTTAAGTATGTAAGTAAGTTCCAGCAAGTTTGGAAACTTTTAAATTACCCTTTAGAGTTTTTGAAGTAGCTGATTTTGATCTTTTGGAGTGCAAAAGTTGGCTTTATATCATTCAGAATTCGAGTTTAATTTTAAGATTTCGTTATAGTAAATATTTTTTTAGTCTAGGCATGGGTTTTAGTATGAATTTTGGGATTTCAAGCCCCCATTAAACAACTTTAAGCAATAGCTGAGCTTTCTTGAGCAGTGTATTAGTCTAATTTAATTAATGTATTAAGTTGTTTTTCAAAAAAGTGGTACGTGGCACTTCATACAGGTCCTCAAGAATCGAAGAGAAGTTCATCAAACTGATAAAAAAGGCAAAGCAATATTCATATTGTAGAAATGATAGGTTTTCTCCAAAGGTTTATATGTAGGCAGCGCATAATCCCAACTGTTCTAGCTTTTTTTAAATTCCATTAGAGGTTTCCAAGTATTATAACCACCAAACCCATGAGTCTTCCTTAAAAAAGTCCGATTACACTTAAATTACCAAAACTTCTTTTGATTCGAAATTGATATATCAAAAAATTACAACAAAATATGAATAAAATATAAATATATATTTATTAATACCATCAGACATATAGAATAGTTCCAAAATTTTACAGATAAGGAAAAAGTTTTCTTTGTAGAAGCCCGAACTGAAACCAATCGTCCATAGATGAAGATTTTTCCCCAAAATATTCAAATACAAAATAAATATATTTTTAATGGGTTCAAATTTGTATAATTCTAGTTCTCATCCCTAAACAAAGTACCTAATAAGCCCCCTTCAGAAATAGTTTCCTACCTTAAACAACATAGACTTTTCCGGTAAAATTTCAACTGTCAACTGACTCCCCATACTATTGATTGCTTCTTTTTAAGGATAATCGACCGATATCTGACTATCTTCCCCATATTACGCTAATTACTGAATCGAAACTATAAATAAAATATTGATTAATCAGTACGCAAGTCCAAAGCAGACAAACCCTGGACTAATTATGGTATAACTAAGTTTTTGGCACTAGTAGAAGTTGTGATTCTAGCTCCCTGGCATTAAGTAATTCCTCCGGAAAAGGTTAGCGTCTCTGCTCAAAACGGTTCATGGAGAGCACGATGTTATCGAAGATATATTCCCGTACACCGAGACCGCAAATGAAGTCAAAGTGATTCCAACGCTTCCAGGGTACTTTGTAGACGGCTTCCACATTGGGTAGTCGACTCACTAGTTTCCAGATGTCGGTGGGAGCGACTATATAATCATTTTCCGCAAAGAATATGGTAATGGGAGTGCTGACATTTTCCAGCGTATACTCTGGTGGCTCCAGCTGCTGATAGTGCAGCCAATTGCGTTCCGGGCCGTAGTCGTATTGCCGGAACTTGGTGGAGACGTAGCCCTGGAAATAGTGCATCAACTGTTTGACCGAGCCCCCAGCCGGAAAGTTGGCCATCAAATCGGGTAGAAGAGTTTTGTTAAGGAACCGCGTGTCATAGCCTACAGCTGGCCAGAGACGAGTGATGCAAACAAGCGGCTTTTCGTTGTCCAGACAAGTCATCGATAGGAATTTCTTGAAGAACTTATTGGTGGAGAACATCTCAATCCCCTCGAGCATCTTAGACACATAGTTGCGCGTACCCAAAACGGGTCCAATGATTTTGGCCAAACCACTTTGGCTATTGCTCACATAGGCCACTGGAGCCAATAGAGTAGCCGTCTTAAAGACCGCATTGTACTGCGGTAACATGGAGTTCAACACGAGGAAGACGGTGCCACCCTGGGAAATGCCCACGAAGTGCATGCGGGAGACACCGCTAGTCCGCAGCACATAGTCAATCTGGGCTGGCATATCATAGACACTCATCTCGTGCCAACTAAAGTTCCAGAACTCCCGCTCTGTGGTGTTCACCCACAGATTGTGACGGCAGTAGATGTTGCCCCTGTTGTTGCCCAGCCAAACATCATACCCTGCTCTCCACAGCAGATAGGCCAGGGAATCCTCACGTCCATTCAGCAGCCAGCTGCAACCAAGAGTGTTTATTGTAAGTGGCAAGATCAACCGGAAGTAAATAGACAACTTACACATCCGATGAGGCATAGAGACCAGAGAGCAGAAAGACAACCGGTCGTCGGAGTACGGTGCCAAGAGTTCCGTTCTCGTTGAGCTGCACTTGGGGTATGCGGTGCAGGGTGAGCACGTAGCCATCCTTGGTGACCACCGTATGCCGCTCCACGTTGTAGCCGTCGTGTTGTATGCGACGCACCTGCCACCAAAAGATACACAGCAAGAAAAGAGGGTACTAAAAGTTGAACTTTGATTTCTGGAAATTTTGGAGCACTATATTTTTCAGTTATAACTTATTAGTTAAGTAACTAAGTGGCCGTTTTTACACTGAAATACTAAATACTACTACTAATTTAAATATTGGTTTAAAAAAGTCGTTTAAAAATCCATTAATCCAAGTCAAAGGTCTGTAGTAAAGACTCTGTACAAAAATGTAAGCTTTGATCGTGATTTTTTTAATTATGAAACTAGCACTTAAATATGTAGCACTTAAATTAAGAAATAAATTCAACAGCTAACTAAAATATTAGAGTCCATGTCAAAGTTCTGCTTAAACAAATCTCCACAAAAAAATAAGCTGTTACTAAATAGTTACCTTTTATTTAATGGATTTTTAGACCCTGTAACCAAAAGTTTATCAGAAAAGAATGAAGGTAACATGAAGAAGGAAGCGTTACCGACTCCATAAAGTATGTATATATATTCTTGATCTGCATCAACAGAAGAGTCGATAAAGAGTGATATCCATCTGCCTACCTGTGCGTACAAACACTTAAATCTTAGAGTTCCGCATCGAACAACTTTAGCAGTGAAAGCTCCCTTGGTCGGACAGTTACGGTTCCAGTAATTTTGTCCGCCCAAGGGAGATGTCCGTCTGCGGGAAAGAGTCTTGTATGAAAATCATTCTCTTGGGACTGTGAAATTCGTCCGACTAAGGGAACTGTCCACCTGAGGGAGCTGTCCACGAGTAGAGCTTCCACTGTAGTTCCTATAGGAAATTCATAATTTGTTTTCAAAAATCTACTTTAGAACAATTACGCGGTCTTTTACAGTTGGCTCACTCTTCTGCAGACTCATTCCAATAGGTGTGAACTTGAACTTGAAATAGTTATTTTAATTAAAAACAAGCACTTAACTGGCAATTAATCGATTTATTAACGACTAGTCAGAGTAACTATTTCTTTTATTATAGTTTTTTTATGACACTAGTTAACAAGATTAAAGAATAAGCGGCATATTCCTACATCTGACAATGTCTACAACCGAAATCACTGTTATTTTCTTGCAGTGTACGAAGGAAGTTTGTTTTTTACTTGACAAACATCACAGACATGGCTTGGCACATTTATCGCTCGACATTTGGAGGCCAAGCGACGCGTGCGTTGTGACATTCAGTTAATTAGGAATTCCAGACACACACACACACTTGTATACACACACACACACACACACACTGACGATCATTTTACGGTGGGCCACCCCCAGCTATAGTTGTAGTGGTGGGGGAATTTGGGGAAACACCTACCGCATCTGTTATAATAATTTCGCGAGAATGTCGCATTGTGGCCAACACCTGACGCAGCAGCAGTGCCAGCATGACGAAATCCAGGCCCAAACGCAGCGATCTCATGCTGACAGGATGGCTGTCACAATTATGCACATGAAAGCTGCCCGGCGAGTGGAGGACCGACCGACCTAACGACCGACCGATCGACCGGAGGTGGGGAGGATTAAGTAATCGTAACCGTAACCGTACGTAACCGTTAAGCCTGAACCGGTTCGCAGTTCGTATCGAGATCGTATCGAGAAATGAAAGCTGCGAGGATCGCGCACGACTCGATTCGAATCGACTGAATGAAAGAAAGAAAGAAGAAAGTGCCGTTCCCCCGTTCGATGTCGGAGCTTTCAAAATTCAAAAACCCAAAATCGAAAAACTTTTGGCCGAGGCAGACGAGAGAGACTGAAGAGACGAGCGAGGCAGACGCGCGGGAAGTGAACACATGAATGGATATCAATGAAAATTGCAATCAAAAGTGCCGTCGTCGTCGTCGTCGCCGTCGTTGTGGTCGCCGTCGTCGTCGCCGTCGTTGTCGTTGTCGCGTTTGTGATCGTGGCCAGCAAGCGCTGCTAACGTTCGATTCGAATGTGTTTTATCGACTGTGCACGCGTTTGCGGCTTTGGGCCACAACAAGCACAAAAGCGTCGAGTCGTCTCGCAGGGCTTGTTGCTCACGACGCTACAGCGACCGCTTCCCACTACCCCGTACCGCTCCCAGTTCCCCCCCGCTACCCCAAGCGCACCCGTTACTCAGCCGAGCCACTGAGCCACTGAGCAGCCGCCAGCGAACCACCTGCATATCGTAGCACTGTGGTGCGCCCAATGTTGCAGCGCATCCGGACGCTGCTAGCTCCGAAATATAATAATAAAAAAAAAAAAAAATTAAAATAAAAAAAAAACTGAGCGTCGAGTTTTCTACACTGCGCTTAATACAACTGTATTCAATGGGCCCCATTCCCTGTCCCTTTCGCTCTCTTTTTATAGGGCTCACTCTCTTTCTCTCTCTCCCATTCTCTCTCTCATTCTCCCCTTTTCAATTACTTGGCTTTTGGCCATCGCAAATTTTGGTTTCAATTGTAACAAAAGCAATTAAAAGAGCGCCCAAGTAGGAAAAGTGTCAACCGCAGTTACAGTGGGCAAAAGAAAGCAGTGTTCAATAACCAATTAATAGCGACACTGCAAAAAATTAATTGTATACAAGTTAGGAGTGGGAACAAAAATGTGAGATTGTCTTATAAATAATTTTTAAACTAAAAATATAAACTTTTGAGGAACTAAGTTTAAATATTTTCATCATGGCCTTTTTAGATTGATAACATTTAAATAAAGACTTAATATGTTCATCCTAACCTTATTTAGTTGATGACATTTACAAAAATTTATTATAATTTTGATTCTTTTATGCTTTATTGTAAAGTTTTTATCTTATATTCTTTAGACTTCAATTACTTAAACAATAGTTATCGAAATTCTAATTTTTATTATTTTACACTTTATTGTTCCATTTAAGTTAATTTTGTTTAATTGAATTTAAACTTTTTATCGTTTATTTTATTGAGAATTAGACAATAAAAGACATATTTGGGGTTAAAGGACTTTGTAAAATGTTTGCCTTTAATTTTAATTAGCTCATGATGATTGTAGTCGACTTTTATGACTTAAAAAGAGGGCAAAGTGTATAAAAGTATTATAGTTTAGACACTTTTTTTTAAACGTTATTGTAAAGTAAACTAAGCATAACTTCATACTACCAATGTTCTTAATAAATTTAATTATTAAAATTAAATTCTACTACAAAACGTTCAATGAAAGTAAGTAAGCTCACTTTTGATAGCCTTTTTAAAATACAATAAAATTTAAAAATTAAAACTTTTTAAAGTCAATTTTGTGACTTGTTTAATAAACTTCATGTATCTGACATCAAAAAAGTTTTATATATTTTATTATAACTAATCTCCAATAAGTTATTGTTCCATGTAAGTTGAAAAATTAATAGTAAGTTTAATTTAGAAAAATTCAAACTGATTGTATTAGTTATTTTATTGAACTTAATTAATACTTCTACTTTAATTCAAATTAGTTACAGTTATGTTTACCAAAAAATATGTCAGACATTAAATATGCAGTTTATATAGCATAGTTAGCGTTAATTTGGCGCAGTGTAAACATTTTTGGGAGCTACTTAAACAATTTTTGGCTTGGCTTCGACGTCGACGTCGTTGTCGTTGTTGTTGCTGTTGTTGTTGTCGCTTAGCGTCGTCGCATTGTCGACCGTCTTCGTTGTTTTCGCTGAATTGCAATAACCTGTTGCCTAATGTGAGTGCTATGAGTGCTGTGAATGCTGTGAGTGTATGCGGTGTGAGTGCTGTTGTGAGTGCTCTGAGTGTAATTCGCAGTGGCTGAGTTCCAGCTGCCTTGTGACGTAGCGATGTCTGGTTACTTATTTATTTAGGATCTTTGGTCTGGACCCCAGTCAGACAGTCAGTTAGTAACTGAGTCTGTATATTTATAGTGGTAACTGTAAGAGTGTGTGTGTGCGTGTGCACAGTTAAATAATTGAAAACAATCGACTTGTTGCTTCGCCTCCAGCACCCACCGCCACCCACGTGCGACGCTCGCGTCACGAACAGAGAAGACAGCAGACAGCAGACAGTAGTAGACGGAAGATAGAAGACAGGAGACCGGAGACCGGAGACCGGAGACTGAAGACTGATGACTGCAGACTTCAAGTCGTAGACAGTTAGCTGAGGAGCTTTCATAGCTGGCAGCTTGTTTGTCTATATGGCTTTTTAATAACGCGTCAACAAGTTGGCAAGGAGTTGTAAAATGTTGTGCACACACACTTGCACACAAGTGTGCAAACATTCGACAACAAGTCCAACTCAATTTCGTCAATGGGTTTGTACTCCCCTCAGTCCTTCTACCTTCACTCCAGCGACCCCTTCGCTGACCCGCCAGCTACAAAGTCGGAACACGGAATAACTCACAAGTATTCCGTAAACATTCACGTACGAATTGTTTAAAGTACATTACATTGGGCAAGCCCCTAGGGGCGGTACCCGATCTCGCCGGTATTTTTGGCGTTAAAACAGTTTACGCTAATTTATATTGTGACACATCCGCCACTTTTGACGCGTGCCTCTGACTCCGTCTCCGTCGGAGTCGCTGTCCGCGTCTCCCCTACTGCTCCCGTCTTCGCCTCCGTTTCTGTGCCTACCCAAAGTTCGTCAAACAGTTGACAAGTTTTGACAATTATACCAACCAGTGTCAGTAATTAAAAGGGATTGAGGCCACGGGCAATTGGCCAAGTTACCTTCGAGTTTAACTCACACTTTGTTAACGTTTTTAATTTTTTTTTTACACTTTTTTTTCACTTTTCATATTTCATGACTTTCTTTCGCTTTCAGTTAATGGATTCTATGTAATAAGCTCTTAACTTTACGCTCTTGCCAAATTTGTTTGTTTGATTATTTACTCTGACCCAAAACACACACACACACACACACACAAACACACACACACACAAACACACACACACACACTCGTTTATTTACCTATAAATGTGCTCATTATGTGATGTAATTTGGTTTGCTCGAACCTCTTCACACATTGCTAGATCGGGTATTACGACTAGATCATAAAGTTGGATACGCTTGTAAACAAACTTATTTTTATGTGTGTAATATATTTTATAGTAAAAGTAAATATTCAACCTTTAAATGTCTAATTAATAGCGAATAAACGTATTAAGCTTGCAGCGTTAGGCGATTTAAGTGTTACTAAATTAAATAAAGACGTTAAAATAGCTATGATTTTGAGCCTATATTATAGACTACACAAAATTTTAAGTTTTGGGTTTACTGAGCATAGCTTAGTGTATCAAATGTTTGAAAATACTAGAGAAAACTATAGATATACACAATTTTAGCGAGCAAAAGTTTCGTTAACTGATTAAAAACCATTAAAATACGCAGATTTTATAGCTCAATTTGTGGCTGACATTTTTCAAATGAAATCTCTCAAAAAAAATGTGCGATAGAGAGACATTTGCAATAGCTTTTGGTGAACTCAAAGCACTTCGAATACTCAGAAACGCACAGAAAATAATTGAGTTTTCCGTCTTTAACCGATGTTCTTTCGTTTAAGGCTAATTCTTTGTATCGATACAAATTTTTAAACGGAAATTACGTTCAGTTCTGTATTTCTTATCCGCAACTTGTTCTTGTTTAAATTTGTTTACGACTTTTTGGAACATATCGCTCAGTCAGACCCGCATTTTCTTTCGCTTGGAAATGAAAATTAAACCAAAAATCAATTTTTAAGCGCTTAACTTTAAAGTCGTTTATAGTATTAGATTTAAAGTTAGAGTATCGAAACTGCGTGTGTATAAACTAGAGAATTTTGGCTTTCGCTTTCGGTTGATAATAACTGCATTTTTGTTGTGAACTTTGTTTTGAACTTGAAATCGGAAACGGTTGAACACATCTGCATAATTCGAAGACGAATGTCGGCTGCAAATCAAAGACTTGTGTGTTCAACTTTTCCCCCAAGGGGACAATGAGTTGACATTTCACTTTTCACTTTAAGTGCTCTTCATGTTGTCCGATAAACTTTGTGTGTAGTATTTTGATGGGTTTTGGTCATTTCAAGATACACACACACACACACACACTCGACTTTGCCTGCGTATTTCCGTTCAGCCCTTTTTTCCTTATCTACATACACATACATACATACATGCACATAAACAGTGGCTTATCAGTGCTGCACTGTTGGTGGCGGGTCATAAAAACAAAAGTGATTGATGTCCCTTTGGGAATAACTGCAGTTCTTGGAGTTGAAGAAAATAATCAGTTGAAAATTGTTAAATACGACTATGCTAATCTGCCTCTAATTGTTTCTTAATGTTAAGTTTATGATGGCCCTAAGTCAAGAAAGTTAGAGGTAAGAGAGCATAAAGCAGGTAAGTGAGCATTTGCCTAGAATCATTTGTACCTGAAACTGTCTCGACATTTTAATTATATTGTTTGGCCTTAAAAGGTCTGTTAACGTCTCCGTTGTGAGTCATAAGCCATGGCAAAATTTTACAGTTCCCCTGTCTAGCATGAACATGGCAATTGCCGAATCATAAAATGCTCTGCGGCAAGCCAAAAATAAACAGCAACAAAACGGCATTAAAAACAACTTGGAACCGCCTTCAACGACATCGTCAACAACAAAAGGAATACTGTAAAGTCTTAGGAGGAAGTAGTCAACGGTTTGAGGCACTGTATACCCCCCACTCCCTCTCCACACACTGTACTCTCCCCTTCCATGACTAAGCGTTGTTACTCAAAGGGAAACCAATTGATTCCTTCCTGTTGCTTACACGAGTGCCACAAACAAAATCTAAATATTTAACGACTAAATTGAATCTGAAGGCGCACTCGCGCTCACATTAGTCAAATTTTACTAGGCACGACTACGGGGGTTACCTGCTGGCATAATCAATAAAACATCATGAACAGTGGGCCGGCCGAGTCGGAGACTGGAACTGCGACTGAGTCTAAGTCCGACTTGCAGTCCATCACGTAATGTAAATTGTTGCAAGAAAAAAAATCTAGCCAAACAACCAGAAATATCAAATACACTATATACATATATACTATATAAGTAGTATATTTATCTACATGGGTATGTATAAATTCAAATGTTTCAGCGTCATCCTCTTTGTTGTCGTCGTCTACGTCTCATCGTCGTCGTCGTCGTCGTTAAGAAGTTTTGTTTGGGCATTCTGTCAGTCAATGGACCGGCCTTTCAATCAGTTTACTGCGAAAGACCCCCGCAGTCCGCAGCCCCCGCAGACCATAGTCTGGAGTCGAGGTAAGCGCACTTAAACAACCGTTGCTTAGACTGAGCCAACCCTCCGTATCAGCATCATTCACAGCATCTAAATTTAATGCATGTAATTCAATAATCATTTCAATCATTTCGCTTTATTTCTCAATTTGTACAAATTATAATGGAAAACACTTTTCGACCCCCTTTATTTAATTAAAATCAAATTTTGATGCCGCACAATGATTTGTGACTTGAAAAATGCAGTTTAAAATAAATAAAGCACATTTACCTTGTTTACACGTAGTGTAATATTACAACACGATTGGCATAAACACGCTTTTAGCCCTGATATTTGATTTTATTTATTTTTTTGGGCAAATTAAATATAATATTTAATGTAAATTCACGTGAAACTGAGACTAGTATACACTAGTGTGATGAAATATATGCAGGTGTGTTAATGGGTTTGTGTATTTTATGGAATTTAAATTGTTTGTCGTGTAAACGCTGTTGTTCATGCGCAGTTGTTAATTGCGTTTTCCATATTTAAATAATATTCAAGCGCTTTTAGCTACAGATGATATTGTATGCGATGCCTGCCTGGCGTAGCTCACACACTTCCACATACACATGCAAAAATTTTGCGTTTCATTGTTCCTGCTCTCTTTTGTAGCGGAGGGATTTTGTATTGTGCCCAATACACAATGCAAGTACAGCGCAGAAACCGTAGCAGCGCCGCAAGCAGCGGCAGAACCAGCGTTAGCAGCAGAGCAGAGTCCAGCGAGTAGAAGTGCGTGCCGGTAAATTGGCTACCTACGAATATAAAGAAGTTTCTTGTGATGATGATGATGGCGTTATATCCAAGCGAAAAGGTTGGTACCATTAGCTTCACCCCACGTTAGAGTTTTTGCTAAAGGGCGATTTCTATGGCGCTTATGGCACTTATCAGACCAACACAAACACAGCAAGGCCCACTCAGAAGCCAGCAGTGGCTGAAGTAGAAGGAGAAGCAAAAGCAAAACCGAAAGCAGAAGCAGAAGCCGATGCCAGCCAATGCCCTATTATGATCCAAAAGCAAATAAACGCATGATAGCGGTAGTGGTAAAGAAAGGGACGGGGACAGTGGCAGCCCAAACAGTCGGGATAGGAATAGAGGCAGAGACAAAAGCAGAAACCAAAGCAGAGACGGTGAAGCAGAGGCAGAGACCTAAACTACGTCACAGCGTCATCAATATGCGTCTTTACTCTCTCTCACTCTCTCTATCTCTGGACAAGTCTGCGTGTGTGTATGTGTTTGTGTGCATGCGTGCGTTTGCATTGCCTGCCACAGGCAGCACACAGCAGGCAGAGACAGCAGGCAGAGGCAGCGGCAGCGAAAGCAGGCAGTAGGCACAACAAAATTCCAGAGCGCACGCGTTCTCAACTTTAGTTCTTAGCGAGAGGCCAACGTGTACGGTTCGCATCGGGGCCAGAATCAAAGTGTTGAGTTCGAATTAAAAGACAAAAACGGAAAACAACTGACAGCTGAAAGTGCAAAAAAAATAAAATAAAACAAAATACAAGAAGTGCGTTAAGTCGCTCTCTTTCTCTCTCGCATACTAACTGTGCTTGTGTGCGTTTAAGCCGGGTTTCGGGCCAGTTTTAACGTACGGCCAACAGAAACAAGAAGCATTCAGGCTAATCAATCAATCATTCAATATGGCAATTTCTGAGATACATGCATCGGGCAGCTGCAAAGCGGTTCCAGCGGCCGCCAGCAGATGCTACTCGGACAACAGGAATCGCAAGAGACCGCAGTCCCCTCTGAGTTTTGGATCAGCGCATGCGTTGCTCACAGCAATGTTGTTGTTGTCAATGCTGATGTTGTCTTCGTGCTTGGCACTGCCTTGTAAGTACTACATCCACTACTACATCTACAACAACAGCTACTTCGCGGTATCAGACACGCCACACGTATTCATGCCACATCGAAGATGCAGCTACTGCAGCATCGTCGTCATCGTCATCCACATCATTGTTGTCGTAATAAACTTGTTGCACTTGGTTGTTGTTGTCGTTGTTGTTATCGTTGTTGTTATTGCTGCTGAGATCACGCTAGCGACTTTTGTTGTTGTTGTGGCAGCATTGCATGGCTTTTTAGTTGGCATAATTCAAAATAGACGCTCCCTGGCATAATTATGCCCAGGAAGAGGCGCCGCCAAAAGCCGCAAACAACTCATAGGTTACCTACCCCCTTTGGTAACCGCAATCCAATCTATGTTGTCAAAGGCAGCGTGCGAAAGTTCAATAATGTTTAGTAACATCGCAATTGAAGCAACTTCACTCTCCAGAGTTCAAGAGTTGTGCGATATAAAACGCAGATAACAGGAGCGGTTCAGACAATTGGGGTAGGGATTGGTTCAGTCCATTGCCCCCCCGATAGTATATGACTTGGAATTCCGGGAAAATACACAAACACACACACTCACACACACATACTTGTTGCTAATCAATGAAGAAGAAAATGACAAACTAAGCGGAAACAATATGCAAATGCAGATATAAAAGTTTTCGTATATTCTCCATATTACTCCATGTCATTCAATATATCCGACTTTTTGCTGATATGCAATTCTCAGCGGGAAATTCGCTTTCTCATTCGGCTCTTTTCTAAGAATCAAGTGAATAATTTTTCAAGCTATTAAACTTTATAATTGAAACTGAAACTCAATTCGAAGTTGTTTTACCAAAAACAGACAACTCTCTAGAGGGGAAAAAGGAGGGAAAGATGCGTGTAACTTTATATTCTGCTACATTAAATATTTCACATTTAAAAAATAAAAAAAAATGGGATGAATATTAAGAAATAAAAACATGTGTTTGTACGTATGTTTTTCCACCTTCAAACATGCCACACAACATGAGGCCATCTCAATACGTCCAAAAAGATAATTTTCTAACACACAAACACACACACATACACACAGACTCACCGACACTAAGACAGATATTTAGTGGTATATATAGAGACTAGACTGGAACTGGCAGATGACACTGCTCCGTTTTGGGTAACTGCAACTGCAGCAACAACAGCGGGCGGTGCAGCAACAGCCCCGAAACGTACAGCAAAATCGATTTCTTTTATTTTTGTGTAAATGGCATTTTATTTGGATTTGTCTCTTTGGTCTCTAGTCTCTGGTCTCTGGTCTCTTTTGTTTTTGTTTCGGTTCTTTTGCCGCATGCTTTGTCCCATTTTAAGACATTTAGACACTTGGTCTCAGTTATTTCTGTTGCATGCAGCATTCCCAAAGGGATTGAGTAGATGTGCCATAGAAATGTGCTTATGTGGCCCACCTCCGATGCATATCTCATCGAGGGTTACAAAGACAACTAATTTTCAAGTTCCACGAATGCAGTTGCATCTATGAGATGCATGTGTGTGTTTGTGTGTGCGTGTGTATCTTTTTGTCGGATAGGAACAATCGACACATAAATAAGGCAGCTACTTTTTGGGTGACTGCTGACTGTTTGCCTGGTCTCGTTTGGTTTGTTTATTGTGTTACTAATTTGGGATTCCTCCATGTGTATGTGTGCATGGAATTTTAATCACTAACATCGACCACTTGGACGCATTTTGAATTATGAGGCGATCGTGGAGGCGGTGGCAGTGGCAGTTGTAGTTTTCTGCAGCAGAATTTGGGTTTGTTGTGGTCGTGACGTCGACATGGACACAATTTCAGCTATGAATGGAAAGTCGGGGGGAAAGGGGCAGAGAAAAGGGGAGCGTCACTTTGTGAATGGGAATGTGTGAGAAAATGTACGTTTGATAATGATGAAGATAATGGACATACAAACACACACAACACACACACACACATTCACTCACCCATACGTTAAGTATGTTTGGCTGAATGGGTTTGGCTATGTCTCTGTCTGTCGTCGTGGCCATAAAATCACTGGCGATGCGTATATGAGTTGGCAGTTATATTAGTTTATTATTCGTTTAAATTGTCGGTTTATCTATAGAGCAGTTTGGCTATTAATACTAAGTATTTAATGCATTTGCATTTCGTTTTTATTATTATGTGTAATTAATACAAAATCAAGACACGATCACGATACGACAGAGAAAGTCGCATTTATGGATTAATGTTCTTAATGTTTTCCTCTATTTAACAAATTATAATTTGCATATTAATTATATATTTAAGCTGTAAAACAATTTAATATTCATCATTGGTTTTTATTTTGTCTATTAACTTTTAGCCGAGTCTACAACCATTTTACCTAGTGTTGACATTGACGAAGTCACCACAGTGATTCCACCACAGCAGCCAGAAATTGAAGTTAATTCACCACAAATCGCGTCAACTGTCAACGATTCGATTGTGTTGATCGAACCCATTAAATCAACCGCTGCCGAAACCGTTGACGATGTTGTGCACACCAGCTTTGTGTCGTTGGGCGGTGAGGGACTCGAGCAGGGCATACGCAATGCAGTGAAGACCGAGGTGGAGCTGGAAATTGAGGCAAACGCATCGTCTGGTTCGCTGGTTGACACTCTGCAGGCGGAACATGCTGACAATGAGCAGAAAGCAACAAACATTCAAGCTGAGCATACAGGTAGGTTTTTAAACCAGAGGAATGTAAAATGTACATGTAGTAAATCAGGTGTCAATGCTTTAGATGCAGCTCAGGGTGTACGCGAGCCCAAAACTCTGGATGCGGAGGCAGCTGCGGAGGAGAAACAGGACGTGAAGCCAACCCACGTTGTTGTCGAGGAAGATAAATTGTCTGTGGAGACTGATTCAGAGGCAGAGGTAGAGCCAGAGGAGAAGGTTGAGGAGAAGCCTGAAGAGAAGCCTGAGGAGAAGATCGAGGAGAAGCCTGAGGAGAAGATTGAGGAGAAGCCTGAGGAGAAACCTGTGGAGAATACAGAGGAGAAGATCGAGGAGAAGACTGACGAGAAGGTTGCAGAAAACTCCGATGAAAAGGCAGAGGAGAAGACTGAAGAGAAACCCGAAGAGAAGGCAGAAGAAGTTTCAAACAACGAAAAATCGACAGCGGAGGAAAACTCTGAAACCGAAAGTGAGCCAGTGAAGCCGGAGATCAGCAATCCACCGTTGCCCACTGTAACCAGCGATCTGGTAGCTATCATTTTTGACGAAAACCGTGCGATTACCGAGCAACCCATCACAGACACAATCAAACTTGCGCTGGATCACCAACATGAGAAGGTGCCATTGGTAGAGGAAGCACCAAAACCCAGCATCGAAATAATCAAACATCAGGTGACCAAAAAGCAAGGCGTGGAAGACTTGTTGCCCCTCGAGGTACCCAAAGAGAACGCAGAGAAACCAGTAGAGCCCGAGTCTGAGAAACAACCAGAGGCACAGATCGAACAGGAAGCTGAAAATGTTCCAAAATCTACAGCGGAAGCATCGGCCAATCTAAATGAAATCGATGAGAACGTTATTGAAAACGAAGTACAGAATGAGAAAGTAGTGCCAGAAGTGGCCTCAAGAGCACTGAAGCAGAGCGTGTGGTGACAACTGAGGCAACTGTAGCTGTGGTTGCTCCAGTGGAAGAAGTCATCGAGCCAGTTGCTGTTGCCGCCTCCAAAAATGTAGGAGAAGAAGAAGCTGTGGTAGCCACAGAGGCGAGCGTTAGATCAGGAGGTGGCAGCTGAAGAAACTGCTGTTGAAGCTGAGGCTAAGCTAAAGCCCTTGGATGAAGAATCAATTGTAGCCGATAGCAATTCCAGGTCAACTGCTGCTCCAGCAGAGTCTGATGTTTCTAAGAATGACAACGAATCTGAAATCGATAGTGATGAATCGGAGCAACAGACCAAGCAACCCGATGTTGAGTCTGCTGAGAAGGATTCCTCGGAAGAATCCGATGAAATTTCCGAGGAGGAGCCCAAGGCCAAGGCTGAGGATAGCACCGCCACACCACTTGTTTCCTACCCACCACACAATGCGGGACGAACCTTCGATAGCAACTTGGCCGACGAACGTAGTGCATATCTCTCATTGTCCTCCTCTAGCCGCTCCACACTAATCATCGCTCTGTGCTCGGGAACTGCTGTTATATTCATTGTCATCTCTTTGGTCATTTTTGTATTGTCGTTCCAACGTCAACACGGTACTCTGGACATTGAAATGCAGGAACAGCGTTTGGGAAAGGATGATTTGGATGTGGAGGATGCACAGATGAAGTTGCTTGACGTAGATCTATCGACTCCCGTAATTATCGCCATGGGCAATGAGGAAACCGATGAATGTCTCTAGAGAACTCTCATTCAGTTTGCATTCTCGGTTGCATTGTAAATATTTAAACATTTGAGATTGAGTTTTTTTTAAGTGAAGCAGCGTTCAAAGACTTCAGCTAGCTCCTCCAACTGGTTGTTACATTATCCGACTCCAAAACAAGACTAAACCTAGAAACGAGACAAAAAACAAGACGAGATATACAAAAAAAGAAAAACTATTTGCCATATTATTTAATTATAGCTGCACTCTATATTCTATAAGTTTTTTATTCTCTGTTCAAGAAAACACAAAAATTACGTATTTATCATTAGGATTTTGATTTAGATTTAAGCAGACATCTTTTTGCGAATCTGATGCAAAGTCAGAATAAATATTTTCGATTGATCAAAAATACAGTTGTGGTCTTTTAATTTTTATAAACAAAGTGTGGGTTTGTCAAAGTAAGTAAGTATCGGTAATTTTTGAGGCTTTAACAAAACTAAAAACAAAACAAATTGTTTAAAAATTAAGTACTATCAGTTAGATTATATAAGACTCAAACTTGATTTATTATAGCGTCTATTTTTGAGCTTCATTTTGGGAAGTAAACATTTCTTCAGTCATTTTATGGACAGCCTAAAAGTATACAACAATTATTTGAATTTTCACTGTCTGATCAAAATTTAAAATTCTCAAAATCGAACCCATTTTGTGAAACTTGGATGAAAGAGTCCCCATATATGAAAGGTCCTCAGTTCGATATTCAAAATTTACAATTTTCCCAACTTTGACTGATCATAACTCAGCCAAATGAGGCGATATCTTAAAAAGTCATACCTTTTTATACTCTGGACAACTAGCAAAATTAATCACAATCAAAATCTAAAATTCTCAAAATCGAACCCATTTTGTGAAACTTGGATGAAAGAGTCCTCATATATGAAAGGTCCTCAGTTCGATATTCAAAATTTACAATTTTCCCAACTTTGACTGATCATAACTCAGCCAAATGAGGCGATATCTTAAAAAGTCATACCTTTTTATACTCTGGGCAACTAGCAGAATTAATCGCAATCAAAATCTAAAATTCTCAAAATCGAACCCATTTTGTCAAATTTGGATGCCAGAGTCAATATTTAAAGTTGACATTTTTCCCAACTTTGACTGATCATAACTCAGCCAAATGAGGCGATATCTTAAAAAGTCATACCTTTTTATACTCTGGACAACTAGCAGAATTAATCGCAATCAAAATCTAAAATTCTCAAAATCGAACCCATTTTGTCAAATTTGGATGCCAGAGTCAATATTTAAAGTTGACATTTTTCCCAACTTTGACTGATCATAACTCAGCCAAATGAGGCGATATCTTAAAAAGTCATACCTTTTTATACTCTGGACAACTAGCAAAATTAATCACAATCAAAATCTAAAATTCTCAAAATCGAACCCATTTTGTGAAACTTGGATGAAAGAGTCCCCATATATGAAAGGTCCTCAGTTCGATATTCAAAATTTACAATTTTCCCAACTTTGACTGATCATAACTCAGCCAAATGAGGCGATATCTTAAAAAGTCATACCTTTTTTTTACTCTGGGCAACTAGCAGAATTAATCGCAATCAAAATCTGAAATTCTCAAAATTGAACCCATTTTGTCAAATTTGGATGAAAGAGATATGTGGTCGACAGCTCAATATTTAAAATTCACAATTTTCCCCAACTTTGACTGATCTAACTCAGCCAAATGAAGCGATATCTTAAAAAGTCATACCTTTTTATACTCTGGACACTTAGGAGAATTAATCGCAATCAAAATCTGAAATTCTCAAAATTGAACCCATTTTGTCAAATTTGGATGAAGAGTCCTCAGATATGTAGTCCACAGCTCAATATTTTAAATTCACAATTTTCCCAACTTTGACTGATCATAACTCAGCCAAATGAGGCGATATCTTAAAAAGTCATACCTTTTTATACTCTGGACAACTAGCAGAATTAATCGCAATCAAAATCTAAAATTCTCAAAATTGAACCCATTTTGTCAAATTTGGATGAAAGGTGTAGATATGTGCTCCACAGCTCAATATTTAAAATTGACAATTTTCCCAACTTTGACTGATCATAACTCAGTCAAATGAAGCGATATCTTAGAAAGTCATACCTTTTTATACTCTGGACAACTAGTAGAATTAATCGCAATCAAAATCTAAAATTCTCAAAATCGAACCCATTTTGTCAAATTTGAATGAAAGAGATATGTGGTCCAAAGCTCAATATTTAAAATTCGTAATTTTCCCGACTTTGACTGATCATAACTCAGCCAAATTAAGCGATATCTTAGAAAGTCATACCTTTTTATACTCTGGACAACTAGCAGAATTAATCGCAATCAAAATCTAAAATTCTCAAAATCGAACCCATTTTGTCAAATTTGGATGAAAGAGTCCTCAGATATGTAGTCCACAGCTCAATATTTTAAATTCACAATTTTCCCAACTTTGACTGATCATAACTCAGCCAAATGAGGCGATATCTTAAAAAGTCATACCTTTTTATACTCTGGACAACTAGCAGAATTAATCGCAATCAAAATCTAAAATTCTCAAAATCGAACCCATTTTGTCAAATTTGGATGAAAGAGTCGTCAGATATGTGCTCCACAGCTCAATATTTAAAATTGACAATTTTCCCAACTTTGACTGATCATAACTCAGTCAAATGAAGCGATATCTTAGAAAGTCATACCTTTTTATACTCTGGACAACTAGTAGAATTAATCGCAATCAAAATCTAAAATTCTCAAAATCGAACCCATTTTGTCAAATTTGAATGAAAGAGATATGTGGTCCAAAGCTCAATATTTAAAATTGACAGTTTTCCCGACTTTGACTGATCATAACTCAGCCAAATGAAGCGATATCTTAAAAAGTCATACCTTTTTATACTCTGGACAACTAGCAGAATTAATCGCAATCAAAATCTAAAATTCTCAAAATCGAACCCATTTTGTCAAATTTGGATGAAAGAGTCCCCATATGTGAAGGTCCTTAGCTCAATATTCAAAATTTACAATTTTTCCCAACTTTGACTGATCATAACTCAGCCAAATGAAGCGATATCTTAAAAAGTCATACCTTTTTATACTCTGGACAACTAGCAAAATTAATCGCAATCAAAATCTAAAATTCTCAAAATTGAACCCATTTTGTCAAATTTGGATGAAAGAGCTCAGATATGTGGTCCACAGCTCAATATTTAAAATTGACAATTTTCCCAACTTTGACTGATCATAACTCAGCCAAATGAAGCGATATCTTAAAAAGTCATACCTTTTTATACTCTGGACAACTAGCAGAATTAATCGCAATCAAAATCTAAAATTCTCAAAATCGAACCCATTTTGTCAAATTTGGATGAAAGAGTCGTCAGATATGTGGTCCACAGCTCAATATTTAAAATTGACAATTTTCCCAACTTTGACTGATCATAACTCAGCCAAATGAAGCGATATCTTAAAAAGTCATACCTTTTTATACTCTGGACAACTAGCAAAATTAATCGCAATCAAAATCTAAAATTCTCAAAATCGAACCCATTTTGTCAAATTTGGATGAAAGAGTCGTCAGATATGTGGTCCACAGCTCAATATTTAAAATTGACAATTTTCCCAACTTTGACTGATCATAACTCAGCCAAATGAAGCGATATCTTAAAAAGTCATACCTTTTTATACTCTGGACAACTAGCAGAATTAATCGCAATCAAAATCAAAAATTCTCAAAATCGAACCCATTTTGTCAAATTTGTATGATAAGAGCCTTTAGACATTTTGTCATCAATATTGACAATTGTACCAATACCGATTTTCTTAACTTTAACTCATATAACTCAGCCAAATGAAATTGCGATAGTCTTAAACGGTCGGGCGTGCCCGACTGTACTTTTTTTCTTGATTGTTTAATAATTCGGTATATACCAATGGAAGGCTGGACTTCAGAGTCCTTAAATATTCCAAATCAAAAATGGTACAATTTCCACCCATGTTGTTAATTTATAAAAATAGTATTTTTATTTATTAATATTTTTTTATATATGTTACATATAATTTATTTCAATTCTAGCATTTTCTTCAACATAACCATTGAATACACACAATTAAATTCCGAGAGATTATACGGTGGGCGTGACAAATATACTTGTTTGTTTTATAAAAAACATGGCAAATGTCTCAAATAAATTTTAATTTTGCTCTCCGATAAGCTGACAAGTAATCAAATTGTGGCAACCATAGGGCAAACACTTAGTTTGACAAATATTTCATAGAAAAGATGTTTGTGATAAACTGTCACTTTGCAAATAAAATATTCAATATTGTTTAATTTATTTCGAATTTTGCTACAATGAAAATACGCAAGACACAGATGGAAATAGGGGAAATCAACTTGATGTTTAATCGAAAACACACAAAGGTTAACCAGAAGTGATTTAACGCTGCCGACACTTTCAAATGGCAACCAACGCAACTTGAGGCATTAGAGCAACTAATTGCATTGGATTAAAAGCTTTGCCGAGTCGGCATATCAAAAGGCGTATTTAAATTAGTTCATTACGACGAGAGCACGATCGATTTGAGATAAAGAGAAAGGGAGAGCAGGAGAACGAGAGCGGGGCGTGGGCGAGAGCGGGAGAGAGGGGCGCAGTGAGAGCGAAAGTTAAAGAGCAACAATATTGTATTCTTAGTTTGTAACATAATAAATCGACGCATAATGAACTTTTTCCGTCTGTTCACAACTTAAGAGAGGGGCAAATGCTGCTCTTTGATTGACTTGAAGATCTTGTTGATCACTTTGTTGTTGTTGTTCTTGTTTTTCTTCTAAATGAGCTGAATGAGCGAAATAAAAAAAAGACGCTCATCAGCTCATCAGCATCGTGACCGAATTGAAATAAACAAAATCATTTTAAGATTAAGAGTTTTGTTTTGTTTCTTCGAATTTTTTTTATTTCTTGGGTTTGAGCATCGATTGGGCGTCTTGTCGGTATTAGATTTTTGTTTATGCGATCTTATGCAATCGCCCGTACAGTGGGCAAATTAATTAAATAACTTAAAAAGAAAAGAAAATAAAAATATAAAAAATGTATGACCCATTAAAATAGAGTAAGGCTATTTAAAAATTTTATTTCGATTTCTCGTCTATGCTTCAACATCAATTTAATAGCAATAAAATGCCAATTGACAGCATAAATTTCATAGTTTCCGTGCCGTCGATGTTGGAAATTGCAAAATTGTTTAAAAACTATTGGAAATTTAAAACGACACGAGATGACATTGTGGTCTGTATGGCAAAATGTGAAATGTAAACCGCATACAGAAAACTTACATACTTGTAAGTATATAAATAATAGTCATAATAGACAAGATTAAGTTGCACAAACAAAAGGGGCAGAGCTAGACAGTGTAACCACTGTGCTGCACAATCCAGCGAGTATGATATTTGTATACCCGTTAGTCTATGAGTTGGGGTATATATCAATTGTGACTAAGTGTGAGAGAAGTAGATAAAGTAAGTATAGCAATGTTAATTAGTATGAAAAGTCAAATATTTCTGATAGAAATTTCAGTTTCAAATTACATTTGAAACCTTAGTAAGAACTAAGGTGATATAAAAATCTTCATACTTGCTCACTTTATTAAGAGTTTCATGGTATTTAAATTGTAGAGTAAAAACTTATGTTTTTATTACTCCTTAAAGTTTAATTCCTTAGTATAAAATAATAATAACAAAAGTTATAGCTACTTGTAGCTGCTTTTCATCCCAAAATCCCTAAAGTATGCTGTAGTTTTGTAACACTTAAGCTTAATAATCAATTTGACGGGTATTCCATAGTCAGCAGACAAGTTGTGCTTATTTTTTCCTTTACATTTTCATTCACATTTTATTTCCTAACCCATTTCCCGGCAGCGACGCCAGCGGCGTTGTCATTTGCTCGTCTAACGCGCGTCTGCCGCTTGCCAAAGCTCACGCTCACGCGCCGTTCGCTCATGAATTGTTGTTGTGGCTGCTTTTGCTGCTCTCCCACTGCTCAGTGCGTTCAAAATAAATTCTATTTGAAAAGAATTAAATAGTGTATGCAAGCGAGAGTGTGTGAGTTTCTCTATCTATTTCTTTGTGTGTGTGTGCACGCTTTTTCATCTTTCACATTTGGAAGCACAGAAAATAGCAAACATGAAACATGTTGTTCAGTTTGCTTGTTGCTTTCCACGCGTACGGTTCGCATTTGCTTAAGAGCTCAATCAACGAAGCGTGTGTGCGTGAGAGTGCGACTGCGAGTACGAGTACGAATACGAGTGTGTCTCACAGTGTCTGTGTGTGTGTATATGCACACACTACTTATAATAGTCACAAAAGGTAGAATATTCTGAAATTTTGTTGCATTGTTGTTGCTATTTTCGAAAGAAACACAAAAAACCAAAAAAAAATATTTAAATAAAGCAGTGCAAAGTGTGTGCGTCTAACGCGGCGTATACGTAACACGACATATAGCATACACGGTAGTTAAGCATACATATATACGCCATAGTGCTCGTTAATGCAACATGCAGCACGACATTAAGGTTGTCTTCAAATTATTTTGGCGCTCTAGCATGAAATTTGTCAGCGCTTCAAGGCGTTTTCAACAAACCAAATACAATTTATTGAATTTTATTGTGAATATCAAAGCGGAAAATTTCAAACAAAAATTGAATTTGTTTGCTTTAAAAAACACTTTTAAATAAATAAAAAAAAAAAAACAGTTTTTTTTTTAGTTTATTTTCAATAAATAATTTGCTTGTGAATAAAATTGTTTTTGACATGAGCTAAACATAACAAATCAGCATAAAGTAAGGAATAGACTTAGCTAAAAGAAAACTTACATATCATATGAACGAAGCGCAGATACCCTGTTAAAAAGATCAGCTACTTAGAAATGGGGTAGCTTAAAATCCTGGTATTATTTCAATTTTAGAAGTCTTTTGGTAAGCTAAAAAGACAGGGTATTTAGCTAAGTGTGGCTACTTTATGTTAATCAAATACATATTCTTAGTTTGTTTTTGTGCACACTGAATTAAATAGAATTAAATATATATTATGTCTGGTTAGATCTGTTGAAATGTTTGTTTTTTGGCACCGTTTTGCTTAAGTGAGTCACGTTTGTGGTCTTGGTCTTGGTCGCGGCAGTGAAATTGAATTAAAACAAATTTAAAACAAAATGCATTTGATAAACAATATAAACAAGCAATAGCAACTGCATCTGCTGCTTTATGCTACTGACCCTCCTCTCCGCCCCCTCTGCTCAAGCAACTGCCCTTGCTGCTACGCCCATGGTCTAAATAAACAAAAGTCTGGCCATAAATTGTTGACTTCTCATGTATTTGCTGGCCCATTTGTAGTGCAGGTGTATTGTGGTCCCTGTAATTGTTGTTGTTTTGTCTCTTTTTGATTCTTTTTGTATATTTACACAACTAACCAACAGTGCATAGTTGAGGCTTATACTTAAGGGCAGAAGAGAAGGGCAGACAACCAAGTTGGCAGTCGAGTTGCATTTATCACAACACAAATTTATTTTGTATATTGTTGTTAACTGTTGGCAACTGTTTAGCATTTACTTGACTCATAACTCATGCCACATAATTACAAATATATAAAACTATATGTAGTCTATTTAGACCATGTATGATATGTAAGTGCTGGCATTATAACTTGTTTGCCTCTTGGTTTGTTGCCAAAGTCAAGCACATAATTGCCAAGCGGAGGCGTCTCCATTCGTATAAACAAACTTGAGGCTTTCACATTGAGTACTTTCCTACTTACTCGCCCACAAAAAAAATATATATTTTGTATTTGTTTTATTTATAATTAATTGCGAAAATGGCAATTCGCCTTCAATGCAATCGCTGGAATTGTTGTTTTGTTGAGGCGTGTGCCAAACACAATACGATCAGCTATATAATTACACTGTCGTACACAGAGCAAGCTCTATTTTAGGTCACAACGAATTTGTATGCAATGCTCAATACTCTATAAATTTATTAATTCTATAATAAATTTATAGTTAATTAAATAAATTTATTACAATTCAATCAAACTGAATGCCAAGCACGCAATGCACATTAAGTTGTATGTGCTATGGCAATTGATAATCATCAGTCAGCGTCAATCGGTATCAATCAACTTGCGTTGCCAATTCTGATTGCCATGGTTCGTGGCGCTTCCCTTTGAGCTGCTTTTTATAGCAAATGGAGAGCTTACGCAAGCCCATTTTCAGTTCCAAATGAATGAATTGTTAGTTACACCCACACCCACTCACACACACTCGCACACACACACCCACACCACAAAACTAATTCGAATTGATATGCAAACATAGAGCTTGACTTGTTTCCAGCATGAATAGCGTTTTCTTCTGTTGCTTCTATTTACGCATGATCAATTAAGAAAAACAATTAAATATTTTGTAAAACTACCAAAAAAAAAAAAAAAAACTCGTTGCCAAATTGGCGTTTTCCAAAACGAAAGACGATGCGCAGAACGGAAGTTATAAATACCAAAATGGTCTGATATCATAGTTATTTCAGCACGCATATGTATTCAGAGCTAAATAAATATATATACAGATATAGATATAGTTATAGACGAGTGCCCAAGCGGCGTATGAGTTATGACTGCCCTGTCGTTTAGGGACTAGAAGTAGCTACAGCTCTGCGACTGGCATATCAATTAGTAGAAAGCGACAGAGCCAACACCCAACTAATTGCTATACGAGGGCTCTCCCAACAGTTTGCCACGCCCACAAACTAGGTGCAACAGTTGAGTACAAGTACTATAAGTGCAAGCAGAACTAAATACTTGCACTTAAATAACTGAATGTGAAAGTGAAACTGAAACTAAAACTGAAAAGAAAATAGACTTTCCGGTCATTAACCGGAAAAGTGCAAAGCACACACACACGACAGACAGACAAGTGGCCATAAAAGAATTAAAGATGCTAGCCAAGATTCAAAAATTGTCTTAAAGTACACTTGCCTGAACTCATTTATAGTTGTTCAATGTTCATTAATTGCAATTGCATTTGATTTGTTTACAACAACAACAACAACAACAACAAAATTCGCAGCACAGGAAGAAAAAAAAAACTATTATTGAACTGTGGTCAACTAGTTTTATAGTGTTCGCCTTAAGGAATTTTAAGTGCAGGCACTAACAACAACAACAACAACAAAAAAGGGAGTATAAGAAGACGAAGCAGCAGCGAGCAACAACAATGACGACAGCCAAATGGATTTGGATTTGGATCTGCCTGGGTGAGTATCTTTCTTATATATCCGAAAAGCTATAGCAAAGTTTATTTTATTGCCGTTTGCATCGATTTACGCTATTTTATAGTTGGCTATTTCTAATACCCTGTAGAAAATTAGAAAAGTGGTGGGAAGGGTTGAGTTGAAAATACATAAATTTCTTGACTGCATACAAAGTATCTCTTAGTTACAAAGAAGTATCTCTAGAATTGTATTGGAAATTTCTCATAGCTAAACAAACTCAGCTTTAAATCTTAAAGATAAACAACTTATCTAGCTTTCTTCTCCCATGATATCTTTAAGATATCAATAACAGTCTTAGTAACTCAGCTTAAAATTACTGATAAAGAAGTAAATTTGGACTTAAATCTAACTTAAAGTAACTCAAGACTTGAGCTGCGTCAATTTTGTATACTTCCCCCTTCACAGGGTATCTTTTAGTCTCCAGAACTAAGCCTGGCAAATAAATAAATTCCACTTCAAATCTTAAACTTCAAACATGTTTGTAATTTACTCTAAACTAATACTTTAAACAAAAAGATACAATATCTTACATAGCTCAATTTTCCCAGAGTATCTTTTAGTACACAACAATGATCTCAGAAACTCAGCTAAAGATTACTGATAAATAAATGCATTTGACTTAAAATCTTGAACTTGAAATTTCTTATACAGGGTAGCTTTTAGTACAGCAAACATTACTTTACCCAAGGTAAATAGATTTTTGTTTCTTTTTTTTGCACATGGCCAGCGTTAAAGTAAATTGTAACGACTTCATTCAACAGTGGTTTTGACCTTCGGTTTTGACCAAAAATTCCATGATTTACAGATACATCGTGTGCTGCGTCAGTCAGAGCAGACACCCCAAGGAATTAGACATAATGTTGTAGTAGCGTAAGCCAAAATAGCACTGAACATGGCCAAGACAGTTTCATGATCATTGTATAAATATTTCTATTTCTTTTTTTTTTGCCTGATTTCTGCTGCCACATATTTCAGTTCAATCGCAACCAACTAATTTCGAACAGATGAGTTTGTGCCTATTAACAAAAAAATTAGAAACGAATGAAAAAGTGAAGAAATGCTGGCCAACAACGAGATACAAATACACTTGCCAAATTTATGTAGAATTTCATGCGAAGTCTTTTCGCGAATTCACGCAATTTTCTAACCAAAATGTTATGACCAAGTTTTAAGACCTCTTGGACAGAATTTAATAATAGCCAACGCGTAGAACAGCAAGTCTGCTGTAGATGGCTATAAATCAATCCATTATAGATGCCACACATAAGTATGCTACACGGCGAATTCAACGTTTCATTTGACAAATCGCCAGCGTCAGCATTTGGCCAACAGTTTGGCCAACAATTTGGCAATGAAATGGCCGTCATTCACTTGTCACAACGGAAGTCACAGTACCACAGTACTGTCTCACCAAGCATCAACTGTTGCTGTGGCCCACACATTGTGTGCTTTAGTTTTTACTGCAGAATATTTACATTACGCATACGCAGTGTGACTCAAATGTGGAGCAGGTGGAACCAAATGATATTTTATGCCACATTAAACGAGACTTTTCAGTTTTTGGCCCCAAAAATAAACACAAACACACACACACACACACACAGAAGTAGTTGTGTGAAATTTGTGACGCACTTGTTGCTATTTTTAAGTGCTAATATTAAATAATTTTAGTGCTATCATTAAGCTATATGCAAACTATTTTGCAACAAATGGCAATAATTATAATTTAATTTATCTACATATTTTATGTGTTTCACACAATTTTTTATTTGAATTTTTTAAAATTTGTTTTTTTATTTATTTATTTTTTTCTTTTGTAGTTTTCAGCGCTGTTTCCGCGGATGTGCCCACTGGTTATCATCGTGAGATTTGCCAATTCCGCAAGGACAAACCGGTGCGTATTAATCTCCAGCTGAGTTCCCCATTTAGAATCCATTAAGAATTATTTACTCAAATGATTTGCAGATGCAGCCGAATAGCGAATATCACACTCGTTTGGTGGAGTTACGCAAACAGATGTTAATACGCGCCACTGTGGAGGGTCCCCAGATTTATGGCTATATACTGCCCTCCACCGATGAGCATCTGAATCAGGAGGTAGCCGAACGCGATCAGCGTCTGCATTATCTCAGCGGTTATACGGGAAATCGTGCATATGCCGCCATCACGGAGAAAGGCGCCGCCATTTGGCTGGAAAATCGTTTTGCCCAGCAGGCGGATGGGGAATTGGACTGTGATTGGCAAATCTTTTTGCCCGAGCACAATGTTAGCATTGCGGATTGGTTTGGCAGTCAATTGGAGATGAAGAAACGCATTGGAGCCGATCCACAGCTAGCACCGCGTCATCTTTGGCTGACCTGGGAACGTGAACTGGCAGCTAAATTCCTCAAGTTGGCCAAAGTCAATAGCAATTTGGTTGATATGATCTGGTTAAATCGGCCAGAGACACCCAAACATCATATGATTGAGGTGCAGCCACGTGACTATGCGGGTGAAAAGTGGGTGGATAAAGTGCATGAGCTGCGACGACGCCTCTTACACCTGGGATGTGATGCCATGGTGGTCACCTCTTTGACAGAGATTGCCTATCTGCTGAATATTCGTGGCATAGATATACCCTACACGCCAGTTGTGAAGGTAGGTCTATTTGGTGGACTGCTCATGAAGGGATTATTTCTAGTAAAAGTCGGTCTATCTCTCTCTCTTTCTCTCTCTTTCTTCCTCTTTTTCTCTACTTCTTTCCCTTCAGTCCTTTGTCATTGTCAGCCATGATGACATCTTCTTCTATGTGGATCATACCAAGATTAACATGAACATTGATCTGCATCTGCGCACGGATTGCTACTCTGAGGATTGTGTCAAGTGAGTTTTGAATGATCACCCAATGAATCCACAAATTCATATCCCCTCTCCCTATAGAATTAAGGAGTATGATCGCGTTTGGAGTGATATACGAACCTATGTGCAAATCTGGAGTCGTGTGCTTGTGCCAGCGCCTTGTGTTCAGGAACCTGGAGCCTCGGAAGCCATTTACACAGCTGTGCCACCCAAGAATCTTGTAGAGCACATCTCGCCCATTATCTTCATGCGTGCCCAGAAGAATTCCGAGGAACAGGAGGGCATGCGAAAGGCACATGTACGTGATGGAGCTGCGATGTGTGCGGCCATGTGCAATCTGGAGACAAGATTCTACACGGAGCAATGGACGGAGGAGAAGATTAGGTACGAGGTGGAGCTACTGAGACTCTCGCAAAACAATTCCAAGGGTTTGTCACTGCGTACGGTTGTTGCCTATGGGGAACACTCTGCCCTGCCCTACTACATATCCAGTAATGTGACCAACATTGAGGTCTCCGACCAAAGTCTGTTGGTCATCGAATCGGGTGGACAATACCTGGAGGGCACTACGGATGTCTCACGTACCTACATCTTTGGTGAACCTACACGCGATATGAAGCGAGCCTACACAGCGGTACTTGCCGGTATTCTCCATATCTCTGATTTGATATTTCCGGCTTCGGTGAAGCCCTCCGGAGTGGACAGTGTGGTACGTGCCAAGGTATGGCATGAGATGACCGATTATCCGCAGGAAACCGGACATGGCATTGGTGCCTACGGCTCTGTCGATGAGCGTAAGTTACCCAAATTTACTCTACCTAAAGTTTGACTAACCTATTTTACTACTTATAGCTCCGATCGCGGTGTCCTACGGGCCAGAACAGCAGCTATCACTTCAAACAGGGATACTTCTTTTCCAGCGGTAAGTTTGATATTTTCTCTTTAGACCCCGTACGTAAAAGAGGTACCAGGGTATATACATGTTATGATTGTAGAACATAGCGTATGAAATACTTTCTGAATATTGAATTTGATATCATATATCTATCATGGAAAAAATCGTGCGAAAATCAGCTCTTAGTATGATAAATTTCAGACATTTCTACGAAAACTCTATAATTAGAAGTAATCCGTAGTTATATTATACTTAAGTAAAGAAAAGTTAATCGTCATTTAAGACACAACATAATCCCTTCAAGAGATTGTTTTCAACTATTGGATTCCTCCCCCGAATATATACGAAGACTTCAACGAACTTCTTGCCCGACTTCACCGTTTCTACTATCTAAATCTTAATCTATATCTAAATTCCAGAATCTGGTTTCTATAAACGCAACGACTACGGAGTGCGCATTAAAAATGTGCTAGAAGTTTTGGATAGCGGTCGTACCACAACGAGTGGCGAACACTTTTTGGCATTCCAACCTGTCACACTGGTGCCCTATGAGCCCAAACTCATCGATGGTTCCATGCTGAGTTCCGATGAGAAGCGTATGCTGAATAGATATAATGCCAGAATACGGAAAGAAGTTGGCGATGAGCTCAAGAAACTGGGAAACATGAGGGCTTTTTACTGGATGATGAATAAGACGCGACATGTTCGTGAATATCTGCCTGAGGATGAGTATCGTGCGGCAATGGGCGGTGGTTGCCACGCCCATAGTCATGTGCCAATGTTTGCATTGGCTTTGATCATTCTGACAATATTTATTCAACCCATGTGGCAGCTTTAGAATCGATTTAACTAAGTCTACATGTGTAGTGTGTGTGTGTATGGTTGGGTGTGCGAGTGTGCGTGTGTGTGTATATGATTGACTGTGTAATTATGTAGTTTTAGTTAGCAATGCAAATTGAAGAGAGAAACGTGGACTAACAAGTGAATACCAATATTAAGTGCCAGCAAAGTTTGAATCTGCTTTATCCTTAAAATTAATTGAAATACTTAAAACCAATAATAAATTAACGCAAATTGTATAAACTTATTATTAACTTACAACACAAAAAAAAATATCTGTTAAATTTTTTATATTAATACGAGCAATGTCTACTTACGTTTAAGAAATAATTCTGTATATTTTTCTAAATGTGATTAAAAGTAAAATATATATGTATAAAATAGGAGTTATGAATTGATTTGACAAAGAGTTTATGTATAAGGTAAGCGAATTTCATACAAACGAAATGGCAGCGTTGCCACCTAGTAGGGAACTGCCAACTGTGTCATTAGGGACTGCCAACTTAACCTTGCTTTAAGTGGAAATAAAGGAACATAATATGAATTCGACTGTGATTTAACTTTATGAGGCACTGTAAATAAAGGAATTCAACTTTTTTCTTTATGTTATACTTTTAAGGGAAAATGTCTTATATTTTTCATCAAATTTTCAAAGTTAAAGACTTATTTCCACCGCTTATTAGTTTCTTACCACAGTTATCCGCACTTAACTCTGATTTCACCACTGAACACTGAAGCTGATAAGTTTATAATTGGGTCGGACTATTGGTGAAGAGTGCCAATCGTTCAGTTATTATTGGAACTCCGAATCGAAAACGTGTGTGTGGAAAAATATAAATAATTGCTGTGACGAACGATAAGATTTTGAACAATAACAATAACAATAACAAAAACAATAACAAAACAAAATAACGCTCTCGTATCGTAAATTAAAAGATGTCAATTGACTGCAAACAAAGGGAGCAAAAATGTTAAAATTGATTAATATTTGTGTAATATTATTAATCACACTACCACACTGCCTGCAAGCCAAGAAAGTTCAGGTGATTGAGTTGACCAAATGGTCCTTGCGGGACAGTGAGTCTAGTAAGTACATACACACTGCCCCCCAGTATGCGTCGCTGGGTCATGACGAATACTCAATTATATGAGATTCAATTGATTCATTGCCAAATAATCAGGTTTTGCACAGTTTCCCCTGGTCTCCGATAAGATAACGAAAAACAAAAAAAAAGCTAAATAAACTGACGCCGATTTGGTATTGTGGTTATCGGCATTGTTGGCAATTAATTGGTTGTAAATGCCGTCAACTGCAACGCCTGTGATTTGAGAGTGTTTAATAGTTTGGATTCAAAGTCGTTACAGCGGAGCCAATTGACGTGGCTAAGGTGCCCACTGGTGTATATACGGCTCTGTCTAGTATCTGCGGTGATGTTCTGGGACCCGGAAATGATACCGATCTGCGCTGGATTGCCAATAAGACATGGATCTATCATACAAGCTTCGATATGGGTTTGTTTACTTTGGTGGTTAACAGTCAATTCAATAAGTAATCCTGGCCAACTTCCAAACAGACGAGCAGGGTCATGATAGCCTAGTGAATCTAACATTTCATGGCATTGACACTGTGGCCAAAATCTGGTTGAATAAAAAACTTCTGGGCGAAACGGATAACATGTTCGTTCGCTATTCCTATGTTGTGGGTCACTTGCTGCAATTTATCCCCTTGCACAATGAACTGGAGATCGAAATCCTTTCCCCTTTGATCGAGGCAAATAAACGTGCCAAGGAGCTGCAGGAGCAGGGCCTGGGAGCACCGCCCAGTTGTCCCGTATCCCTTGGCAATGTCGAATGCCATCGGAATATGCTACGCAAGATGCAGATGAGCTTTGGTGGTGACTGGTATCCTGCGGTGCTTTCCTCGGGCCTCTGGAAACCTGTCACCATTGAGTACTACACGGTTGCCGTACTGCGTGAGGTGGATGTGGCTCTGAGAAGGAACAAGACCCACTGGACTATGGATTGTCGTGCTGTTATCAGTACTCCTGAACCCGAGAGTTTCTTTGCTCAGATCTTGGTCTATGCCAGGTAAGTTTGTAGCTAACTTGGCCTAAAACTTTTACTTTCATTTCACTTTTAGTGAATTGTTGGATGAGCCGTTTGTGGTGGAACAACAGAAACTAAAAAACTCTTCACCCAATTTGGAATTTCAGATACATATACCCAGAGTAAGTAGCTGGAATTGTATGCCTAACTTCCCTAAGCCATTAAATTTTTTGTAGGAGCGCGTACAACTTTGGTGGCCCAATGGCTATGGCGCTCAGAAACTTTATCCCGTCTCCTTCAATCTGAAGAGTTATCACAGTGAAGATGGTCCTAGTCTCAGTTCCCGCACGGACTCCCAGAAGCTGCTCTATATTGGCTTCCGCACCATTGAATTAGTCGAAGATGAGGATGGTGGGAAATTATTGAAGAATTATTGATCTTTTAATGGATCTTTTTAATCGAATACTCGTTTTTCTACAGAACGTGGTCGCACTTTCTATTTCCGCGTGAATGGTCACCCTATTTTCATGAAGGGCGCCAACTATGTGCCTGCTCACATTTTACCAGAGTTGTCAACAGATTCCGACTCGGGTAAGTACACTGAAAAGATTTAAAAGTGTGTTTTCGGTGTATACTAAATAGTTAATCCCTTTTTTTTTACAGTGCAACACCTGTTAAAGTCTGCTCAGGAGGCGAATATGAACATGATTCGCGTCTGGGGCGGTGGCCTCTATGAGTCAGATACCTTTTACAGCCTGGCCGACAGCTATGGCCTGTTGATCTGGCAGGACATGGCCTTTACCAAGTCCACCTATCCCGTGACCGATGAGCTGATGGTCTCCATGCGCATAGAGGCTGCCCAAAATGCCCAAAGATTGGCACACCATGCCAGTCTAGCTATGATTGTGACCAACAATGAGATTGAACTGTATTTGGTGAAGAATCGTTCGGATTTTGGCAGCGATGCTAAGCGTCTCGAGGATGAATATAAGCTACTCTTTATGGGAAACCTGTCGCCTGCATTAAATATTATTTCGAGAAATGACTTTAAGCCACGTCCGGGTCCGATGATCTCCACGCCGTCAATGGGCATAGCAGAGTCTAGCAAGGACCTGGCCAAGGATCCACAGAGTGCCAACTACGGAGATGGTAATTTGTGTATTACACTTTATATATTTTACTACATTTTGTTTTGCTTTACAGTTCACCTCTACGGGGACGAGGACTACACTCAGAAGACTAACCCTGAGGGTCGCTTCGTCTCCGAATTCGGGTACAGCAGTCTACCCATGCGCTCATCCTGGTTGAGAGTGCTCGGTGCTAATGCAAAGGATAAAGACCTGGCAGATTTTATACGACACCGTCAACATAATCCCAAAGGATTCATATCACTACTAAGTCAGATTGCCTATGAGCTGCCCTTCAACCAGGACAACTGGGAGGAAAACATCGATAAATTTATATATTTCAGTCAAGTGTCTCAGGCCATGGCCATCAAGAAGGACGTGGAACTGTTTCGTAGTAGGCGTGGCAACTACCAGACAATGGGAGCACTTATCTGGCAGCTGAATGATGTTTGGGTAGCGCCTTCCTGGTCTCTGATAGACTTCTATGGCAACTATAAACTGGCCTATATGTGGGCCAAGGAATTTATGGCAGCGATCAGCATTATAGCCCTTTATGACGAAGCCAGTAATTACATAAATATAACCATATCGAAAGAGGATTACACGGAGGATGATAACGTTATGCAGTATGATCTTTTCATCAACACTTTCCGCTGGAATGATATATACCCAAAAACGGCTATAGCTAGAGCTGTGGGACTGGTACGACCTATTACTTCTGTAAATAACTTAAGATATTTAATATAACTCTTTTTCCTAGGGCTTAAATGTTAAAGACAAACTGGACATACAACTGGAATCGGTACTATACGAAGGGGACAATAAATCGGAAATCTTTTTGGAAATACTTCTTAAAGATCAGCATGATCAAGTCGTGGCTCAAAACTATTTCTATCCGGTGCTCATTAAGAATATTGTTGGCATTCAAGATCCACAATTACAGGTGAACATATTTTAAATAGTTTTTCCTTCAAAATAACTAATTATTGCTTATTTCACAGCTTGAGGTGTTCAGAAGTGAATGCGGTACTGGAAATCCCTACATAAATAAATTTAGTTTGCGTATAACTGTTAAATATCCAGCGCTATTTATATATCTGGAATTGGCACATGAAGAATATAGCAAACTAAGGCACTCGTTCTCCAAGAATGGTTTCACACTGACGGTGCCACGACAAATTGTGGAGTTTGAGATTGACACTGATTCCAGCTGCATCAAACTCACAGCTGATAACTTTGTTGTGAAGACCATGAATCAGTATTTGTTGGAAAAATGATTTTAATTTTATATGGATTGGGTAGATTGCAGCATAAAAATACTTTTCAGTGTGTTAAAAATAGTTATAAACCAAACATTCTAATAAATATATATTGTAACTATATAGAAATATATATTTATTTGTTATTGATTAGAACCCTCATTTTAAACTTTGTTATTTAACCTCAATAAACCAATTTACATATATTCATTTATAAGATTTGAAAACTGATTTCTATATTTACCCAATGAAATTGCTCAACTTTTCAGTGGACGCCTCTGGCTAAAGATAGCGTTGATTCTAAGCAGAACAGCTGATGGCTGCAAGCTAGAGAGAGCAAACTCTTTGATTCTTATCTTTCACACTCTCTCCCAATCGTTTACTCTCTCTCAGTCTGTTATTCGCACTCTCGCTTACAGCCTACGCTGGCTGATCGACTTACTCTCGCTGTCAGTCCAACCGTTGCTATTCCCGGCGTCAGTCGCATTTCGGACCGAGGCATTCGCAATTTGGGAGCCAACGGCACGAAACGCCGCGCTCTTATACGCGACGGGAACTGGGAGGGGGGAGAGCCGCACTAAGATCGTATACACATGCATACACGCAAACGCATACGTATAAGTATAAAAGTGTTTTGTGTTTATCAAAAAAGAAACTGTGGACGCTTTAAGCCTGCAGAAATTTGCACATACAAAGTTAATTTATGACGACTCTTCATATTTCAAATGTTTACCAAAATAATGTGTCGTAAATTTATGAGTCAAAGAGGCGCCAGCTGCTTGGGCCTTGATCTTAGCCTTGGACTAATAATGTGCATACTATTACTCAAATCGGGGGTCAAAGGTGATGCCGTGGAAGTCTTTGAACTAACCAGTCACTGGAGTATATCTAATCAGAATGGCTGTAAGTGTTAAGTACACTAATTAGAAGCTTCTGTCTAATCCATCACTAACAAGAAAGAAAAGTACAGTCGAGCACGCCCGACCGTAGAATACTCTCTGCATTTTATTCCCGATCATTTTAATAAAATCGGTATCCAAGTACATATATCAATTGATACTTGCAACAAAACACGTTGAAACAAAAACATCTGATTGTATGTATACACACACATATACATTTGACATTAAAAGTATGCACGCACATATGTATTTGTGTATATGTTATACATACAGAATTGCTCGGCACAGCCAGCATTCGCGAGCAGCGCTGCCGCTAAGCTACGCAAGCAGCGAAAACGTTCGCTCACATGTTTGTATGTTTCTATCTCGCTCGCACATGCATTGGCATTGCGTTCATTATCAACTTTCTTACATGTCTAGCTCTTTTGTTTATTGTCCGATTAAGATGCAACTTTCAGGATAGTTTAATATATTTTGTCTTCAAATGAGTGCGAAATAACAAAACTGTACGATAAGAACATATGCCTTAAAATCGGCATTGAGTTTGCAAATTATTTTATTTCTTGTGGGAAAGGGGGCGTGGCAGTCCAAAATTTTTGATGACAATGCATTTATGCCGTCTCTAGGAACCTCCATACCAAAAGGGTATTCCCAAGTGCTATAGTTATTGAGATATTCGCCTAAAACACCATTTTTCCGAGGTGTTTCTAGTTTTTTGTTCATTGTGGGCGAACGGGGCGTGGCATCGAAAAAAAAAAAGATTCTTGTATTGACTGACTTAATATCGAGTCGATTGAGACCAAATTCAAACTTGTAGCTCTTACCATCTCCGAAATCTGTTTGTTCATACGGACAGACGGACAGACAGACAGACGACGACGACAGACGGACAGACGGACAGACGGACATGGCTATATCTCTCGGCTTGTGATGCTGATCAAGAATATATATACTTTATGGGGTCTGCCACGCCTCCTTCTCCCTGTTACATACTTTTCACAAACACAATATACTCTCTCTTGCAGAGAGTATAAAAACGATCGTAAATAAACAATACAATAATAGTGACCATACCTGACCACAATCAGTAGTTAATTATATTTACCTTTCATTGATAATGAAAACAGAAGTGTATAGAAAAATTCATATTAACTAATAGTAGAGGATACAGTTCAGTGAACTGACTGTGAAAGACCCTGTACTTATTCTGTAGTCATCGTTCACCCAATTATGAGATTTCTCCTAGCAAAAGAAAGTGGTTCATAGCGATTTCTACCTATTACTACTTTCTAAGTCTTACTTAAAGACCCAATTGATCCTACAAATGGATATAGCTATACTTTATCGGCTGTAGATGCTGATCGACTGCTGCTTTTTGACACATCTAATAGATTCCTATATTATTTTAAAGTACAAGGTCTAAATAAATCTTGTCCATTTACAGCGGTTACCACTGAAAATAAGACGCTTCCCTCGGGCATTTATAGTGCCTTCTTTCCTGGCGAGTTGATGAAAATGTACAATGATGTGAATCTCCGTTGGATGGCCTACGACAATTGGACCTACACCAATAATTTTCCCTGTAAGTTCTCAGCTCTTCAACCCACTTAACTCGTTGATTATCTCTTCCAATCTGTGGATCAGTTGATATGGAGCAATATAAGCAAGTGCGAAGCTTTAATCTGACATTCAATGGCATCGACACAATAGCCGAGATTCGCTTGAATCATCAGTTGTTGGGCAGAACGGATAATATGTTTGTCCGCTACTCCTACGATGTAACCAAAATTCTGCAGCAGGAAAATCTGCTGGAGGTGGAGATAACGTCACCAGTGTGGGCAGCAATGGCTAAAGCCCGTGCCATGGATAAGAGAGGTAAGAGTGTGCCACCAGCGTGTCCTCCACAGCGGTATCATGGTGAGTGCCACATGAATATGCTGCGAAAGATGCAGGCCAGTTTTGGGTGGGATTGGGGACTGGCAGCTCCCTCGATGGGCATCTGGAAGAGTGTGCAGCTGGAAATGTACGAAGTGGCTCTACTGCGGGATGTGGATGTTGATGTGAGTCGCAATGAAACGCACTGGAATATGCATATTACCTGTTACCTGGATGCGGTGGGCAGAGAGAACTTTTACGCTCAGGTGATCTTCTATGCCGTGTGAGTAGACCTTGACACAGTGCACTTAATTAAGCTCTGCTTGATGGCCGATGGTTTGATTGCAGTGAGTTGTTGGATCAACCGGTGGTCATAGATACGTACACCACGAAACCCATTAGCTACTTATCACCGGTAATTGTATTCGATCAGTCTGTGCCAATTGTGAGTACCGCCTTCTAAATTGCCGCTTTTGTGGCCAATTGAGCTCATTGCTCCACTGTGCAACCATGTCAAGTGCAACTCTCGATTTGCAGGAGCGTGTGGTTACTTGGTGGCCCAATGGCCATGGCGATCAGAAGCTATATCCCCTACATTTCACTCTAAACGCCTGGCTGGGCACAGATGGGCCCAAAGTGCGATCCAAAACCAAATCACAGAAATCTCTTCGCGTCGGCTTTCGTACGCTGGAACTTATCGAGCGACCCGCTCCAGATGGACTGGGCAATACATTTCTGTTTCGGGTCAACGGCGTAGAGATCTTCATGAAGGGCAGCAACTATATACCCTCGAACATACTGCCAGAGAACCAGACCTCAGCTCAGAGTAAGTTATTAAAGTAACATGCTCGGGGTCTCCATTGGGGTTAATAGAAGCTTTGAATCGTATGAAACTTTGATGAGATGTTATAACTGAAACCGATTAGTACATGCAGGCATAACTTTGCTGTGCTATATCCGATCTTCGAATGTTATACCTTTTTGAGCTCGGGAGGCCTAGGACTATCGATTAGCATCACAAAATTGCGAATTAAAATTTCATCGATTTTTGACAAAAATGTCAAGGGGTAACGTCATAAAATTTGCCAAAATTGGATCAATTTTTAAAATGTTCACTTCAGTTTAATTTTGGTTACACTTGATTCTTCTAATCGTATAGAGTCTCAAACGGTATACACTTTCTAGATATCGCGTAATTTGGCTAAGTTATGATCATTCAAACTTCCGAAAATGATGAAATTATTAAACTGAGCAGTGGACCCTGTCTGAAGCAGTTATGATCTATAATTAGATATACAGAACTCTGCTTAACAAATGATACATTCAGTCTTATCTAATTAGTTGGCGTTAAAATATTTAATATAACTAAAACGTGTTCCTGATCATTAAGATCAGATGCTAGGGGAGGAGAGAGGAAGGGGCAAACAGACTAACATCACCAACTCTGCTAATGAGATGTGCCACGCCAACTAAACCAAACAGATTATTTAGAAAGATCTGCCAGAAGTACTATAAAACAGTTGACTAGATAATACCCTGTAAAGGCTTCTATAATATTGATCTAGTGTCATTAAACCCTTTCTTTTGATGATAATATATCTTCCTTTTAGTTGGTTACCTCCTCGAATCAGCGAAGGAGGCGCACATGAATATGCTGCGTGTTTGGGGCGGCGGTGTCTATGAATCAGATTACTTTTACGACATGGCCGACAATCTGGGCATACTTATCTGGCAGGACATGATGTTCGCTTGTGCCATGTACCCAGCGACTCCCGAGTTTCTCGCCTCCGTTCGCGAGGAAGTGCGTCAGAACGCCAAGCGGTTGTCGCATCACCCAAGCATTGCTATCTTCGTGGGCAACAATGAGAACGAGGTGGCTCTCATGCAGGATTGGTATCAGACCATCACGCAGCTGGATCGTTTTAAAGCCGAGTACAGGGAACTCTATCTGGGCGGTATATTGCACGAACTGAAGCTTGTGTCGCATAATTCGAGACCCTCCCCGCTGGTGTCCTCACCCTCGAATGGCAAGGCGGGCGAGAAGGATAACTACATATCACCCAATCCACAGGATAATCACAATGGCGATGGTAATACTAGCATAAGCATAACTATAGCTGAGCACCCGATAAAGTACAGGGTCTTTTAAAGTCGTATTTTCAATTACTGTTTCATCCCACTTTCAGTGCACTTCTATGACTACCTGATGGACACATGGGATCCGGGAATTTATCCGCGTCCTCGTTTTGCCAGCGAGTACGGCTTTCAATCGCTGCCGGCTACCATGGCCTGGAAAAGTGTCATCGACTCTGATGACGAACTATCCAAGCTTATATCCCATCGACAGCATCATCCGCTTGGCATGATACCCATTACCACACAGGTGCAGTCACACCTGCCGCTGCCACTACCCGAGGACGAGGACTACATTGAGGCACTGATCTATTTTAGCCAAATAGCACAGGCTATGGCCACCAAGGTGGAGACTGAACTGTATCGCAGTCTGCGGGACACGAATCACAACACCATGGGCGCCCTCTATTGGCAGCTCAACGATGTTTGGGTGGCGCCCTCTTGGTCCAGCATCGATGTTGTTGGCAACTGGAAGGTGGGAGCACTACAAATCACTCCAATATTCAGCTTTAAAGACTGTCTTCCTCTTTGTAGCTGCTTCACTACTGGGCACGTGACTTCTTGGCACCAACCACCATTGTAGCACTCTACGATAAGCCCACACAGTCGCTTAACATTTCCCTGATCTGCGATGATCCAAGCATGAGCACAGACAATCTCAATGTGGTACAAAATGTGCATCTCTGGTCGCAGTTGCTGCCAAAGAAATCCTACAATTGGCCAGCAACGTTGCGACCCAATGGCGTGCACTACGACAAGGTGATACCATTGAAGGATGTGCTCCAGGGCGAGTTCAATGAGCGCAATGCTTATCTGGAGTATCAGCTTCGGCGAGGAGAGCAACTCATCGCACGCACCTATTATTTCCCTAGGAGCATTGCAGCTGCCGAGGGCATGATGGATCCGGAACTAGAGGTACGGTTATATCCGTTATCCCCGTACTCAAAAGGGGTATAGACAGAAGGAATCACGACCCTATAAGCTATATATGCTTCTGATCAGCATAAATAGCCGAGTTGATATAGCGATGTCCGTCTGTCTGTCCGTTTGAACCCCTACATCTGAGAGACCAAATGCACTAAAGTCGCCGATTAGTTGAGGATCCTACAACTATAGTTCCTATGGTTCCCATAGGTTCAAATCAGTCAATAATTGATAATCTGTATGGCAAAACAAGTACAGGGTCTTTAACAGTCGGCTCGTTCGACTCTTTCTATTCCAATATCCTGTCTCCAATTTTAAAACCTTTTTATCCTCTTCCAGTTCGAGATCTCCTCAAAGACCTGTTATCAGACCAGCACTGGTGCGCGGAACAGTATTAGTTTAACCGTTGAGATAAAGCATCCCGCGGCCTTTGTCTACATGGAACTGCAGTTACCCTTACGCTACAAGGTGTCCGAGAACGGGTATATGCAGACGACACCCGTACACGTGCTCTACGTTGTGGTGGAATCAAGTTCCTGTTTGCGTCTCTGGCGTAAATCAAATTTCAAATTTTTAACTGTCAACGAGTTTATGACGTAGTTTAGTGCAACATTTACATAGATATAAATAACTTACAAACTAAACAAATCAATAAATATATATATAAAGTAGTTGTAGATAAAGATACAAAAGTATCTCAATCTATCTATCTATCTGTCGAAGCTGGGCATCTGCACACGGGGCGGCGTATAGCCTTCGGGGTATGGCACCAGCTGATTGTTGAGCACCCTCGCATTGCGCCAGGTCTTGACCTTGTCCTCGGCCGTGTCAGGTACGCGTACTCCCTCGATCAGGGTCACCGCAGGGCCATCGACGACACTATGCGTGCTCTGGCCAATGGGATTACGATGTGGATTGTGGTGCACACTTTGCTGTGCTGGGCGGCGTGTGGGCGTGGCCGAGGGTGTAATCACACCGGCGCTGGCGGTGACCACCACAGAGTGCGGCATGTAAGTAACAAATTTGGATTTCTGGGGCAGAGCATTGTAGTTGTGCTTGGTGATCAGATTCTGGGGAGGACGGGAACGGTAGCCAGGGTAGGCACGTGTGTCCCGGCTGAGATACTCCAGCGGTTCAGCGGAGGAGGCAGCGAATTGCATGTCACTAGCTAAGCCCAAGGGAGCGTTCTGTGCCTGACGCAGCACACGGGGCTGTGACGTCACAGAATCCACATAGCTATAAGGCTGCCACTGGCGATCCAAGGTGAAGGAGAAGTTGTTGTTGTTGTTGCTTCTTGCAGTGCCCTGGCCTGGAAATTGTATGGGCTGCCAGGCTGCTCCTCCGCCCAGCTGGCGTCCACGTCGAGAGCTGCTGTCCAGCTGCTGCTGCTCGAGCAGCTTGCTCTGCGCCTTGGCCAACTGCAACTGTATGAACCTCGCCTGACGCTGCTCCGCCTCTGCCTTGCGTTGCCTGTAGTCCTGTTGCTGCAGTGCCAACTCACTCTGCTTCAACAGCGCGGGAGTGTGCTCGAAACTCAGCTGACGTCCAGTGCTCTTGGCCTGAATGTTCACGGGACGCCTAACATCGGAGCTGCGTACAAAGAAGGATTCGCCTGCCTCCTCGGCACGTGCCTTGCGACTGTTTTTGCCCACAAGTATCTCGACGTCATCGCCTTGGCTGCCCTTAACGCTCACTACTCGCACCTTGGACGGATCCAGATTGCGGCCAAAACGCAGCTCCGTACGCAGCAATGCAGGTTTACCAGTGACGCTGCTGATGCTGCCACTACCACTGCCAAGCTCTGCGCTAACATGTGCCACGCCCATTAAGAGCGCCACGCATGAAACTAGTGTCATAATACCCATACGCCCCGTTGCCGCTGACGCTTTTGGTGTCGTTGCCATCTCTTAGAGTGTGTGCGTGCTGTGAAATTGATGTGAAATTTACACAAATTAGTTATAGTTAATTGTGCATAAATATTTGCATTTAATTATATAAAATTGTCATTTTAATTGGCTGTCAACTTTAACTCAGGCTTTGTAGCTATAAACATAGACATAAACTTAGGAAAAGATTTCATTTGTTGTTAGACTTTCAAGTGTGAAGGTTCCATACTGTAGTTCTTTAGAGAAACACTGGTAAAAATAAGTAATCGGTTAATACGGAACATATCTTAACGGTGTATGGAATATTAGATTTAAGTACAGAGCTCTAAATAATTGAGTTCAGTATAAAATATTGGTACTTGAATCAAGTACTTAAGGCTTATTTGTCTTTAGGTAGTGAATAGTTTTTATTTAACTCTCTTGAAAACAACTTAAAAATTGATACTTAAATCGGTTTCGCAAGGGAAAAACAAGTAAGAAGGCCTACAGTCGAGCAGGCTGTAAAATACCCCGTACTCATTTGAGTGCGCGTTTTTCCACACAAATCACCAATCTTCGAGCGTTTTGTCCTATGGGAGCTATAGGCTGTAGTTGTCCGATCCGGATCAAACTTGGTAAGGACAGTAACAATGCTACCATACACATAATATGTGAATTTGGTTGTAAAAACTCTCTAGCTCTAGTCGTTTTCAAGTTATGGTGATAGTGTTAAAGTTGAAATATGAACATGGGTTTTCACAATTTGCGGGGGCGGTAGGGGACGTGGCAAAAATTTGAAATAAGCTTGATCTGCCTGACGAACTTTCTTTCCAAAATTGGTGGCTCAAATTCTTCTAGTTTAAAAGATCCACGTGTTCATACAGATCCATACAGATGTTCGAATAGACAGACGGACAACCCTATATCGTCTTGACTGTTGATGGTGATCAAGAATATATGTACTTTATGGGGTCGGCCATGCCTCCTTCTGCCTGTTGCGCTCATTTACCTGCTAACAAACTTAATACACCCCTCTACTCTTTTTAAGAGTACAGGGTCTAAAAACAAGCGAAGAACAGGAATTTCAGACTAATTCCCAAATTAAAGAAAATTCAATACCAAACTGAATGATGCAGTTCACTAGAGAATTGTCTCCTCTATGACCTCAGTTATTAAATAAAAACTTTCAGTTCAATAAAATCGAATTTTTATGTAAACAGATCCCAATAAAATTCGATTAATTATTAATTTGTAAAACTTGTTGCTAATTAACGCCAACATTTTGTTAATTTAAAAGCGTTAAATTAAAAGATGTTTTATAAATTTGATATGCTTGAAAGTTTCTTTGTTTTAAAAGTAATTGAAACATATTTAAAAAGTGTTGAAAATTAACAAAAATAAAAAAAATAAAAGCGTGTGTAAAAAGGGAAGTGTAAAATGAGAGTGTAAAATATGTTTTGACATGAAAAATTGACATGTTTGAGTAATGCTAAGTGATTGTATGATTTATGTGTTATACTACTCCCTGGAAGATAATCAAATGCGAATCTTAAGCTGCAATTTGTTAATGTTTTTACGCCGGTTAATTAGCCTTAGCCTCGCTGTTTCGCATTCACTTTGCGGCATATCTCAACACCTCGTTGGATATTTACTTATCATCATCATCATCATTAGCATCATTATAATTATCATTATATTTGCCGGTTGTAATTGTTTTGATTTAATTAAAAAAATCCACCCGCCTGACTGAGTGCATGTTTTTTTGGTATCGAAGTCGATGCTGAAGTCGATGTGCTGAGCTCAGAAAGCGAAACAGTGTTTTTTAAAAAATTGCAATGCTTAACTTTCGTTTGCCACTGTTGCTGTTGTGGCATGAGGAAATTGCCAGTTTGCCGCTTGCAACTAGCAAACAGCATTTGCCACAGTCAGTGGCACGGCACGGCGACAACTTCGAATTGTTGCCACAATAAATTGCATTAGACACGCCCACTTCTTTATGCCTGGCAAGCAACAAAGCACCAATAACAACAACAACAACAACAATAACAACAACAAACTGCTTATCAAACATTTGTTGACACTGTCACAAAGTGAATGTCTCGTCTGAGACTATTGACCTACAGTAAGGTTAAAGAAGAAGCTAACTAATCCTTAATTTAGTTAGTTGAGTTTAGAGTCTAAAATTTAAAATATTTGTATAAAAGTATATTATTTTAACAAATTTACAAACAAATTAATTTTTTAACTATAAGCTTTAACACAATTAAAGATTAAAAAGTTTTCCATGGAAAAAACTATGCTTATTATTCGCAGATTATTAGTTGAGCGAACCGACCTTAAAAGACCCCGTACTCATTCTAGTGCGCGTTTTTCCATACAAATCATCAATCTTCAAACGATTTGTCCTATGGGAGCTATAAGCTATAGTTGTCCGATCTGGATAGCTATAATGGTACCATACACAGAATTTGGTCTCAGCTGTTGATACTGATCAATGAACTTTATGGGGTGGGCCACGCCTCCTTCTGCCTGTTACGCACATTTTACTTCTGGCATACCCAATAGACTACTCTACTTTACTCTTCTTTAGAGTACAGGGTCTAAAAATTGTTTTAATTTCCAATGCTTTCAAGCGATTGAATAATTTTCTTCTAAATGAAGAATAATTTTAGAATTAGAATTCAAAAGTTGATCATTTTAATCAATTTATTATGTAGCTAAACATTTTGTTTGTATATAGTAAAAATTGTTAAATTTCTTTCAAAAAACTTTAATTACTAAACAGCTTTAATAGAAGTACTAATCTATCCACTTTTAGTATAATTTATATAATAATCCTATGTCACTTCCTCATAAAATCAATTCTTAAACTTTAACTACATAAACAATTCAAATCAATGGCTTAATCCCCACACACTTTACAACTAGCCCCAAGTACACCTGAGATGTAATGATTTGTTACCTGCAGGGTGTACACACACCTGTCAAGCGTAATGGTTTAAGTGTTTGCGATTGATGGTCAAGTTGAGCTGCAATTGCATTTCCATTTAGCGCAATTTGTGTGCGATCAATTTAGGATTTGCACGTTGATTGGCTGCATAATTGCAGCTGAATGAACCAAGATATTACGCATACGCCGCGTTATACGCTTGGTAAATATATAACGCTAGTAACGAGCCAACAAATCGACAAGCCAACAAGCCAAAGAGCCAACAAGCCAACGAGCCACTAATGAGTGAAAATTTACTAAACAAAATGAGAAAAACAATTAAGCGAATTGTGCGATTGTGAATTGTGAATTGCAATTTCAATAAATGCGCACGGCAAAGTTCACGGCACGACTCAACGGCTCGACAACTCTGGTTGTCTGGGTAACCACCGCAATGTTGGTGGTGCTTGTGCTGGCAGTGGTGGCAGTGGCTTGGTGCTGCTGCGCGTGGCCCAAACTCAAACTGGGAACTCGAGGGACTTTCACTTTCGACTCAACGCTCAATGACGACGCGGCTGAGTGCGCTACGCTCCCAGTTGAACTCGGCTTAAGCTACCGCTGTTGTTGTTGTTGGTGTTGTTGTTGTTGCTGTTGTTGTTATGAAATCGTCGCAATCATCGCGCACTGTAACAACAAAAACAAGTTTTACTTTTTGCACAACAACAACAGAAACAACAGCAACACTAAAAAAGAAGTCAACGCTTGCTATTGAGCGCTTGGTCTCTTTTTTTTCCAGTCTTGCTTCTTTCTTTCTTAGCCATTGTGTGTTGGCCAGCGTTTTTAGGCCGCTGGCCGCTAACAACGCCAGCTACAACAACAATAACAACAACAACACAGCGCTTCACTCGACTTCAATGTCACGGCGCAGTCGCAGTCACAGTCTCAGTCGCAGTCAGCGTCTCAGTCGCCGTCGTCACCTGGGTTTTGAGCCATCGGCGTTGCGTCTTCATAGCGTCATTTTGTGTGTGTATTTTATTTATTTTTTTTTATTTTTCTTTTTTTTTTTGCTTTTTTTTTGGTCACTTTTGTTCAATGAAAATTACATCACTTCAAGTTTGGCGTGAAGCGGGACAGGAAATGCGACTTCAGTCGTTTAGCTGTCAAAGCCAACTGCGTCTTGGCCAAGATGTTATAAAAAATTATATACATATAAAATGAAATGATCGCTGTGGGCTTTTTGTTGTTAAGTACTTAAGTATGTTGCAAGCCAAACTGCAATTATAGTATTATTATTATAATTTTTTTTTTATTATTGTTTTTGTTGTTATGAATGTGCAATTTGTTTGAAATGTTAACTGTCTTCATTTTTTTTTTTTTTTTGGCCAACTAACATAATCTCACAGCTGGCCATTTGCATAGACGCATTAATTATGGGCTGTCTCCATTCGATACATCACGTTAAGGCGTAGCATTTGCCATTAATTTGGATATTACGTTAATAGCATTTAGCCAGTAATTAAGCTCAATTGCGGCCAACATCGATGCCAATCACTGAACTCTACATTGTCTTTAGCCTCGGCATCGAGTTGAGTTTGAAAAACGTTTCAATTTAATTGAGTGGAGTTCAGTAGTGTCAAACACTGAGCACAAAAAGAAAACTCTCACTTTTAGTGCTTCAGTGGCTTCTAGGGAGCGTTCCCCCTTGTCAGTCTCGTGTCAGTTTTCAACTTCGTTTTTTTTGTTTATTTTTAGACACCGTTTTTTTATTTTGACAACGTTTTGTGCATTCACAATTGTGCTGGCAACAAAAGATGCATTAAAATTACGTATACGCCTCCGTTAGCAAATACTTTAGGCCAAGTGTGTTGTGGGCTGCATTTAATGCAGCCAAATTAGAGCTAAATGTCATTGGTAGTCTAGTCTATGTCCAGTTCAGTTCAGTCCAGTCCCAACATTCGCTGATCACAGCTTATTGTTGTTATCAGTGATTGTTGTAATTTTTATTTTTTTATTGTGGTTACTGCTCTTGTTGTAAATTGTTGTTGTTGTTGCTGTTGTCATGTGCAAAATGCAAATGTTTGTGTGCGGTTAATGTAATTTGGCTGTTGTTGCCGGCTTTGTTGTATTAATTTCACTTTTACTTTTTTATGATTAACATTTCCCACCCAAAAGTGAGAAACTTTACATGATTTTTTTTTAATTTTTTTGTTTTTTTTCACTTATAAATATTTGTACTTTTCGTTTCTTGCCGCGCTGCAATGAAATGTGAAATTTCAAAGATCGTAAAGTTTAAAGTTGTCGAGGCCCTCAGCTCAGTGTTAGTCTCTGTCCAAGTCTCTGTCTCTGTCTCAGTCTCAGTCTCAGACTTGGCTCAGTTCAGTTCGAGTTGGTCCATCTCAACTGTCCATTTCTTAAATTTTATTGCTTTTTTACTTCTTACTTTTTTGTTTTTTTTTTATTGTTATTATTTAGTTTTGCTTTTTTTTTTTTTGCCAGCATCAGTAATTACACATGCTGGTTACTCATCATCGTCTGGCACTTTTCGTCTTAGGATGAACATGTCCAGCGTCCATTCACCGTCTTAAGTTTGTCTATGGTTTGAGTTTTAGGGCTTGGGGTTTTTTAATTTTTTATTATCTGTAGTTTTGCGCCCAAGTGTCGCAACTGAAAGTGAAACTCTTTTTACTTTCTGACACATTAAGTATCCGTCAAGTTAAAGGTTCGTGGGATTGATGGGCATTAACCGACACCCAAAAGTACATATGCTTAACCCACGCCCGATTCCCTTAAACCCCTTAAATGAGCCCTCAAAGGTGTTGCAATCTAACCGAATCAATTGTCATGGCAACCCACCTGTATTAAATACCTATGAATCACTGCTAAAATTGTTATACCAAATGTTAAGCCATATATAAATCAGCTTTGGACCAAAACTCACATTTGAATTTAGACGCTCGAATTGGTGTTTTGACTGCTCCTTTTGTAGCGTTGCAACAACTAAGCGGCTTTTGTATATATGTATATATATTTATTGTATCTTGTTGGTGTGTATCTTGTATCTGCCAACGAACAGACGAAATGTGCGACAGATCGCAACGCGAACCGAAATACAACTGAACGTAAATGAAAAACTTTTGCTAGCAAGTAAAAAAGCATCGAGCTGGAAAACAGCGGCGGCGGCAGCAGCAGCGCCAGAAAAAAAAGTAAAAATTATTATGCATACTAACAAACATACATACAGTCAGTGAGACAGTCATGTGTGCATATGTTTTGCGTGTATGTGTGTTTGGAGGCCGACGCAGCAGCAGCAGCCACAGCGCCAGCAGCAGAAGTTAGCGCCGATGTTGGCAACAACAGTAACAGTAACATAACAAAACAACAACACGCACACTTAAAATCACACACACACACGCACAGTTACTGCAGCAGGCAGCGACGCCGGCAGCGACAACAGCTGGCTCAAGAGACTGAAACTGAGAATGAGAGACTGCAAATGAGAGCTTTAATATGGAGCACAGGCAACGTGTGAGCAGAGCGGGGGCGGAAAAGAGACAAAGACAGCAACGCCAAAGCAAGGCATGCCAAAAAAACACGCGTCCAAAATGAGCGAACAATTGCGCAATTGCGACAGCAGCAACAACAACAAGAGCAGAGCGGCAGAGCAGAGCAAAAGAGGGAGAGAGGGAGTAATGCTAACAACAAGAGCAAATTCAGTGTTGAGATTTTGTTTTTTTTCTTTCATTTCTTCATTTCTTTACGCTGTCCATCCGTCCACGTTGTTTGACTCGCATCACCAAAAATGCAAGTGATTGCCGTGATTTGCTCACCGTGATTTTTATCTGTGATTTATTATCGTGACGAATTATTTCAAGCATCAAAATGGACAGAAGATGCTATAATTTATAAATTATATGTATATTTTATAGTTATTAAAGCATAATGTTTATTACTGAGCCACAGTTGAGACGATTAAGTCCATGATTTATGTGTGCATTGTTACCTTGTCCCAATTACAGGGTATTAGTTACACTCTTACTTTCAGGTGGCCTATTTAGTAGACATTTTTGGTCCAAAGGAAAGAAGCTGCTTAGTAAGAAACTTGTTCTATAAGTTATATTACTCCCAAGCTACTGAGTGTTAAATTCCAATTAAATTTATTAGTTTAATTTAACAATAAATATATATAATTTCTTTTAAAACTAAACGCAGCCAAACAAACTTCAACATTAATTATAATTTAAACACTGAAATTAACTTTAGCTTTCATTCCACACGACAGTTCAACCACTCGTAAATTAACTTGTCAAGAAATTGTTTATATTCAAGCCAAGTTAATTTTCTAATGTTTTACACGTGAGTTAGTTTAGTTAGTGGGCTATGGGAAAAAGTTTAATCAGTGATTTTACCAGGTATTACGTATTGTATTTTGATAAGAATTTGGCCATTAAATCGAACTATGCAACAATAATTAATGGCTTTCGTTGTGGGTCTCCCTGGGAAGCTGTTGGTGTTGATGCTTGAGATTGACAAATCATCATTTGACAGACCATCACATGCTTGCTAAAGAGTCATCAAAAAAATCATGGCTTTTACATTTAAGCCGCCTTCCTGCCAAACATTTACTTTCCGTCTTTCCTCCTTTCCGTTTTTCCTATCTCTCCGTCCGTCTGTCTGTCTATCCGCCTGTTTTGCCTCCTTTCCACCCCGAAATTGTCGAGTGTTGCACGGTTCGTCGGCTTTAGATGCATGCCGCCTGATTGTGGCCAGAAAGAAAAAAAAATAATAATTGCCATGCGCCGCGTTGGTTAACGAAAGTGGCCAGAAGTAGGTGTGTTCCAATGAGCTGTGTACCTTGTTTAAGATGCTGAGATACAGATACAAATCCAAAGCAGTCGCATCACACACACACACACACACACACACACACATACGCACGCCAAACACTTAGCTTAACTTTTTATTAGCAATTTTCGCAATTTTCATAGCATTTTTTGTTAGTTTTTTTCCTACTTCTTCTTCCACTGCTGTCGTTTATTTGTTGGTGCGGCTTTTGAATAAATAGCTTTTTTTTTAATTAACAAAAATTTCACTTTTTTCATTAGATCTAATATTAAATAGTAGAATGAGCGGCATATGTACAGTGTACACTGTACCGAGTACTCACTATACTTCTTTATCATAGCTGAGTACCAAATCGGTAGTTGACTGAACATTTAACTGATCTGCGTGCAGTATCTCAAGATCATCGTTCTCCTTTCCAATCCTATTCGGATTGGTAACAATGTGTATGCCTGATGCACCCAAACGCATACAACCGAATTTGTATTCAAAGACTTGACTGAAAATCACCTTGAACACAAAGGAGGTGCAAAGATTGAGACTGTTGTCGATGTCCACAATTTCCACATCCGAGAGACGCAGACAGGAGAATAGCGGCAGCGGCAGGAACAGCGATGAGCAGTAATCCGGCACATTTCGAGCCGAGAAGCCAAAAGTAGTCAGCAATTGATTATTATATACGATATAGAAACGCACACCGAATATCCGCCATTCATACTCGATCTTGACGCAGAAATTTTGATTGGAGCCCGCAAAACGGATGCCCACACAGCACTCGCAAATGAAATCCTGGCAGTAACATGGCACACCCAAAGAGGGCAACTGGATAACATTGTCATTGACATGCGTTTCTCTCGAGTAACGTTGCAGAAGTCTCGTATCCAGTTCCTGACCATTTCGTGGATTATAAAGTACAATCGGGTGATACCCTGCGTATACGCAATGTAGGAATGCCAGTGCCCAAAGTGGTCCAAGGAGCTTCATATTGTTTACTATTTAATATTAATGTTACTGTTTACGAAGCTGTGCTCTAGTTGGTCCGGTCTGGAGGCTATCGGATTTTCCGTAGTCCGCAGCTACGTGTTTTCCCTCACAATTGTCTAAACAGAGTGTGCATTTTGTGCTTTGACCTCAATTTCATTACATTTACGATGTTCTAGACGCCTTTTGCGCCGAAACTGATAAATGGTGTGGAAAATGTTTATTTACTTCGATTAGTAATGCTAATAACATGACTGTTTTTGTGCATATCACAAAATAGTAGTACTAACAAAAGTGATCTGGTAAAATGTGTCAATGCTAAATTTCTCGTAATGAGCTCTACTGGCTTCTGGCTAATTAATGAGCTTTAATGAGTTCGAAGCGTGCGTGATAAGACATGTCGATCTGCATAGCAAAGTCTAAAAAAATAATTTTTTGCCATTTTAACGACTTACGGTAATGTTTGTTACGTCTGAGGGAAATGCAAATGTAACACAAATTGCACAGTTCGCTTCGCACTCCAAAATGTGTCAAAATTACATGCGATGCTCAATTTACGCAAACAAATGAACAACCGAACGACAACCGAAGCACAACAACAGCAACAACAACAACAGCAACTACAACTACAACAACGACAACCGCAGCAAACAACCAGAAGATATTGTCGACGACATCGCAATCCGTAACGGACGATGCTTTCAAAAACTACACTCACTACACAATTTAGTGCCGTAAAAGGTTTTTAAAATCAAATTTTGTCATGCATTCGACCGGAGTAACAAATAAACAACAACAAGTGCTATAAAAGAAATACACTTTATTTTTTCCACAATGATTTTTCGATTTCTTGTCACTTTTTTAGACCCCGTTTTTGTTTGTTATTTGTTTCAAAACTTTTGTAAGCTCCGGCGGAAATCAAACACTTGCAGCAGTTTCTTATTGTTTGTTTGTCTACCAATTGAAAAAAAAGAAGCGACCTTGTATTGGTTCAAAGCCACTAAAAAGGTGGCTGGAAAATTTATTATTTTATGGCTTATATACATATTTATGAACAAATATGTCAGTTTGGCTGCGGGCCAACTCCGCAATGAAGGTTATCAGTGTCACTCTGTTTAAACGGGAGTTTTAATTAAAATAAAGCATAGGTCAAGCACCTGAGACAACCAATAAAGAGGTCAAGCAACTTATGAGGCAGTGAGAAGGACGAGTATGAGTAACTTTCCCATTGCTGACATGAAGCATTCGAAAAGTAACGGCTGATTCTTCACAGCTTCACAGCACAGCAAGTGCAAATCTGTGAATAACAGTGGCAAATTGCTTAATTTTGTACAGCTGTTAAGTTTGCTGTTAAATGAGCGGCGGTTGTAATTAAGTTTTAAACAACTGTTAAATTTATGCATAAAACTAAATTATGCATAGGCTCGTCGGCAGTTTGAGCGCCATCTATTGTTAGTTTGAAAGCAAGCGGCCATCTATGTGCTGCTTTTCATTCATATCATTTGCAGAGTGGCATAGCAAACAGCTTAGCAAAGTGATTAAGAAAGTTCAGAAGCGATAGCCGGCAGCTTGTGTCAGTACGAGTTTTATTTTAATACTCTATGATGAAGAGTATTAACTGGAAAATATTTGTACATATTAGGTTGAACTAAACTAAACTACTTTTAGCGTTTAAGTGGAAGGGAACCATTTTTGCTTTCCAATATACGTACCAGCTTATACCGTTTTTGGATCTGTTAGAGCATTTTTCGCAATATCTAATGGCTCATTTTAAATTAACGCTCATTAAGCTTTAAAAGTTCACCAACAGTGAGTGGACAAATGATCAAAGTGAGAGAGAACAAATGAACATGTTCACCAAATTGAGCAATGTTTACTACAAATTTTTAATCAGTTCTTTTAACTTCGCATTTAGTTCAATTGACCAGTTAAAAAACAATCGAACGATTGCGCAATGTGTGACCGTATGCTGCAAATGGAAAAATACCGTATACTTAATACTTAAAATACCAACACTGTAAAATGTTTCGGAGAGAACAAATATACTAAACCAACGCAGCAAATTTTGTTGTGTCCCACAACAGCGAAGATGTTTCAACTCGGTTAATTTATTCACAAACAATAAAAAGCAAGTTCGCGTTTCAGTAAATAAAATCATTCGACACATTCGCGTACCATCGTCAGTCACAATAACATGGGCGATTTCTTCAAGTCGCTGAACTTTAACTATTTTAACAACACCACATCCAGCAATGCTGTGGATGATGTTGGCAGCAACGGAGGAGTAGGCGGAGGAGGAGGAGGTGCAAGTGGTGCCACAGTCAATAGTGGCAGTTTGGACAACGATTACGTTGGCCAATTCATTGAAATTGGTGGACAAAAACTGCGAATTAAATGTGTGATAGCTGAAGGTACTACAAATAATTATCACTTACAAGGGCATAAAAATCAATATAAAGTAAAGTCGAAAAAAAAAGAACATTGCACAAAGGCAAACGGGAAAACATGAAAAGTTTGTTGCATCTAACGACAAAGACAAGCAACAACAACAACAGCAACAAATAGAACTCAAGCGTCAGTTACGAGCTCTTTGTTTACGCTTTCTGATTTTCATACTGAGACAGAATGGGGAAAACTTGTTGCTTTGTCAGCGAGAACGTTCATGTTCACTCTGCAAATGCATGTGTATTGGTGTTTCAAGTTATGGTTTAAGTTCAAACATTTCTGCTTTTTCCATTCTCTTTGACCCATGACTCATGCTCGTGCATTCACTCACACCAACACACACATTCAAACAGAGACACTCACACACACAGTCGCAACTTGTTTTTTTTTTTTTTCAGAATTTCCAAGTTCATTTTTGGCTTATATAAAAAAGTTGATACAAAAAATGTTTGCTTATGTTATACAAATAAGCTGAAATGAACGCCCCCGCTTATCAGTGTCCGTTATCATTATACCCTTTTGTTTTACAGGCGGCTATGCGTTTGTGTATGTTGCACAAGATGTGAAAACTGGCACTGAATACGCCCTCAAGCGCTTGATCGGCGCCGATCAGCAGGCCTGCCAGGCTATCAACAATGAGATCAATGTCCACAAACAACTTTCGGGACATGGCAATGTTGTCACATTCGTTGGCTCAAATTGCATTGCTCCCAGTGCCCATCAGGGTGCTCAATTTCTGCTGCTAACGGAGCTGTGCAAGGGTAAGTCACGAGGAAGCTGTTATCTATGGCCAAGCCATAACCCACTATCTTTCTCTCTCCCGTTCGACCGATAGGCGGCTCGCTGATAGACTGCTTTAGAGTGGACAATGCGCCGCTTGATCCGCCCGTGATCCTACGCATCTTCTATCAAATGACACGTGCCGTTGCACACATGCACAGTCAAACGCCAGCCATAGCGCACTGGGACATCAAGGTAACTAAATGGATTGCTTAACTATTATGTAATTTAAATATAATATAATTATCTCTTTACTCGTCGACAGATTGAGAATTTCCTCATTGGCAATGACAAGCAAATCAAACTCTGCGATTTTGGTTCAGCTAGCAAGGAGCTGCTTGCACCAACCTTTGAGTGGAGTGCACAGCAGCGTAACATGCTTGAGGACCAGCTTAATACAGTGACCACCCCCATGTACCGTGCTCCTGAAATGCTGGACACTTGGTCCAACTATCCAATTGGTACTAAGGCGGATATCTGGGCACTGGGATGCATTTTATATTTCCTATGCTATCAGAAGCATCCCTACGAGGACGGTGGCAAGCTGCGGATCATCAATGCCAACTTTATATTGCCGCCAGAGCAGCGTTATCATTGCTTCCGTGAGATTATCAAGGGCTGCTTTAAAGTGAACCCAGCGGAACGATTCGATATCTCAATGGTGCTGGAGCGGCTGGCGGCCATAGCAGGGACTCACAACTGGTCACTCAAAGGTCCTTTGGATTTGCGTGGCATTTCCATTAGCACATCACCGTCAGAAAGTCCATCGCGTTGTGTGCCGGAGCCCAGTCGCTCCGAGTTCTATACTGACAATCCTACTATCAATCCCGCGCCGCCGATGCCACCTTCTGGTGGTGGTGCTGCTTCTAGCCATGGCAATGGTAGTTTGCTATCCTCGCTGCGTGGTGGAGCTGGCACTCTGTTCAAGAATCTAAAGGATACCTCCACCAAGGTTATGCAAACTATGCAGCAGTCGATAGCACGCAACGATCTGGACATTAGTCACATCACCTCCCGGATTCTGGTTATGCCCTGTCCCTCGGATGGCTTCGAGTCCACCTACAAGACGAACAACATTGAGGATGTACGTCTGTCGCTGGAGAGTCGCTTTGCGCCGCAAAAGATAAGCATTTATAATTTTGGTGCTAGGACTGTGCCACGCCTACCGCCGCCAGTGCGTACAGTGGAGGCGGGTTCTGTATACAGTTGTCCGCAAGCTCACGCACCCAATCTGCAGGTAAAAGTGCCGGATTAGTGTGTTTGACTGCTTGTATATTGATTCACTTATTACAGGGACTCTTCACTGTCTCGGCGGATATGTATAACTTCCTTAATGCGGATCCCAAATCCGTGGTGATTGTACAAACAGGTGACTCCGGTGGCTGCACAGCGGCCACTGTCATCTGTGCCCTGCTCATGTACGCCGGTTTGCTGCACGAACCTGAGGATGCTATCCAAGTGTTTGCTGTTAAACGTCATACCATCAACTTGCGACCGTCGGAATTCCGGTATCTCTATTACTTTGGCGACATTCTGCGTCCTATTCCACTGCTGCCGCATTACAAGAATTTCAACCTGGTTTCGCTCAGCTGCCAGCCCGTGCCACGGATGACCAAGGCACGCGATGGCTGTCGCATTTACATTGAGGTTTACTGCAATGAGAAGCTCATGCTGACCACGCTCCAGGACTATGAGAAAATGCGGTGAGTTTCAATGCATACCCCATTTCTTTTAGTCCTTTACTTTATTTTGGAACTATACTATCAGATTGCACCTGGCGGGTCCTGGCAAAATTGTGCTGCCCATCAATTTAACCGTTTGCGGTGACCTGACGGTTGTTTTGTACCACGCCCGAAATGCTCTGAAAGGCATGGTGCGTCCACAAGGTCTCAAGATTTGCCAGTTCCAAATCAACACTGGTTTTGTGCCAGAGCCAGAAACTCTCATAACCTTCAACGCTAATGATCTTGATGATCTGCCCGATCCGGAGCAGGTGCCACCCAATTTCTGTGTTTCGCTATCCTTGTGTGTTACGGAGTCGGAGACGCCGCCAAGCCATAAGCCACCATGGTTGCCAGCCAAGGCCAAGCGGGTCGCTCAGAATCTGTTCAGCTCCGATTTGGAGTATGCCGAGATGCTTGATAACTTTGGTGAGTGCACAACTCAGTAACATTTCGATTTGTTTGGAATATAAATTATTGCTTCGACTTTGTAGTTACCAAACCCACTACACGTTCCTCGCCGCCTCCACCACCGCCGTCTGCTAGAAAACCGGAACGCTCTGCCTCGCCACTGGTTTTGCCAGATGTGACGGAAATTGCTCATGATGCACCTGCCGCAATGCCAGAACCATCGCCACCCATCGATTTGCTCAATTTGAACCAACAGCCGAGTGCCAGTGCCGCTTCAGCTGCCGCTAATCCTCTGGCTAGCGCCATGCCCAGTTCGGATGCTAGCTTTGATCTATTGGGCGCCTTTGGGGATGATGACTCCACGGGCATTGGATCGGCACCAATTCCAGATGTGTTGCCGCCTCAACAACCGAAAATCAACACCGATCTCTTTGATATATTTGGCTCAATCGATCAGAACAGCGGCATGCCCACTCCCAACCTAAAGCCCAGCACTAGCAACAGTATGCCGCCCTTCGTGGGTGCTATGCCCACTTTTGTGACACCGCCACCTGCGCAAAGAAAAGAACCATCGCCAACGCAATCACAATCGCAAAAACCATTAGATCCCTTCGCTGATATTGCCAATCTAGCTTCGGATCTAAACATTAACTTTAATCGCAACACGCTCGGAGCCAAATCTGCTAGCACCACTCCCGTGGGACACAGTCCACAGCCAACACAGTTTTCCAGTCCCACGCACAAGTCGGTGCCGAGTCCATCGCAGCCTCAGGCACAGCCAAAACCTCAACCACAGATGCAGCCTCAGCCACAACCGGCGTTTGCCAAGACTCAGCCGCAGGCACCACCGCAGGCTGCCCCATCGCGTCCCGACTACAGCCGCACTCACTTTGATACGCCCAAGTCGGGACAGCAGGCGGGTGGTGGAGGCGCCAAGAGTTCAGATATATTTGCGGATATACTTGGACAACAGGGCTATTCGTTTGGTAGCAAAATGCATCAAGGACCACGTTCCATCAACGAGATGCGCAAAGAGGATCTAGTCAGAGACATGGATCCCAAGAAAGTGCGCATTATGGAATGGGTAAGAACTACCATCCTAAGTAGTAACTGTCAACTAATTTCGCTTCAATCTTTCAGACCGATGGCAAGAAAAACAATATACGAGCTCTGCTCTCCTCTATGCATATGGTGCTCTGGGAGAATGCCAAGTGGCAGAAGTGTGAAATGTCCACCATGGTGACGCCGGCTGAGGTGAAGAAGGCGTATAGACGTGCCTGCCTGGCCGTGCATCCCGACAAGGTTTGTTACTGTCGATAGTGCTTTAAACCTCCTGCTAATACTTCGTGTCTCCCACAGCATAATGGAACCGAGCATGAGGAAATTGCCAAGCTCATATTTATGGAACTAAACAATGCTTGGACGGATTTTGAGAACGATGCCACGCAGCAAAACATGTTCAATGCTTAAAGCTATACCTACTATGTATATAAATACTATATACACTGAGTACATCATATATATATAATAGTTTTAACTATCCTTCTATTAGCTGAAACTAGTATAAAGCCATTTAAGAATGTTAGCTTTAATATAAAAGTATTTGTGTATGCCGCATAAGGTGTACACATTTTAGTTAGCCCAAAATGAACCCAAGTTGAAATTCTAAAAATATTTATGGACAATTTACTTAATTTTGTAATTAAAACCTTGCTGCCCACATTCCCAAGAAAAAAGAGTTATAAGGAGAGCACAAAATGTTATCATTTTCTAAAAAATTAACAAAAAGCATAAACGGGTATTCAAACTATTCATTAAGAATTCTTAGAAAAAACACTCACAATATTCAAGCGATTATGTTTTGTTTAACAAACTAATTGTTATAATCAATAGACAACAGAAAGTTCAATTTAAATTGGCGTTAGATACAAATATGACCTGGTCCCAATCCAAAATGTGATTATGATACACGCCTATGCCTATAAAAGAAAGAAATCAAAATGGAAACAAATATTTATGTATATTCGAGTACAGATAATATATATAATTAACTATTTGTAAAAGTTAATGTACGATTTATGAAGTTTAAAGATGTGTGGTAGACCAAAATAACAACTAATTAGGATATAAAACGCTTCATTTACTGTTACTTTCAAAGTCCTTTAATTTCAGCATTTAAAATCGATACACACACATACTCAGATTAATGTAATAAATTTCTCTATGCATTTCCCAGCCAAGTGGGAACTGTTAGTAAAATTAATTATTTCAATCTTTTACTCCTTTTTACAACTTTGACCCTTGACAATTCGACCAGCGACAAAAACTGATTTGATATTTCGATCATCTCCAGTGTAGATAAACTTCTCCAGCAGCTCATCCACAGTGAGCGAACGATGAGGTTTCTCCAGTACACTAACATCCACGAGAAGTGCATCGAATTCCTTGCCCACAGCAAAGTTTCCCGTGACATGATCCAAGGACAATGCCTTGGCGCCTCCCAAAGTGGCCAAGTAGAAGGCCTGCTTGTAGGACAACTGCTGGTAGTTCTTTTGTGGACTCTTCGCCGGTCCAGTGCCGAAAATGCTTTGGCTATTGAACACATCAATATGCTTGGATACGTCTAAAGCACGCGCCAGCGCGTGCAAGATGGAGACAGAATTTCCACCAGAAACATCAGTTCCCAGGCCCACAGTAACGCCAGCTTTAATCAGGCGCTGTACATCGCACAGACCCGAGTTCAGATTGGTATTGGAAGCGGGACAATGTATGATGGCTGTGCCACGCTCCTTCAACAAAACGATCTCATCATCCCCCAGGTGAACGCCATGGGCCATGACAGTCTATCAAAGAGAGAAACATTAGAATCATTTAGATCATTATCACAAATGAGATTTACTATACCTTCTTGGTCAGCAAACCAGCTTCATCGTAGGCACCCGCGTAGCTGGTCTTAAATATGTCATTCACCACCTTAATCTCCTGGATATTCTCGCTTATGTGACTCTGCACATGAAGATCATGCTTCTTGGCAATGTCACCCAGTTGCTTCAGCAGCTCTTTGCTGCAACTCAGTGCAAAACGTGGCGTTATCGTGGGCATTATCAGTGGACTCTTCAGCTTTTGCAATTCCGAGACGAATCTCTCGGTTCCCTTCACTGCCTGCTCCGTCGTTTCACTGCATGGGGATGGGAAAATGAGTGTTATCATTAATTAAACAAATTTATCATGCTTCATGCTTACACATAGTAATCGGGACTGTTGCAGTTGGAGCAGACCTTGCCAATTAGTGCACGCTGACCTTGACGCAAGGCTTCCTGCGCCAAGATCAGTGTGGAGTCCAAATCGTTGGTGGCAAAATAGGAAGCCAAAGTGGTGCCACAGCGTAGTGTAGCTTCCTAAAAAGAGTATCAAGTTATCAGCTGTAGAAAGTATACAAGAGTAAAAGGTGTTTGCCAGCGCGAGTGAGAGCCGATCTGTGACGATCAGAGAGCGTAATATTTTTAAGTTACACAAGCACATGTGTGTAAGTGTGTGAGGTACTGTGTACGTGTGTGTAATGTGATCGCGTATAACTGATAAGCAAAACTAACAATAAATTTTAGTGCTCGTCGTATTTACCACAACGCCTTTGTAGATCTGCAGTGCGAACTCCTGATCCACATACTTTGCCTCTGTCGGAAAGGTGTATGTGTTGAGCCAATCCAGTAACGGCACACTCATTCCCAATCCAATCTGGGCATATTGTGGAGCATGAATGTGTCCATCACAGAATCCAGGGCATAGAAATTGAAATTCCGAGAGCTGTACCACGTTCACCGATGTGGGAGCAAAGCTCATGGTGGTCACCCAGCTCTCGTAATCATCCCCAATGCCAATAATCTTAAATTAGTAGAGTATTAATTATAGGAAAGAATTAGAGTATCAATATTGATCATCACCTTTCCGTCTTGAACGGCCAGAAAGCCGTTCTTGAAGGATTCGAACTCATCGAACGATTTGGTGTGTAAAATTGTTCCACGGTAAATTACTGTAGCCATGATTACTTATCAGCGTGTTTCTGGCCCCACGACGACTCGAAACGAAATGAAACACGCTTGATAAACAAGTATTTAAATTGATTCCAATAAGCTTCAAATTCGAAGTGATTGGCAACGCCAATCGATCGATGCCTGTGAATGGCAATATATTAATTGATTTGATTTCAAATAATTTATATATTGTGTAGCCAGCAAATAAATTGCAAACACACAGGGTGATTCGTAAATATGACAATAGTTATATTACAATTTCAAACTACGAAAACTGTTAACTGTTCATGTTTCTCTAATATTTATTAATTTAAAATTATTGCCAACTATAAAAGAGAAACTTGCTATCAACATTTTGTAAATTGCGTACCTTAATTCAATTGTGTTTAATTAAGAACAATAAAAAAACGAACATTAAATTCAAAATAAATGAATGTTAGCGTTATTGCGTTAACAGATCTCATTTTTGCGTTCCCTCTGTTAACGTTGTTAGGGATATTCCACTTGCCATTTCGCAATTGTATGCAATATATGTATTATGACTAATAAGTTTCTGTCGGTACGAATTATTTAAACTGTGAAATATATTTGTTTAGCTCATTCTTTCATTGCTTTCCATTCGTTCGAACACTTTATTACTGTATTGTGAGTTATCGATAACTATTCTTAATATCGAAGCAAACTGAAGAGCGGGAATATACACACTGCTTCATGTTAGCTTCTCATTCATTTCGTTTGCATACACAAAACATAACACAAGTTTATTTACAAACAAAAATGTGAAATTTTATTAAATTCGTTTGTTTTATGGGCTTATCATGGCACTTAATTTCTAAATTACAGTATACACTACACTAATAGTGTCCAATGGCGTAATTACACATGCATAATTGTCCTGAAATACTCCGCGAAGAATATAAACAAAAGTGTCTCACGCAATCCGCTTGCATTGTTACTCAACATAAATATCACACACATAATCGCACGCATCTGAAACTGGTTTTCCACAACTCCATTTAGCATTTGTTGTGAAATGTAAGTATGATGAAATATGCACGACTTTATTTTATATGTTCGTGTGGGTGGGAGTTGAGGGCTCGACAAAGGGCATAATGCACATTATGTTTAAATGTATGAGTAATAGTGGTAGTAGCAGTAGTAGTAGTAATGATATTAGCAGTTATTTATTTATAAGCTATTGACACGTACATATGGTCGGTTTTATAGCTATGCACGTAATTCCCCCGCCGAAAGCTTTCTTTCAATAAATAAAAAAACAACAAGAACAGTAAAATGATTGCGCCAGAAATGCAAACATATTATCTGATTCTTCATTCACCAGCGTCGCAGCTGATCAAAACAAATACATACAAACACCCTCACGCACACACACGTACACACCAACAGGCGTAGCTTACGCTTTGTATAGAAAACCAAGAAACAGTGCCAACAACGTCAAAATGCGAAAAACAAACAGAAAACATGCACCAATAATGAGCGTCGTATGGCGTTGCCAATCGGACTTTTGTGTACGCTATCCAATTGGGCGCACATATGACTAAAATAGGTGTTGAGATAGGCACTAATAAGACCAACTGTAGCGAACACGGAACAAAAAGCTCTTTAAAAATACTTGCGAGCTATCGCACATGTATGTGTGTAAGTGTTTGTATGTGTGACGCTACAAAGCAGAACAAGTTATAAACAAATTCGAAAGGCAGCTGAAAACAAAAGTACTAAGTACGAACACATGTATGGGTATGGCTGTGTGTGTGTGTGTGTTTGAGTACATATAAGATGCGAAGCAGGGCCAAAAGCAAGTTAGCTAAATAAACTACATAGATGTGTGTGTATGTGTGTGTGTGTAGTTACACACATAAGTAAACACGTACATACAAGCATAAATAGATATGTATGTGCGTGTGTACATGTAAAGACTGGGCCAAAGCGCCAGCGTCCCCAAAATCGATTTTTTTCGTGCCAGTGACACAATAGGCGCACAGTGCACAACAACGGTGCAACGGCAAAAGGCGAACGGTAAACGGCAAAGTTTAAACGTTCTCATTTAAAGATTTTAATTTTTCTTTGTTCGTTTTTGTGAATATTAGGTAAGGATATTAATTGTTTATAAGCAAAAATATTAAGTATACGCTACGTGTATAATATAAACATTTTGAAAACTCAAACAAGCGCTGCAAACATAAACAAGCGTTTCAAGGTCGTTGCAAAAGGGGCCAATTTGGCCGAGCCACAAATATATAATCTATAAATTAAATGGCGCATTTGGCCCAAAATTTTCTAAAGTCAAAATTTTTTGGGATTTTGTATTTCTTAACAGACAGCATGGAGTCGTTTTTGAGCTTGTTCGATCCAAATCAGCCAGACGATGGCTTCGATGAGGAGCAGGAATTGAATGGCACCAGCAGCGGAAGTAGCGAATATGAAGTCGATGCCAATGCCAACGAAAGCAATAATAGCCACAGTAGCAGCAGCAATAACAACAGCAACAACAACAACAGCAATACCAAGAATAATCTTATCTTTGATTTCGAGCAGGGGGCTCTGCCCCCAGAGCCACAGCTGGGCAATGTGGAGTATAAGCTAAAATTGGTGAATCCATCAAAGCAGCGATTCGAGCATTTGGTCACGCAAATGAAGTGGCGTCTGCGTGAGGGACATGGTGAGGCCATCTATGAGATTGGTGTCTCCGATGCGGGTCATCTGCAGGGACTGAGTGACAAGGACATGAACGCTTCTCTGACCACACTCAAGCAAATGGCTCATCATTTGGGTGCCAGCACATCTGTGCTCAGGCGAAAGACCATTGCCGTACGCCGATCCGTTGCCGAAGTGCTAGTCAGGAAGATACCCGATGATCAGCACAACATTGAGATACGAGTAGCGGTGTTAGGCGGTGCCGATGCTGGAAAATCCACATTGCTGGGCGTGCTTACCCAAGACGAGCTGGATAATGGACACGGCCGTGCGCGGTTAAACATGTTCAGGCACATGCACGAGATTCAGTCGGGTAAGCAGTGAGAAACCATTTCCAGCTAGCTTATCACTAATCCTCGTATGTTCCCCATTTAGGTCGCACCTCTTGCATATCCCATGAAACTCTAGGATTCGATGCTCTGGGCAATGTGGTCAACTACAAGTACAATGAGATGATGACAGCCGAGGAGATTAGCGATAGGTCCACTAAGCTCGTTACCTTTATGGATCTGGCTGGCCATCGTCGCTATATGCGTACCACGGTGCAAGCCCTCAGTGGCTACTCGCCCCATTATGCCATGCTTGTGGTCTCAGCAGGCAGTGGCTGCAACGACACAACCGAGGAGCATCTGGCCATAGTCCGGGCACTGGACATGCCCTTCTTCATATTGATTACCAAAACAGACATCACATCTCCGGATGCCACGGTGCAGGAGCTACGCACACTGCTGACCAACATTGGATGTCGAAAGGTGCCATTTGTGGTAACCAATACGGATGAAGCCATTTCAGCGGGCTCAAATCAAGTCTCCGAGAATATTGTACCCATATTTTGTGTCTCAAATGTTACGGGCACAGGCCTGAATCTAGTCACCAAGTTCTTGTATGTGCTCTCTCCCGGGATCAGCAATGCAGAGAAGGATCGCCTTGAACTGGAACCATGTGAATTTCAAATCGATGAAATCTTTCGTGTTACCGACGTGGGACCCGTGGTGGGCGGTCTGCTGGTACAAGGCGTGCTCACCGAGAATATGCCCATGAAAATTGGACCATTGCCCGATGGCAGCTTCCATGCTGTCAACGTGCACACCATACATCGCAACAAAGCTCCCTGCCGCGTGGTGCGAGCTGGCCAAAGTGCCTCGTTGTCGTTTACTCCAGCTCAGGAGTTGCCATCACTACGAAGTGGCATGGTGCTCCTTAGTGACTCGGGCAACATTGATGAACCCTATGGCACCTACTTCTTCCAGGTGAGTACGAAGATGATTACAGAAGAAACCAACTTAAATTGTGTTGTCTTACAGGCCAAGGTATCTGTGTTATTCCATGCGACAGCCATTTATGTTGGCTTTCAGACCACTGTGCACATTGGCAGCATACGACAAACGGCGGTTATACGTGGCATTATGGGTGGCGAGAAACTGGGCACCAATGATTCCGCCTCGGTAATGTTTGAATTTGTTGGACATCCAGAGTATGTGCGTCCTGGTATGCGCATTCTGTTCCGTGAGGGCATGTCCAGTAAGGGCATAGGCGTCGTCACCCAAGTATTCCCCGTAAACAAGACACGTACGAGGTAGATTCGTACACGAATCCCTGGCAAAAGTACCTAGCATTTTCCCCCATCTCCTCAATCTTCTTCTGCTGCGTTTGGACAACAACTGGATAACTGAACTTGGCCAGTTGATCGCTTAAAACTTATACTAGATTATCAATATTATTACATATACATATATCTCAAGCAAGTTTATAGCCATGTACATACTATTACTTACTACTTACGACTAGAGTTTAGTGACTTGGATTAGCACATATGCTTAGTAAGTATATGCGCTTAATTTGTAGCAGATCCTCTGTACTTTTAGTTTGAGTTCTGTGATTTTTTTCGTTTAAGCTCAACTCCAGTATATATTTACAGTAAATAAACATAAACATTAATTAATTAATTATACATATACTATGTAGCAGTTACAGTTATAGTTAACTGTTGAACAATTTCAAATTGAATAACATTTATGAATTTTAATTTCGCCCACGCATACTTAAAATAATAATAATAAAAATTAGTCTATATAAATGAATAAACACCAAATGCAATTTGCTCAACAATTAATTTATTGCTTGTAACTCACTATGGACTGGTATCAGTGTGTTCCTTATGGCTACTGGTAGTATCACTAGTCTGCGCTGGTACATTGGATGGACCGGCGATTTCTTCGGCCTTTGCGGGCACAGTGGATGTGAACCGGAAGAGTACAGGTGTTTCGCCCAGCGCTGCCAGGCCGTGCAGCTCCAGCAAGCGTATCCACGACAGCAGTGAGTCTTTGGTTGAGGTGCCTGTGGCGCAGATGGCAAATATGGTGCCATCATCTTGCTGATGCACCGATCGCACCTTGCCCAATTGATTGTGTCGTCGCGGTGGTGCACGTCCAAAGAAGGGCACACCAATCTGGGATACATCATCTTCGTCCAGCTCACGTTCGTCCAGTTGCGCCAAGAACTCGGCATCTGCATCGGCACGCAGCGTGAAGTAATTGATGCGTCTATTGCGTATCCATATGTGAAATGGTCCCTCAATGTAAAGCGCCTTTTGTCGCGAGTGCTCTCTCAGTAGCTTTGACTGCTCCTGACTCATGCCACTCACGATCCACGTATCGTCCAGTGAGTCCTTCAACTCCTTGGTTTCAAACACATTGATTTTGGATCGCAAATCCACTGTGCACATGCGCTCCACGGCTAGCTTGGCAATTTCCAGTGTATCGTCGGGCACCTGATCGGGTAGGGGCCATGGCGATAGGTTTTTGAACTTGGGCATCCAGTACATCATGCGCCAATATTTGCGCAATGGATGACCTTTCTTGCCAAAGACATTTAGGAGCATCGCTTCCATTTCGTAGTCAGGCATCACGCCATAGTCCTCCATTTGTTCCAGCAAATCAATGATACATTGCTGTTGCTTGGGGTAATGCATGAACTCCGATTGGAATAGATTGGTGGGTATGAACTTTCCCTTGGGCATCACATTTATCAGCGCCTTGTACACCTCCAAATCGTGTTCCACACCAAAGTCTGGCATATGCTTCAGTGCAGCATAGATGAACTCCACATGGTTGCGCCGGTGCACATCTCGCTCTTCAAAGATTTCCACCATTGTCAAATACGTGTTCTTAGTCTTCTCCTGTGCCGCTGCAAACGGATTGCGCACGGCGGGCAGACTTTTTGATGTGCCGGCAGCGCCAGCTCGTCTGGTATTGTTGTTGTTTTTATTGCTGCTGCCTTTGGTGTCTGCACTTTCATTATCTTTACTAGTTGCAAAGCTTCTCGAAAGAACCGTTGGAGCTGTATGTTTACAGAGTGTTTGACTTATGGCGCCACTCGAACGCAATATGCAGTGCAATTTGCGTATCATTTTTATTTAAAACAATTCGAAAATGAATTTAACTAAAATGAGCGATTATAAAACCACAACAAATGCATTTCGCAGCACTCCCCCGATAACAAACAGCTGAGCAGCCGTTACAACTGTTATCGAACAGCATGCGACAACAGCGGCTATCGAAATCGAATGTTAGACGCAGTGTTTTTCAAGTGCTGCCGTACGCCGTTTAACAGTAGGAGTCTAAAATGAACGATGTGGCAGCATCGTGCTTATTGAAACCGTTGGAGGAGAAGGATCAGCATCAGTTTGTTCCTTTTGCATTTCACAGACTTAAGAGTTTTCTTTAATGCTTTGTGGAATTAGATGTGTCTCATTAAGCGGTATAAATATTGCGTCATAGCTAAGACAATAAGGGCCATTTAATCGTTAAATGTGTAAAGGCATGTAAAACCGCAAAACACACCCCCATGGATCAATCAAGAAGCAACAAATTCGTGACGAAAAGTCAGCGGCCCGCATAACCGAATTGTTTGAATACTCTAATTTAATGCACTCACCAGCTGCTAATGTTGTGACGATATTGACGATATTTAATGTCATTTTGGTTGAATTCTTTATGATGCCAGCAAGAATTTGGAAATGCAGCGGGCGCTTTGTGTTGTTAGATCACTCCAAATATCGAAAGAAATCTATGTAAGTATGCGTGTGTAAATGTGTGCATACATGTGTGTGTGTGTGTGTATGTGTGTGTGAAGAGAGCGGAGAGCGCAAACCGAACTCATTAATAACCCAATCAGTGTTTTTCATCTCATTTTGTGCTTTTGTTTTTTTTGTGGTAGCACTTAACACCACTTAACGGTAGAAATCAGTCAATTAGCTAGAGAATAGACCACTGACCACTGATCACTAAACGAGAACCAGAACAGAACTAAGCAAACCGACAAACAGATACTTGTAGTAATCATTTGATGCCCGGTAGTTGCGTAACTCACACGTTTCCAATTTGGTCAAAGCAACGACCGATCCAGAGACCCATCTGGCTATGTATACAGACACAAACACACACTTCACATATATACATGTGTATGTATGTGTAATAATTAGGGCAAGCAATAGGCAGAAATATGTATAGATACAGATTGAGATACAAAGTTGAATGAAGCGCAGAATGTGTTGTTTTTACTTTTTTTTTCAAAAATATATTATATAAAAAAATATATAATATAAATTTCTAATAAATGGGAATGCTGTTCTCGATAAAGTTACTTTGTAGAAGGGGATTAAAGTCTGATTTATGAGCAAGGGAGAAAATAAATTAAATGTGTAACATGTAAATAAATGTATCTTGTGCATTTATTATAAATTCTGCATAATAAATATTGAGCATTAGTAACTACTTTTATACACACTTGTGTGTTTATATAAGCTTATATATAAAATGATTCTTTGTTGACACTTAAGATGGAAAATAGTTTCAAGTTTCCAGTATAAATAATTTATACTGTATCTTTGTATATATTTCTAAGCACTGCGGTTCCTGGCTGTTCGCAATTTGATTATTCATATTTTTCGTAAACAATTTGCAGCAAACAAAGAAATCAAATTCAATAGCAGATACCTTCCGTCATTAGACGATAATGCACGTAGAACGTTTGAAAACAATTTTTTATTTATTTTTATTTTTTTTGTATTTTTTGAGTGTTGTTTTTGTTGAGTTTATTGCATTCGATTTCCAAATATTCGACGATAAGCTTTCGTCTATAAGTACATACGAAATTTAGGTACAAGCACATACACGTATGTATCTGTATCTGTATCTGTGTGTGTGTGTGTGTGCATGTGTTGGTGTTGGTGTGTATCTATAGCTGTGCACGTAGTACTAGATGCAAGCGATTTGTTGCGCCAAAAAATTGTGCAAATAATAAACTTCGCGGTGCTGCCAATTTTGTATACCCTGTAGACAAACTGAAACGGGTGTTTCATACTTAAGTGATTGGATAATTTACGACTCATGTTTTATTTTTCCCATCTGCTGTCGTCACTAGCGTAGTCTGCAGTCTTCTTTTTCTCTGAGAAATTTGTATCTAGGGTATTTAATAGTCTTTGCACGCACTTTTTATTCTTTCTTTATTTCAGATACATACTATTTGTTATATAGTAGGTAAAAATTACTAAGTCTGACGTATGGAATATGCTTGTGTGCATTTCGTAGCTCGTCAGTCATTGTTCTTTTCCATTTTCATATTTTATAAATTAATTTTCTTGAAAAATTCATTTTCGAAAAACATTTGCTTGAAAGCAGCTACAAATTTAGTGAGCAGCCTTCAGCATAATCAATGTCAAACGAATACATTTTTAAATTTGTTTATCTTTTCTTGCTCTTATTTTGTCTATATAAATTTGAGCTGCACAGGAAGCGCAATTTGATAAAGTTTTTACTACTGCAGGTAACCTAAGATACTAGTGCATTGAGTGTTATTTATAGTTGTCTCTATGAGTAATAAATCTTTGAGTGACTTTTTGCCCGAAATTGAAGTTGTTTCTTAATCTTTTTTAACCGGTATTACCTGTAAAACTCAACTGTAGAGCACGTATCTTATTCGGTTTGATGGAAATGTGTATGTTTTCCTGCTGGTTTTCCAGCTTTGTCGCTCAAGAGAGTGTTTACTTTGCATATGTTTGCTTTAAATGCGCAATTATTTAGACAGGAAGTCAGCCGCAGCCAACTTAGCTCTGCAGACTGGGCTGCTGCAGTTGCAGTTGCATCGCACCAGGGATGGGGATGGGGATGGGGATGGGCGTGTGACAAAACAATAAAATCAACTAAATGGAAAAACTGAAGCGGCGCATAACTAAAATAGCAGAAGTTATAAATAAACAAAAATAAAGAACAACAAAAATGCAGACGCTTGATGACTGACAAAGGGCAGAAGCCACACACACACACACAGTCATACACACACTCACATTTACATACACAGTCTATGGACCAATCGTGGCTATGGAAATGTGAAAATTGTTAGCTATTTACAGCTGAAAAACTTGCTCAAAAAAAAAACTCTAGACAGCACGAGGCAAAATATTTGGGCAGCTGATGTGATATGTAGTTGGTAATGTAATACGATCAAAAAAAAATATGTATATATAAAAACTATAGTTGATTGAACAAGCATCAAACTGACCATATGCTGTCACTGCCAGATACTCAGATACAGATACATTCACAGAGAATAGGGGTAGGGGTAGGGGTAGGTGAAGGCAGCACGCAGCTCATTTGATTTTCTTGCACACCGCGTATCACATTACCTTAATAGAGTCCATTTGTGTGCAGAGGGGGAAGAGGAGGAGAGAGCAGTGCTAGCGGGGTTGGAGAGCAACCACCAAGCGATGTCAGAGCTGTGCAGAGGTCACCGCACACACCAAAGACCCTCGATCATAACTCATTTGAACCCAGTTCGAGACCGTTTTACAAAACTCTCTTTAAAAAACTCTTTTGTTTAGAGACTACAAAAAAAAAACACAATAAAAAGCCGGAAAAATCTTAGACAATGCGAGAAGGCTATAAAAAGGCAAAAAATGCAGGAAAAATGTAGGAAAATCGTATAAAGAAAAACCAGTTGGAAAAGCCGTCGCGATCTAAATTATGCTGGTCTCCTCCAGCGCCGACACTCGATGTCTTTTGTTTGGCATTTTCCAGTCAGTTGGTTTTTCCTACAAGTTTTTATACATTTTTGGCGTAGTGACAATTGTTGTCGTTGTTGTCGCAGACGTTTTTCACAACCAGTTTGGGTGTGAAAAGTAACGGAACGCTTTGCAGATTTTCAGATTTCCACAAGTGGGTCAGTTGTAGAACAAGTCAGTGGCACTCAGCGGCACTCAGCGGCGTTGCAAGTACGTGTACGTGTACGTGAACGTGTGTAAATGCCAACTGGCGTGCCACATGCAATGCACAGAGGCCAAGACGTGTTACCACCAAAAGGGGGCACACAGATCGTGCAACTGACCCACTCAACTAACATGCAACACGCTCGTAAAGCCACAAATTTGATATATGCAACATTGCGCTGAAGACGGGCAAATAAACCTATAAACTTATAGTCCACTGTGTGTGTGTGTGTGTGTGTGCTTGAGTGTGTATATATCATCTTCCAGCTGTTGTCACCTTTCCCAGATTTTCCTTCAACCGGTGTAAACCCCTTTTACCCCTTTAACCCCCTTCCACTTGCCATGTGAATTATGAGCTGGACATTGGTCACTTGAAACGGGACAGCTGCTGGCTCTTGCTGGCTTCTTGGCCAGGTCTTCGACAGTGGCAAATCACACACCTTTTCGCTTTCGCCTAATTGCGGTGACTCTCTGTTATCTATGCGCTTAGAGCTGCGAACTGGACACGCCACAGACAACGAATCAAGTCGACTAATGCAATCGGAGGCGCGTGAGATTTATGAGCTCCCCAGACTCGGAATCACAATCAGTATCGTACTCCGACTCGGACTCAGTCACAGTCCCAGACTCAGTCACAGTCTCGACTATTGCAATTAAAAGTCCCATAGAGGGGACTTTCACACACACTTAAAGATAAATGAATCAAATTAGCACAGAAGGGGAAAAAAAAACAGACAAAAGGAAAAAAAACTATAATTAAGAGCAGGAAAGATGATCTTTTGCGAACCGGAACAGATATAAGCTTGCAGTCATGGGAGTTCCACAGATTGAATACGCTTTGAGAACCTTGAAAGCTAGGAATAATTCTACCAAACTCGTAGACTATAGTTCTTGACTTGGATCAGTTAAATATTAAATAAAATCCCTACTTAAATATTCCCATCCATACGGTCCAAAGTTCTCCAATAGGTCACTATTCTAGAAATACAATACAAAAATAAATAAAAGTCAGTAAAAAGCAAGTGAATGAAATTTGATTACTTGAGGTAACTGTAGATAAGTGTTTATTAAAGATAGATTAGTTTACCTATGACAAATTGTTGCTGACTTACAAACAAAACAAAGCAAATTAGCTAACCCTTTTGATGTGGTTTATTTTGCTAAAGATAACGAGTAGAACGATATCCACAATTCCGGTCTATAGTTTTCGGGAGCAGATGTTATTTTGTGCCCATTTCCCCTACCTCAACCCCAACACAATAACTCCCCGCCCCACAAATTGAAAAACCAGAATTGCGTTCTCTTTTGAGCTCGACTGCAGCTCAAAGTAAAACAAAAACAATAACAACACAAGCAGCTCAAAGCAGAAAAAAGAAAGAGAAAAAAAAGCACAGCACTTGTGCAGCTTTGACTGCGGCTCAACAAATGGAGTGTGGGATAACAGGGGAAAGAAGAAAGGGGAAAGAGAGCCACATGCTCCGGCTGTGCCTGATTCAGGTTTTGCTTTTGGCGCAAAAAATATTTGTACTCAAAATATATGCGCTCAAAATTTGCAGCAGGTATTCTCCTTTGTGTTGGAGAGCAGCAGCAACAGCAACAGCAACAGCAGCCGCACAAATTGGCGCAAAATTTACAGATGCCTAACAAAAAGAAAACGAAAGAAAAGAGAGCGAGAGCGGGAGCGGGAGAGCGCGCAATGTGTGCAGTGCATAGCGTCAACTTTTACGTCTACGTCAACGTCAGCGCCAGCGTCGGTAAAAATGGTGGGGGGCTGTACATCTCAGCTGTGCGCACAATTTATGATCTTGGCATGTCAGAGACAGTGCTTGGAGTGGGGGAAGTAGGAATGGAAGACGGAGAGTGGCAGGGAGAGAGGGTACTACAAATACTGCACTTTCGCTATAATTGCGATTGCAGTCAGCGCCCAGATGCCGCCCCACGCACTATAAATAGATTCTTCTGGCAGCCCTAATGTGTCTGGTAGATACAGTTGATGTAGCTGTGCATAATAGTGCGTTCTCACTGTATCTCTCTGTCTTGCTGGCCACGCGCATTTTGTAATGCAACCCAAAAACTCAGGGCGAGTGTTCACTGTAATGAGCTCATTTATTAATTAGGCAAACGTGACGTCAACGCACGACAAACGGGACACAGAGACAAAGAAACAGTGGGCTACAAAGAGAGAGATGGATAGAGAGAGAGAGAGAGAGAGAGAGAGAGAGAGAGAGAGAGAGAGTGAGAGACTGGCGGCAACCCTGTGACTTTATCTTTTATTTTTGTTGTTGTCTTTTTCTGTTTCTGTGACTCGAGACAAAATCCTCGCGTGCCACATTCGCACCGATAATGTTGCCTCCTCATGTGGTACGTGGGCAATCAATGTATGCACTCATTAACTCCCAAGTTCCGATGACAAATTCAATGAGAGACAAAGACAGAAACGCACACCCACACACACACACACACACACACACACACACACACACACAGACAGCATGTGATTTGCTGGAATGCAATCTGTTTTAAGCGGAAGTTGGCCACAAAAGTAGTCCAACTGCAGGCCGATCACGTAGCTACCACCGTCAACTGGGCAGATACAGATACAAATGCAGCGCTTGCAGTCGAAGCTCGTTCGAAAAAAAGAAAACAAATAATTGAAACGCATTTTCATGAAAATGACGCATCCGAAATGTTCACACATTTTGAAGAGGGTTTCCTGCATTTTCCTTTTATTTCCTTACATTTTTTTCATTTTTGGCGCGAGGGTTGTTTTTTGCATAGCAGAATAAAGCCGTTTGCGACCTGTACCCAACCCCCAATCACAACCCTTATCGTTGCAGGTAGTTTTCATTCCTTTTTTCAATAGTTTCAGTGTAAAATTGAAATTCGCTTGTCTGTGCTGAGTATCCAGATACTCGAATGACTAATCCTTCCTTGGCCCTCAAACTGGGCTCTGGCCAAGGTCCAAAATGACAAACAGCTGTTGCAGACACTGACTCAGCATTAAAGCGAAAAAAAAATAAATAAAGAGAATCAAACAAATGTATCTACGTATCTACTGTATCTGTGTATCTACTGTATCTATGTCGCTTTCAAACTGCTTTTCACTTTCGTTTGTGGGCAACGCTTGAATAACCGCTTCGAGCGCGAAAGTGTTTTTTTTTTGTATTTATTTATTTTTGGTTTTTTGTCGTTGTTTTTGTAGACACGTCGCAACAATTAGGTAGTTTAATGCGGCATGAAACTAGCTTTGACCTTGAACTAGGCCCAAAGCATCAACCAAAATTAACAGCGATGTTAACAAGTAGCTAAATGTAATATTTACAAAAAACACAAACATAAACACAGTCAACCATAGTAACATAGTAACTTAAGCCAGTTTTTAGAATGTTTATCCACAATTTAGAACAAAACTAATCCCATGTACTAACGTGTACCTAAATGTACCGGTTTTCCTAAAAATGTACCCAAAATAACAACAGCGGCCTCCGTCTCTCTTTGTCTGTTAAATGTGGTGGAACCACTCACAAGGTAGCGTAAAATGTTGTGCTTTCCAGCTGCTTCGCATTTGAAAAACTTATTTGCCAACAATGGTTGGCAATACTGATGGTTACATTTTTATGCAATTCTTTTAATAATTTAATACACAAAAATTAAATATCTTTTATTTGTGTAGTGTATATGTATAAACAAACACAGAGTTTGGGCATGACGTCATAATTGCACTCGTTTAGCATGAGCTGTGTACGTTTACAGAGTTAAAAGAGAGCACGCTGTTACGCTCTTTACATCCGCTCTTTACAGTTCGTTAACAGAGGCATATATAATAGTATGTCTTGCGCGCTCGCACCACAGTCTTGTTTGAACGTTGGAGTCGTACGGTCGTTTACGGGAGCGTGTATATTGTTTTTTTTTATGTTTGCGTTCGCGTTCACGTACAACCCAAAGCAATAACATACAAATTAATAAAAAAAAAAAATAAAACTAAACTGAACTGAAATTGAACAAATCTGTACATTTCACTCGCAACAGATTGCAATTTGCAGATACATATATATATGTAGATGCAATTTGCAATGCTCTCTCAAACGGTACGTGACTTTGCCGCTACCTAATTTAAAGCACTCTCGTACTCGTACACTCGCGTCTGTGTGTATGTGTGTGTGGTGTTGTTTGTGTTTGGCTACGAAGAAATTGCACAAAGAAAAGTTCAAGTGAAAGCTCAACGCCAAAAAAATAAAAAAAAAATACTACAGCTTAAAAAATAAAGAGAATTGAAGAGGAAGAAAGAGAAAAAAGAAAAATATTAAAAACAATGGGTACAGTGTATCAACAGAGTCCAAGTGAAATGCAAAGACATGAAAGTATGGGATTCATGCGGGTGACACCGGTGGCAATGACGTCACTACAACACCCACCCCCACCGCCTGTCCGGCCAAAAATGTCCGACCTAAGGGGCATCCGTCGCAATCTCTTTGACGACAGCCCGCAGGTCGGTGAAATCAGTCAAATGCTAGCCACGCAGCAGAGAAAAAAAATCGACCATGTGAAAAATTGGTATAATATCGATTTGGGGCAAAAGTGCAATCAACAGATCTCAGCATTGAACAAATGTGAAAGCGACAGTGGAGACGCATTGCCGAATACGCGTCCACAAGGCATAAAACGTAAGTAATTTTACCATCCTCCATCCCCCATTCACATCTCTTTTAGTTCTAGTTTAAGTCACCTGATTTCTCTTTATCTCAGGATTATGGTGACAATTCACCCTATTTGATTCTTTCATTAATTTGCTCTTACGCTCTTTTTCTCTCTTTCTGCGGCTACAGCAAACAGAGCAACCCTCGTTTACGTCACTCACGCACACACAAACGCATACAAACCCTCATTCGCTTTGTTGTTTTTATTATTATACTCTCTGCAAGAGAGAGTATATTGTGTTTGTGAAAAGTATGTAACAGGCAGAAGGAGGCGTGGCAGACCCCATAAAGTATATATATTCTTGATCAGCATCACAAGCCGAGTCGATATAGCCATGTCCGTCTGTCCGTCTGTCTGTCTGTCCGTCTGTCCGTCTGTCTGTCCGTATGAACAAACAGATTTCAGAGATGGTAAGAGCTACAAGTTTGAGTTTGGTCTCTATCGACTCGATATTAAGTCAGTCAATACAAGAATCTTTTTTTTTTTCGATGCCACGCCCCATTCGCCCCCAATGAGCAAAAAACTAGACACACCTCGTAAAAAATTGATGTTTTAGGTGAATATCTCAATAAATATGGCACTTAGGAACACCAATTTTGGTGTGAAGGTTCCTAGTCAAGGCATAAATATAATGCTATTAAAATTTTTTGGCTGCCACGCCCCCTTTTCTTACAAGAAATAAAATAATTGTTAGACTTCAATGCCGATTTTAAGGCATATGTTCTTATCGTAAAGTATTGTAATTTTACATTCGTTTGGTGACCAAATATATCAAACTATCGTGAAAGTTGCATATAAATCGGACAATAAACAAAAGAGCTGGACATGTAAGAAAGTTAATAATTGAACGCAATGTCAATGCATGTGTGCAAGCGAGACAGAAACATACAAACATGTGAGCAACGTTTTCGCTGCTTGTCTAGTGGCAACGCTGCCTGCGAATTCTGGCCGTGCCGACCAATTGTGTATGTATTACATATACACACATACATATGTGCGTGCATACATATAATGTCAAATGTATATGTGTGTGTATACATATAATCAGATGTTTTTGTTTTAACGCGTTTTAACGCAAGTACTATCGGTTGATATTCTCGGATACCGATTTTATTAAAATGATCGGAAATAAAATGCAGAGAGTATTCTACGGTCGGGCGTGCTCGACTGTACTTTTCTTTCTTGTTTTTATTTTGCTTACATTCTTTCTCATTTCAATCTCTTCTTCAGTTGAGTGTTTCTGGTTCAGGTGCAGTGCCCTATTAAATTGCCAGATGTCCAATTCAATAACCTTTCGCTTTAATATATTTATCAGCTTATTTCAATATTTGCACCACTGTGTGTGTGGCTAAAAAACTGCAAAAGCTTTACTCTTGAAATTTTATTCGTTTTCGTTGTTTCATTGCGTTTTGCTTTTTTCGCGGCAAAAATCTGAATTTGATTTGAGTCTCGTGTTTTTGCAGTTTTGTTTTGATAGTCGTTTGCTTTTTTGCGTCGTTTCTTAACCACTTTTTTGATACGTGCCCGCTCTCTCGCTTCTCTCCCTCTCTCTCTTTCTGTCCCTTTCGTTCTTTTACTCGCTCAGTTGACGCATACAATTTAATTGATCAACGACTTCGATACGTCGTTTTCTGCCTCACACCATTTTCCGTTGTAACTTTAGTTTGCAGTTATCGTATTGCTCTTCTCCTATGACAAAAAGTAACCAGCTACGAAAAACACCAAGCATATAGATGATACACAAGAAATAGAAAAGAACAAAAATAAAACACACACACTGAAACGATTGAATAACAACATTGACGTCGTGACGCCAACGCCAAAGCTAACGCCAGCGTTGGTTTTGGCGTCGACGTCGATGCTCGTTTCCGTAGCTCAATTGACAAAATATATTTTTCGCGCCAAAAAATGTATCTTTTGGATGCGCAGCAATAATTTTAGTTTGTGCATAAAAATAACGCTAAAACGTAAGAAATATATGTACATAATATAACTGATTGCGTCAGTGAATAACGCAGCTGCAGCTGCAGTTGGTTTGCTATTAATTGAGAGGCCTCAATTAAAATGGAAATCACTGTCAACGCGTTGTTGCTGTTGTTGTTATAGCATGAATATGTACATATATGCATTTGTATGCACATGCATGAGTGTGAGTGTGTTGGTGTAAGGCATAAAAACAAAAAAGAATAATCGAAATCAAAGAGAAAATTAAAACATGGCACACGCCTGCCTTGCGAGCGACTGTACGTTGTGCTGTTGTGTTCTTGTTGTTGCTGCTTGGCAGCCGCACCCACAACGACCACGACAATCGAAAACATCGTCGCCGCCACTCTTATACACGCCTTGTCAGCCCACTCACACATACACACCCCTTCACTCACATGTACACACATATATTCGCGCACAGCTACACAGCTCTACAGTGGCAGACAATCGGGCAGGCTCTGATCGTATTTGGCTTTGCAAAGAGCGTAAAAGAGAGAGAGAGCGTGGATTTGGAGAGAATGGGAGAGAAACAAATACGTAGTTCTTCTTTGCTGCTGTTATTTGTTTCCATTTGCACACGCGGGTATTATAGAATGTTGTTTTCTTTCAGTTTTGGCGCGAATTTGTGATTTTTATTTTTAGTTTGTCTCCACTGATAAGCATGTTTATGTATTGAGTATTCATGTGGGCTTCTGTGTGTGCGTTATGCGTATGCTTGTATGCGTATGTGTATGTGGGCTGCGTATGATGTTGTTTTTATTTCAAAACTCGTCGTGAAGGTCACGCACTCGTTACGCATAAAGTACAGCAGCGTCTGTGTTTTTGTTGCCAACGTTTGTGGCTGCGACTTGTGGCATAATTTCGAATATTATTATGTTTGTTATCGTACAAAGCTTCTTATAAATTTATGTTAAATTATGCAGTACAGTTGTACTGCTCTAACCATTACCATTCAATTTAAAAAGTTCCTGTCTAAATATATACAAACATCAACTTCCATTTGCTAAAAGCTTTCGTATGTTTGTTCATAGATACATTTGTAAGTACGTCGCCAGACATAGGAAGTTTAACTAATCACACACAATATGTAGTAAACGTATCTGTTTTTTCGCTCTATTTATTTTTTGTATCTATGTCTGAGTATCTGATGCACGTATGTAAATTTGGAAAGTTTTCTTATCTCACGTCAAAAAAAAAGACTTTTTCTATGTTTTAGCCATCACTGTGCTTAACTGTTAGAGCTGTTTCTTTTTTGCCTCTTTGTTTTGCTTTAGAGTTTGTGCCACGCCCCCGGCCTGAATATTGGCAGTAGCAAGCAAAGCTTATAATTATGTATGCAGCAACAACTCTCACGGCCTCATAAATACTTATGGATACATGCAAACACACATACTCACATACATACACTTGTTTGGTATGCATGTATGTGTATAAATATTTATGTTATGTGTTTTGTTGTCGTGTCGTTATTCCTGTTTTCATCGTCGCCACGCCATACACACATTTCGTAAACAAAACGCGTTTTGTTGTCGTCTCACCGTAATATCTGACGCCGATTTCGTAAGTTCTTTTTGCTTTCCTTCTTTTTGTGCTTTCTTTTGTTTCGTTTCGTTCCATTCCGTGCCTTTGTTGTTGCTGTTGTTGTGAGTTTCATGTGTAGTGTAGAAAGCGGTGTAAGCGCATAACAAATTGGAAAGCTTTGGCAGCCAGCGACACAGCTGCGTGCCCATAACTGTAAATTACAATGCTTGGAATGACAGCGTACTTCAACCCCCCTTTCCGCTTAACCACTCCGCTTATTACAATGGCCACCCGCTCAGTGGCTTAGAAACATACACACATGCATATCTTTGTATGTGTGTATAAGTACATATCTACCGTCGCGTTCTTTTGTCCGCTTTGCTTAAAGTTTTAAAGTCTTTGTTGTCGCCTTAACTGTAAATTGTCTTACAACGCCGCAAGCATCTGTCTTCTACTACTTTGACTTCTGATAGAGATGAGTAAGTTTTGATTGAAATGTGACACGATCTTCTTCAAAATAAACTCTCAATGCTGATGCATAAATTTAAGATTCGATACTATCGATATTTTGCCAGCACTAGTTTGTGTGTTGGCATCTCACGAGAGATGTAAACTATTTATGCAGTGACTAAGTTAAACGAATAAGAATAGAGCAGCAGCAACAACAAGAACAAGAGCAGCGCTGCTTCTGTAATGCTCTCTTGGCGCGTTACAATTAAAAAGAAAATAGAGAGCACTCAAAGTTTCTACTCTCTCTCTTTCTCTCTCTGATAACATTGTTGTTGCTGTACACTGCTGTGACACTTATCGACTAGCCGCAGACCCAATTCACACATACACACATGTACTCACATAAATGTAGGTTTGTTCGTTTGCATGCATATGCATACACAATAAGAGATAAGAGAGGCTCTCATGTGCTTTAAAGTGTGTGTGTGTTTGCATTATAGCAATACAGTGAGCGCATCTTTGTTTGCAGCTAGCTTTCCCTTTCCCTCAGCTTACTTTGAAGGTCAAATGACATTTGCACTTTTTTTTTATTTACTTTGTCACATTTGTCTTTTCTAATTGTTGTTTCATTTCTCTCTTTTCTAATGTTCATTCTCTTTCGTTTTGCTATTTGCAGGCACTTTCAGAGTACGCAAAGCCAACACTACAATTTCGAATGTGCCAAAACGTATACGTGATAATTTAAGTAGCGAAATGGGGACCAATGGGCAGAAGGAGATGGAGAATGAGAAGGTGGAGAAAGAGAAAAAGGTGGAGACGGAGACAGAAGTGAAGAGGGAAGAAGCGAATAAGGAGACGAAGGAGGATTCGAAGGGGGAACCGAAGAAGGAGACGAAGGAGTTGGAAAAGAATGTGCAGCAGCAAAAGGAGCAACAAAAACAACAACAACAAAATGGAGAAGAAGCTGAAGAAAAACAACGGCAATAATTGATATTAATTGTAAAACTTTTATTATTTAAATAATTTATGTTTTTTTATATGTGTATATTTTTGTTTAAACAAAAAAAAAAAAAAAACTACGGCGACTTTGGAGTCCAAATTATTGTTTAAGCTTTTGTTGCAAAGCACAAACACATACAAATACACACACACACACGCACACAAACACACACACACAAACACTAACACATACAAAAACATAAACAAAATGCGCCACGCGTGCAGAGCCAAACGTAATTATTTTTGATTATTTTTATTATTTTTTATTACTATTAGATTATTATATTATTGGCAATACGTAAAATGTAATGACATTACTTAATATTATAATTACTTTGACATTTAGCCACAGTTGTAATTAGTAAATATTTTAAATTAGGTTTTAAATTAGCTCGACTCACTGTGCATCTACTAGATACATACGCATTATTATAGATACATACTAATGATAAAACACCCAAACCCACACCCACACCCAGTCCCTCACCCAACCATCGTACCACCCCATCACCCCTCACCCACTCATAATACCAATTTCAAAGCGTTCTCAGCGTGTTTCTTTTGCTGCACGCGTGTGCCGAAAGTATTTCCAATTTGCCATGATCTCAATTTAAACAACAATTGATTAAATTATTATTTTTTGTCTAAATGTAATTTAATTGAAATTATTGTATTTAAAATTCTACACACACACACACACACCGACACAAACACACACTTACACACACTCACACACAGTTTAGCAATAAAACGATTTTGAACTTTTATTTGTTGTAAATTTCGCTGCTCTTTTTTTATTGTACAATTCCATTCTATACTCTATAATTTCGAATTACTCTAAAGTTTAAACAAATTCTTCAAATATTTTCGACTAAGATACAAAAATAATTAAACACAAACTGTGCATATATCCTTAAATGAAACTAATAACTGTAAAGCTAACACAACAAATCATTGAAATTATGAAAACAAAAAATATTTTTTTACTGTAAATTTTAGCAAAGAAAAAAAAAATAAGAAAAAAAAAAAAAAAAAAATTAAAAACACATGAAACAAAAAATGCAAAGTTAAAATTTAAAAGCTTTTTATTTAAACAAGGGGGCGGGAAACAAGCCTCAAGGGGCGGGGCACTTAATGGCGTGATTTTGTTGGAAGAAAAGTGTGAAAGCATAGACCAAAGGGGGGACCAAAGGGAAGCAGGAAAAGCAATGAGTCAGCGGAACTACTTTTACGAAAGCACTCGAAAGGCGTTACAGTAAAATACCACTAACAGCAACAGCAAACGCTGAATCATTTACAGCTCTAACTGCATTTGTTATTGGGTCGCCTAGAGAAAAAGACAATAGAGTAAGTAATTCTTTTAAGCAATTATTTATAGTAACAAAATTTGGTTTTATTTTTAAATATTTTTATTTTATTAATGGGATTAAAGTGCCAAAAAAGCGTGACTTTTTAGGGAATTAATAGATTAAAGTTTCTTAAATTTTAGCTCAATAATACTTATAAATATTTTGATTCCAAAATTACAATTAGTTAAAAACAAATCAGTGAATTCCCAGAGCTAATTACTCCATTATGCTGCGCTTTTCATAGTGTAGCTTCACTGTAGTTACACAAAACATATACAAATTGTTGCCCGCAGACATCTGAGAAAATGCTTTCCAGTTGTAATGTGTAGCTTGTGGCTCTGTGGAGTGGGCACTTAACGTTAGATTGGCCGTCACTTCCGGCAGCCTTAGGCAAACGACTATGTCGGCTTCGGCGTCGACGTCAGCTTCGGCGTCAACGTTGGCGGCGTCGTCGACTTGATGATGATTGATGCTGCCACCGCTGAAGCCTCACTCAGCTGACAGAGACGCTCTAACACATATGCAGTCTATTCCTATTCAGTGTTGCCAGCACTTCTCACACTAAAATAGCTAAATTGATAAAAAAGTAGCCAGATAAAAATAAAATTTATGTTAAGTTAGTTACTGTAAGTAAAAGTTTATTAAATATACTATAAGTGCTTTTAAATAATGAATACTTTATCTCGAAATATTAAAATAGGTTCCCACAAATCTTTTGCTATGAAGAGTTCTCTCTATATCTCTCCCTTTCTCTGTGTGTGTCTCTCTCTCTTTATCTAACTTTGTTGGGAATAGAACTGCAGCTGACATAGTCCAAAGCTCAATTTTATAAAACTTTTGATTTAAAAATTAGTTTTTGTTTGTGTTTCAGATACTAGCTACTTTTGCTATAAAATAGCTAAAAAGGCAACACTGTTCCTATTGTGCTATTCCAATTTTTATTCGTATGTGTATCATGCATCCATAGAATACGTTCGTAAAAAAGATACAATTTCAAGTTTGACTAGAATGGAAATTTTCAGCACTTACTTTATCAACACGTATTTGTTTTTAATTTGTTATTTTTTAATGTTTATTTTGATCAATTAATCAGTCCATTTATTGACTGAAAATCGATTTTAAATAGCAGTGTATAAATAAGAATTAAATTATATATAAACGAGCTGAAACAGCAAAAAGGTTAAAAATAACTTAAAAGTCAACTTTTGTCACTCGCTCAAACTACCGTTAAATTAAAAAAGTATTTCATATGAATTATGCTATCTTCTACCTCAAGGTGTGACATAACGAGCGACTACTGTACTTGCAATTGAACAAAACTATTGGCGCTTAAAACATTTCTATAAATTTATACATAGATACATATGTATCTATGTGTGTTTGAGTGTGTGTTTGTGTGTTCGTGTGTAATAATGGCATTTCGCGAAAGTAAAGTAAATTACATGCTATGTATTTTGTAACAAGCATGTCCAACATATTTGCCCATTTAATAGGCCTTGGTTGGCTCTGCTCTGGTCTGGTCTGGTTTGTTATGGTATGTTTATTAGCATGCAATTTGAAGATTTTTAATGTTGGCACTCGTAATGCAGTCACACAGACACATACATAAGCACGCAGTCACATACACACACACGCACTTCGACACGCATGCATAAAGCAGGAGAGCAAGTAGAGAGGGGCTCAGGGAGAGGAGGAGAGCGCAAGTAAGAGCGAATTGTTTGTTTAATACTCAGTCGCATTGGTCGCATTTTTGCCTGCGTTTTGTTTTACTATTTTATTATATTTTCTTTTACTCTACATATATACACTTTTTTTTTTATTATTTTTTTGCATTCGAACCGCAATAAATTCAAAGTTCCCTGGCAACAGTAACAACAACAATTTACGACTTTGGCGTCGTTGATTTGTTGCCATTTTGCGCGCTCTCTCACTGTAACGGTAAAGTCGAGCTCTCTGCCATAAAAATTGTGCAGTTAATGATAGACGAAGAGAGAAAGGGAGCAAAGAGTGTGCGAGAGATGCAGACATTTTGCTGTTTTGTTGCTGTTGTTGATTTTGCTTTGTGTTTCTTCTATTTCTTTGGCTTTCACAATTTTTGCAAACGGAATCTGCGCAAAAGAAATCGCAATAAATAACAACAACAAAGCGAAGTTAGCAATTTTTAATAGCATTGCGTTATTTCCATTAATCATCATTAATGTCAGATACAGTGTAGATAACGCACAGAGAGTGCATTGGCTGGAAAAGCGTGAAAAGCAAGCCAAGGCCACAGGCTGTGGAATCAATCAACCCTGTAGCAAATTTACCCCGTTGCCTGTCCCCCTTTGGCAATTGCAGAGAACTCTATAGTACAGTACAGTATTACCTCCTCTGGCGTGTCTGGCCCAATGCACGTGAGGTCACGCTGTTGAGACTGAAAAACTGGCCACAGTAAATTCCTCGATTTGCTCTAATCTGCTGACCAAGTTGTGGCTAACCGACTCGCATGATTTCCTACAGTTGGCATTACTTGTAATTTCAGAGAGACCCAGTACGAGTACTAGGGGCCCAAAGCACCGGGGAACAGGCCAATTTGTGGCAAATCAACATCAAGTCGTAGCATGCAAAGCACTTTTCGTTTTCTGTGTTTTCTGTGTTCTGTGTTCAGTTTTCAGTTCTCATTTCGTTGATTGTTCCCACAATTTTCGTACAATGCTGGAAAATGTACGTGCTCGTTCGTTGTCCCCTGGCCTCGCATTGTAGTTGTTACTGTAATTACCTAAAAAAAAAAAAATTATATAAAAAATTGAAAAGAGAAAAAAAAAAACTACAACGTGAAAATTCTTTTCAAATGGCATACACAAAGGCAGAGTCATGGATGGGATGAAGTACGTAGCTGACAGACTTGAAAGATCGTTCAGATCTTGGCTGTAATCGTGCACACACACTCAGACACACACACACACACACTTAGGAGGAGTCAGTGAATGAGTCGGAGTAGGAGCAGTAGATGTAGGAGTAGATGTAGCTGTTGCTATAGAGAAGATGTAGCATAAAAGATATGCCAGAAGATCACGTACACGTACCGCTCTCGCAAATGGGGGCGTCATTTACATGAGGGAGCTTAGAGCGTGAGGCCAACAACGGATCAGTGCAGCAACAACAGCAACAACAATCACATCGCTCAGGATCGTGAGCGTGTGAATCGAGAACCGAAATGGATGAGGATGAGGAAGCATTGTCCACAATTGAGGCAGGTTATTAAAGAGGCACTTAGCGAGTGTATCTATTACTCTAAGTTCATCTCTGTGGAAGAACTGGAACTGCCGTAATTTTGTGAAGCAGTAAAGGTACGAGATATGGCTAAGAATTTTTAAGTAGTTTGATTAAAATTAAGGTTGCAATTTGTTTAAAAATTTAGTGTACGAGTTTAAAAATTAAAAAAAGTTTTCAAATTTTAGTATTATAACAATTAAAATCGCATTATTTTGATTTTTTAATGAGGATAACTCTAGCCAAATGATGTTATATGTTGAAAGGCTTTTTGGACTCTAAAATATCTGGGAGAATTGGTCGTAAAAAAATTATGATTACATAATGAATTCAAAAAAATAAGTGTTTTTTTCCAATTTTTTGTAATGTAACCTCCTAAATTTTTTATCAAAAATTTAATAATTTTTCAGTATCAACTCTTTTGTCGCCAAAGTAGATAGTATCTATTATCTTATTAGTCCCACAATAGTCAGAGTCCTGAAATATGAAATATATTTTACTTATTAAGTCTGATAGAGGAGACATATCTCTAAAGATTTAATTTTTTCAAGAACTTTTGGTAAGAGAGCTAAAATGCTTAAAATTTATAGCTGAAAAGACAACACTATTAAGATATATACTTTATAGCTTTACTAGTAACAAAACTTGGTCAGAAATTAATATAATTTTAGCAATAACCAATCTTAAGTGTATTTTAATGATACGTGATGATCCCATACTCATATGTGAACTTAAGGTTGAGAAGATAGTTTAATAAGTTATCTAGTTATGCTATTCGGGCTTATACAATTTTTTGTTTGCAAAATTTTACTTAAAAGTCTTCAAAAACAGCTACTAATTTTTAAACAAATATATTAACCAATTAGCTGTCAACAATTTCGACCTTTGAACCTCTAAAGTTAGAAGTGTTTACACAAATCAATTATGCGTCATTCATTTAGTGACTGCAAATATTATTCGAAGTATCAATCAAGGTAAAGACACTGCTTTATCGGCTGGCCAAGAAGGGGGTGGAGGAAAAGGGGAGGGGCAGCAGAAATGGAAGGAGGACAAACAGCGCTTATCACAATATTATGGCAAGTTGTCATTAGCTTAATGAACCCGGCCGATAAGCATCAATAAGGCTTTGCAGGCGCAGTGACTCAAGGTCACAAGCAGGTAATACCACAGGTGGAAGTTTAGGAGGAGAAGGAGGAGGAGGAGGAGTATAGGGTGCTGGTGTTGGTGTTGGTGCACACTATATATAGAAAATTGTATATAAATATTAGCAAGCTCAGTGGTTTAGTGCCACAACATTCCAACTGATGCGGTGCTTAGTCATGTTCGGAAGTCATCGTCGCCGTCAGCTGAGTGCCACAACGATCTCTTCTCGACTGTTGCGTCACGGCTGCCGATATGCCACATTCATGGGATTCATTTGGTTTGGCATTGAGAGCAATCCAAGTGATGGTTCGTTGGTGGCACGCAATCGCTACTGCTACAAATGGTTCTGTCTCCTCTCACGTATCCTCTTTACGGGTATTTACAGCTTTGTGGGCACAAAGCTCATCGGTGAGATGGACAACTCGCATCTGATGATCCAATCATGGATACGACTTGTCGGTTGTGTCATCTGCACCTTGGTGATACTCAGAACACAATTCTGGCACGGACAGCGTGTGCTACGTATGGTCAACAATTTCCTGCGACTTTTCCGACGTGTGAGGGCGCTGCCGGGTTGCCAGGACATCGGGTTTGGAGGCAGACGGGAGCTGGGATTGCTGGTGATTAAGCTAATTTGTATGGTGTATGAATTCTCCTGCGAGGTACCCGAACTCTTCTCCCATTGGGATCCATCCTGTAATATCTATGTGCTGTGTGACATGTATACGTCCGTGAACAGTTTCTTGATCTGCAATGTTTGCTTTGTCGGCTACCTGAGCATAGGTGCACTCTATGCCCAGGTGAATCGATATGTGCGTCATGAGCTGAGGAGACAACTGCGTGGTCTGGATCAACCCAGTCGACAGGAGCTCAAGACTGCTGGTTATCGTCTGGACGAGTGTCTGGCCATCTACGATGAGATCCAACGAGTGGGCAGTACCTTTCAACGTCTGATCGAACTGCCCCTCACCCTCATCCTCCTATTCCTGTTTCTAAACATGACATTGGCCTCGTACTTTGTCATGCTCAATGGATTTCGTGATTTCGGCATGTGGCTACTGGCGATTAAGTTGTTCATGGACGTCGTTCTGCTCACTCTGGCCATACATGGAGCTGGGAGTAGTTCCAGAGTGATCCGTAGACTCAGTCTGGAGAATTGCTATGTGACCGAGCAGAGGGATTGGCATATGCGGGTGAGTCCATACTCTTATCTCTACAATCTACTCTAATTGGAGTGGGAAAATGACTTGCTAATGACTGTCATAATCACTGCCACGCTAGTGACGTAAGTATTTCTCTTTCTTCTTTTGCTTCTTTAACGCAGCTGGAAACATTTTTGAGTCGATTGAATTTCCACGAGTTTCGTGTTAATCCTTTGGGACTTTTTGAGATCTCAAATGAGCTGATCCTGGTCTTTCTCTCCGGTCTGGTCACCTATCTTACCTACGTGCTGCAGTACGGCATTCAGTCGAATCAGTTTTAGGAATGGTTCGATGGACAAGACTTTAACTACCGAGGACTCAACGGATTTACTTTGAAGTATTGGTATTATCTTTACTAAAATTGGGAAAATTGTGTATGTATTTAACGCACTTTTTGTTTTTGTTGTTTACCTACATAAATAAAGCAAATAATATTATGTTAATGGGCTAAGGTCAAGTAAATCGGCTGTAAAGGTCACGGCGAACTAAAATTTCCTATCTGATTGATTCCACGACAGACATATGCTAAAAAAAAGTTGGTTAGTTTGACTTATTAAGAGTCCGATCTTTCCTATGACAGATATATGCTAAAAAATTTTGGTTAGTTTGACTTATGTATATATGTATATATATATTCCGATCTTTCCTATGACAGATATATGCTTAAAAACTGCTTTAGTGTGACCCTACAAAGTATATATGTACTTTTATATACTCAGCATCAACAGCGGAGTCATTATAGCGACGCTTGTCTTTATGAGCCTTCGCAACTCAGAACCTATAAGAGCTATAGCTACCAAATTTGTAGTGAAACTCCGCCAAATCCTCATTCCGATCAAGTTTCTTACAGATTTGTAATACCCTTCATTCGTCCAACATTTCTAGCTATAACTATATAAAACTACAACTATTTTATATAGCTTCCATAGGAACAATCAATCGTTAAGAAGTGTTAAGTAAGACAAACTTTGTTGTTACCCTAAGTACTTATAATATAATTATATATCGCTGGAGCGGAATAAGTACGGGGTCTTATAGTCTATTCCACTGTGCTCTTTTGTACCTATTAAATACCGGGTTTTTAAAAAACATTTCATTAAGCTAATGAACTTTTACGATACAGATCTAAAGAAGCAATCAATTAATACTTGGAATACCTATAGGTACTACTATAGATAGTCCAAAATGTCCACTCGACACTACCGTCGGTTCAGTCATGTTTGGAAGTCGCTTACGGTGCAGTGCCTCCTCGCTGGCAGCCAGAATCCTGAGCTACCTGTGCACTTTTGCCACTCTTCTGGGGGTCGTGACCTTTCGCGTGGACTGCAATCGCTACGATGGACGTCTTGTGGCCATTAAGAAGGACTACTACTTCAGCTGGTTGTGCATGATCATGAAGATTGCTATACTTTACCTATACTGCTCGACGTATTCCATCTTCGTTGAGTTGATGCAAATTTCTCACCTGAGAATACTGATTGTGGTTCGAATAACTTGCATCATTTTTTGCGCTATTGCCATTTTGGTAATGCAATTTTGGTATGAAGATCAAGTAATTCAGTTGGTTAATGGATTTCTGAGACTCTTTCGAAGGGTCAACTCGCTGCCAGGATGTGAGGTTATGTATTTTGGAGGACAACGCGAGTTAATACTGCTGATCTGTGCAGTCCTATGTCTGATGTATCAAAGTCTCTATGTGGTACCAAGTCTATTTGAAGATTACAGCTTTAGTTTGGTTATGACCGCATTTTTTGAGACATATTGTGGTGTGTGTGCTGCTCTCATTGGTCACATCTGCTTTGTGGGTTATCTGAGTGTGGGTGCCCTTTATGACCAGGTTAATGTGTACATACAACACGCATTACGCGATCAGCTAACGGATCTTAAAGCCACAACCAGTCGCAGACAACTAAAGGTAGCTGAACACTGTCTGGACGAGTGTCTGGCCATCTACGATGAGATCCAACGTATTGCCAGTGAATTCCAACGTCTCTTTGATGTGCCACTGTGTTTGGTGCTGCTTTTTGGCTTCCTCACAATGGCCCTTTGTGCCTTCTTCATTGTGCTTAGCCAGTTTGAGGCAAGTTCCCTGTGGTTCTTTCAGCTCAAGATGCTAACGGATCTGCTGCTGGTAACGGTGGCAATACAAGGAGCTAGCAACAATTCGCAAATAATTCGAAGGCTTAGTCTGGAGAACTATTACGTCACGGAGAGCAGCGATTGGCACAATAAGGTGAGCTATCTAGCACTTAAGTTAGAGGAAGGATTAATAGATACTTTATCTTACAGTTGGAAATGTTCTTCAGTCGCTTGAACTATCTGGAGTTTCGGGTATGCCCATTGGGTCTCTTCGATGTCTCCAATCGTCTGATTTTGGTATTTCTCTCCGCTTTGGTCACCTATCTCACCTATGTCATACAGTATGACATGCAGTCGCAGTTATTTTGATTCCTCGTCACGCTCACGGGGCCATAACCCTCTGCTTAAGTTTAGGGTAAGGTACGAGTACACACCTGTCCTGCGGTTGCACATAAAAATCCGTTGTCAGGACAAACAACAACAACAAGAACAACAAGAACAACGAGAACAATTTCCGTTTAACGTTTTTCTGTCTCACATTTCCCATGAAAAGTTGGCGCATAAATTACTCTTGCCACCGAGCAGAAAATTTATGCAGCTTAACCGAGAGCAACGGAGCTGGACAGTTCACGCTAAAAGCGCATAAAAACAAGGCCGAGGACGTCGCTCTAATTAGCATAGGTAGCGCTAAAGGTAGCGCTAAAGTTAAAGGTAAAGGTAAAGGTAAACCTCAACCATAAAGGTATGGCAGCAGATAAAGGTGCACTTGTTCCCTGCACTTGTTTTTAGGGCTCAAAAAAGGCTGTGTCAGCCTCAAAGATAATAAAAAAAGAGCGGGGACAGAGGGAGAGTGGTAGAATAAGAAGAAAGAAGGGAAGAGAGAGAGAGAGAGAGAGAAGACGCACGCAAAAAATCAAATTATTGGATGGCGACGTACATTATCTCGACATTGACAGAAAGAGAGCTGGGACTGGGACCGAGATCGGGCTAGGAATCCGATTCGGTATCGGGAGTGATGTAGGGAACTGGGGACTGGGAGCAGGGGGGATTGACAACTGCAGTTGAGATTGGTATTGGGAGTCCGCTGTGAACAGGTGTAGCTCAATTTGCGTGCTCTTTATACCCTACAAACGGGTATTAAGCATTTTGTCATGCAACTTGTATCTATATATGTTTATATATAACTTTGTCTTTAACTTAAGCCACCGATTTTCTAAAAGAATGATATCATAAACTATTTTATTGAAATAAAAACTAAACTTCAAATTAAATCCATTTTATAAATTTGTCTTTATCTACATTTGAAACTATCTATCTAAATCTGTAACTATCTATCTAAATATGTAACTGTTTTTTTTTTTTAATATATAAATTAATGTCTGTACTTGAAGAGACTACTTTCGTCACTACCGTGGACTATCAAAAGTAATTTATATATAAAATTTTACCTTTTATCTTTTTATCTCTTTTATCTTTAGTTTTACTTAATATTATGCATATATGTAGGTATAGTGAAAGTGAAAGCTCCCTTGGCCGGACAGCCACGGTTCCAGTATTTGTGTCCGCCCAAGGGGGTTGTTTGCATGCGGGAAAGGATTTTGTATGAAAATTTGTCCGGCTAAGGGAGCTGCCCGCCTCAGGAAGTTGTCCGCGTGTAGTAGTTACACTATGTATATATATCTGTATCTAATATTTTATTTTGATTTCTAAAAAACTCTATATATTCTTCTTTTTAGTGTGCATTACTTTAAACTTATCTATTACTTTCCTAAGTTTATATCTATATCTATGCACAGATATATAAATTAATCTTTAACTGAATCGTTAATGATCAAAATGTATTATCACACTTTATCATAAGTTAAATTAGTTAACTTTATCTTTAATTCCCTTCGATATCCTTCTTGACATAACTACACACTTCTTACCCCAAAGAGTTAGTGTATTATTTATTCGGTTTATTCGGGGAGTAAAACAACATTTTGTGCGTGTCGTGTAAACGGCAAGATAATCACAAAACGTAGCATTGGCATTGGCATTGGCATTGCTCAAATTAATGTAGTTTATAAAAGACAGCAGAAGACAAAGGAAACAGAACGTGGACGAGTTACACTCATTTTTCCCATGATTGTTCTGTTGGCCACGACCGGTGAGCGGTAATTATGGGTCACCCAGCTATACCAAGCTATCCAGCTCTACCCAGTATATACTACACTAGCACTACATTTCTTGTGCTCTCTCTTTTCTTTCCGTCTGCAATTATCATAAACTCTCACACACTCGAACATTTTCAAGTTTGGGCTTAAAGGCGAAAGATATTAAACAACAAAAATACAAAAAAATGTAAAAAAAGAAAAATACAAAAAATTAATGATGCTTTCAACATTTCACTAGACATTAAAAAAAAAAAGCACAGCACAGCACACAACTCATGCTGAAGTTGTTGGCTTGAAGTGCAGGTAGCTCTTTCTAAAACCCTCTTCTCCATGAGTTTACACAGTACTCGTATCTGGGCAAATGTACAGCTACTTGAACCGTCTGAGCACAGCGCCAAGAATATTCTGATAAAACAAACGGATGATGAAAATATCATCATTACCGGCTGAAAGCCGTAAGTCAATCAAGATTATGTATGTACGATAGCCAGTAGCTAGTAGAGTCAGTAGTCAGTAGTCAACAGTCAGTAGCCAGTAGCCAGTTTTGCCCATGGCCGGTATCTGTTAACTCTTTTATGGCATTTGGCATCCGAAAGAGCCGGTAGCAATCCAGGGAAGCCACATGATGTTTGCTTGTTTTGAGGCTGCTTTGCTGCAAGCCTTTAGGCCAACAACATCCGATGATAACTCATTAGCCCAGACTCCAAAACGGAAGGTTCCCCAATCTTCATTATTCTCCCGATCTCTTCTTCTTTTTTTTTTGCACACGCAGTTAGTTCTATTGTTGAAATGACTCAAAATGTAATTTAAGCCCAAAACCCTTATAATTAAGCACACTATGCCAAATTGTTCAGTTTGTAATATAGGCATTTACAAATGTACAACATTAATCATTACACTCTTTAATGTCTTAATTATCTCAAATAAATCCAAAGGTTACAAATTCGACAACTTATGACGACTTACATAAAGTTGTTAAATTTTGTTATTGTTAACTTTATAAAGTTCATTGTTATTTGGTTTTTGGAAGTAGTTAAAGTTAAAGTTAAGTTGGAATTCCTCAGCGCAGACTTTGTTAAAACTTTTGAGTACAGTAAGCTCTGTTATTACATCATAAAAGATTATTCATATGTGCAGTGTTAATCTGTAGACTTTTTTAAAAAGTAAGAAAGGCTTAAGTCGAACGAACCGACTGTAAAAGACCCCGTACTCATTCTAGTGAGCGGTTTTCCATACAAATCACCAATCTTCGACCGATTAATCCTATGTGAGCTATAGGCTATAGTTGTCCGATACGGACTAAACTAGGTGGGCATAGTTATAATGGTATCCTACATATTATGTGTGAATTTGGTCTCTCTAGCTCTATTTGGTTTTAAGTTATGTGAAAAGAGTTTTTTACAATTGATCTGCCTGACATATAGATGAAGTTTCATTCCAAAATTTGGTAGCTCTAGCTTTTGTAGTCTAGAAGATCCAGGTGTTCATACGGACGGACAGACAGACAGGTACACGAACAGACGGACGTCGCCATATCGACTCGGCTGTTGATGCTGATCAAGAATATATATACTTCATGCAGTCGGGAATGCTTTCTTCTGCTTGTTACGCACATTTCGCTTCAGACAAACCTATTAGACCCCTCTACTCTATTTGAGAGTATGGGGTCTAAAAATATGACACATAAATAAACTCTTTATATATTTTAATGTTTAAAATTTCTCTTAAATAAATAAGTTATTATTGTTTTATCTATTGTTTATGAACTGAAAATAACAGTTCATGAATCACTGGATTCTTTTATAAAAATATAGCGGTTCATATTTAAAAAAACACACAGTTCTGATTTTATAACACTTGAAAAAAATGCAGCTATACTTTTTATTTGTACTAAATTTAAAATAATGAATTTAAATTTAATAAAATTAATCCTCTAATTATTTAACGTTCATAAAATTAAAATTGCTCTATTTTAAAATTATGTCTTTAATTTTTGAAACCACTAAATATATTTTTATACGAAATTTTAACTTTTCCAATTTTTTTTAAATTTAAAAATTATATATCATTCTTCCAAAGCTTAGTTTTAATTTAGGAAACATAACTGTACCTCTTTTTATATTTTTGCTACAATTAACAGTTGATTTAATTCAAGTATAGTCAATGTTTGACTGCATTGATCATTGATCGAACAAAAATGGAATTAATTATTGTTTTGTTTGCCGTTAATGGACGAAAGCAAAGAGACAGTTAAAGAGAGAGAGAGAGTGAGAGAGAGAGAGGGACTTGCATTCAAAAATACATTCGCATGCTAAAAACATTTGTGGTTTGAGTTTATGGAACTAATTAAAAACAACTTTGGTTAAATGCAAATGGATTTTGCCTTCTCTAGCCAGGTGACCTTCTAAGGTGTGCGACTATATGTACCAATAATTGTGTGTATGCATGTGTGTGAGTGTGTGTGAGTGCTCATAACCATTTATATGCACAAGCATTGAACGTTTTGTCGTCTCGCATGCAACTGCTAAAGTTAAAACCTCAAACTCAAAGTCAAAGAATTGGCACGAGCTGAGCACACGTCTCAGTCGCTGTCGCAGTCGCTATCGCTATCGCTGTCTCTGTCGCAGTCACTGTGGACGTTGTTGTTGTGGATGTTATGGCTTTTGCTGCATGGACTATGGGATGTGGGACTTGGAGTGAGTCTGTCGCAACGTACAGTTCTCGCGCGGCATTTAATGGCTGCACATATGGCGAATGCTCGACTGGCTTCGGGGGAACTCGTTTTGTGGGCTGCATGGGCGCGCGCGCGCGTAGGCGCTGCACCATCAGCATCAGCAGCAGCAACAAGAACAATAACAACAACAGCAGCAGCAGCAGCAGCAGCGCGCGTGTGCTACGTGCCAACATCTGGAGCTGGACCAGTTTGAAGTCAGCGTCAGCGATTGCACAGTAGCCAGTGGGCCAGGTACATACAAACATACACAAAGCATACAAAGCACATACAAATACACACACACGCACACACACAAAATCTCTCTCACACACTTGCAGTTATGTCTCTGCATACGTTTGAACCTGGGCGCAAGATAATCGATGTATACTAATTATTTGCTTTGCCTGCAACTGTTTGTCATGCTCCGTGCTGTGTTTTCCTTAACATCGCGACTCCTTCAGCCTCTCTCTGACTGCGACGTAGACAGAGACGCAAGCTGCGACAGAGACGAAGACTGAGAGTGAGTCTAAAGCTGAGGCTGAGAGTGAGGCTGTGAGTGAGGCTGCTTCTGGCGGGTACAGCAAAAACAAAAAGCATCCAGCACAGTAGCTGCCAGCAGTGACCAATCACAATTTTGAGTTAGGGCGGGGGGTTGGGATTGGGTCTGGGGCTGTAGCTGAGTGCTGGCTAAAATAATGGCCATCGACAGCAGTTGTATCTTGGGCAAGGTTACGGACGCTGCAGCTGCTGTTGCCTCGAGTCGAGACAAGTCGAGACGCGTTGCATCCCAGTCGAGGCCCAGCACGCTGCACGGTAGTCAAGTTTAGACACCTTAAGTACACAGGAAAGCGTCATTTATGCGCTCGTTCCAAAAAGAACGACAAGCACTAGGCGTGGTACAGTACAGACAGCATGCGAGGACTATAGTCGGAGACTGTATTGCCTGTAGGGCTGCATGCACTATTAATTACATGAACAGGCCTCACTTAAAGTTCTACTAAATAATATACATATACGTACATAGAGATTAGGGCCACAAGGTCATGATATAGAATAAAACAGCAGCTGCGCAGTTACTAATTTCCCTATTTTGTCTTAACCCTTGTGGAGCACAGATCTGCACAGATTGATTTCAATCAACACCCCAAGAAAGCACAGCCAAAGCTTTGGATTCTACATCGACGTCGACTTCGTCGTCAACTCACTGCTCTGGGCGACAACAACAAACAAGTTTGCGTTTTTCAAACAACAAAAAAGGTACAGTCACAAAGATTAACAACAACAGCAGCAGCAGCAGAATCAGCAGCAGCATTGAGAGTAGCGGCAGTGGAGGTAGCAGAGGCAGAGACTTTGACGTCAAGCTTTGAGGCCTGGCAGCGTTTCGTTCGCTTGAGCCAGCTTTTTTTCAGTTTTCCTCTTTTTTTTTTTTGATTTGGCTGAGACGTGTGGCAAGCTTCAAGTTGGAACAGGTTTTGATTTTGGATTTTGGAGCTGTTGTGCAAAAAGTTCAACAACTGCGCTGAGTTGTAGCTGTAGCTGGAGATGGGGCTGTAGCGACGCTGCGGCAGAGGGCTGGTTGTTGATCTCGTGCTGCGGTGACTGTGGCTGCTGCTGCTGCTTGGGCTACAACAAGACAAGTAGCCAAACAGACAGCGACAAACGAGCGAGCATTGCGTAAATTACAGACAACAAACACACATACACACACACACACACACACACATGCACAAAAGATTTATCGTACATTTTGAAACAAAAAGCAACAACAACTTCAACAAATTGATATTATTTTTCTTTACGATCGACGTTAACGTCGTCGTCGACTGCGACGCCGTCCCCAATTGGCGGCGCTCACTCTCCCACACTACTGATGCGTTCGCTCTCGTTTTTGTTCTCGCTTGCGCTCTCATTGCTTACGCTCTTTCTATTGTTATTGTGTGCTGTGTGGTTTTTTTTTGTGGATTCCATTTGCCATAAAGTGCGTTCGCTGGAAAGTGGGTCAGAACCAATTTCGGTTCATCGAACACACAAATAACAACTGAGTGTGCGTGCCCGGTTCGGCTCGCCTCGGTTTGTCTCGGCCCCAGATTATGTCTCACAGCTGTGGTGGCGTCGCCGTCGACTTCGACATTAGCAGCGACAGCAAATACCTTCCCCAAAAAAAATGTAAATGACGCATTGGATTGTGTTTGGGGTCGGGTACCGTTTTGAATGCGCTGCGTAATGTGTGCGCGGCAAGCGAATGATTCATGCAACTGCAACAAAGCAGCTCTAAAGCAGCTTTTTAAGCACAAATACCTTTATTGACTTATACAGAGAACTATCCAAAAACCGTTGAACCGTTATCTATGACATATTTCTGATTTATTGTTAAAAAAAAAGATTTGATAAATGTATAAAAAACACATTAGTATTCCGGCAATAATTCCCATAGTTTATGCTGTTTATTTATGGGCTTTTTAGGAATTTGATTTGATAATTGAAATAAGTTTTGTTTGATTTCAAATTATAGTATTATTTTTTTATTCTTTTAGTATTTACAGTTTAATTTAATTAACTTTTATTTGATAATAATTTTATTTAATGTTAATAATTTGTCCCAATTAACTGAATACTTGATTTCGACCTATTTATTGCAATGTAGGCCATTCGCAGATTCGTTAAAGACCGGAACGCTTGCATTTCCACCTGTTTATTTAGGCCAAAACGAGTATTGGCAACTGCTGTTCTTGCCTGTTTGTTGCCCGTTTGTTACCTGTTGGTTGCTGTAGCGCGGGAGGGGCAAGAATCCGCTTAAACTTCGCACACTCTGTACTCATTTTTTGTTTGTTTGCTTCTACACCTGATTTGCTATGCATTTTGACACACACACACACACACGCATACACACACTTAAGAAATCGTATTTGTTATTATTTTTTATTTATTTATTTATTTTTAAGGCAAGGCTTATTTAGGTTTGTATAGGTTACTTATTCTTGTTGTAAATTGAGCTCAAACCATATTTGAGCACGCTTGTTTAACGGGTGCTTCTTTAACCAACCCCTTCCCTCCACCTCCCCCCAGGCAGCTACACACCCGCAGTCACGTTCCCAGATGAGCAAATACTTGTGAGATGACAAATAATAATTTTATTTGTTTGTGTCACGTTTACGAGCACATGCTCTCAGTGGAAGTCGAAAGTCTCTGCCTCTGTCTCAGTTTCTGTTTCGGTTTCAGGCCAAGTTCCAGTTTTGGCCAAAACACAGCAGCACTTGGCAAAGAGCACGATTGTGTGTTTTCTATTTTGTTTCTGGCCATTCGCAAGTGAAAGTATCAAATGATGCTAAATTTTATTTATTATTGTTTACGGTGAGAAAACAACAAAATTAACACTGAACTACAAAATTGGAAATTAAACAAAATTATATCGAATTTGAGTTAAGTACAGTTTTTGTTAAATTTTATTAACTTTGATTCCTTACGGCATTTAATTAATTAGTTAATTAAACGAGTGTTCTTTGTTGTTTGGTGAGAAAACATTAAACTTTTCCTTAAGTATTTTCTTTGAGTTGCTTTCTTTATGTTTTCTTAGTTTTCTTTACGACTTTTGAGGTCGAGTGCAAAGTTCAAAGCGCGTCTCGCTTTAAACTCGCTCTTTCTTCATATCTCTGCTTACCGCCCTCTTCCTCCCTCTCCTCTCTCTCTCTCTCTGTCTCCCTGATAAGCTAGTGTGCGTCTTCCAATTGTGTAGAATGTGTATTTAATTAGCTCTGAATGTGCCGCTAGTTACACACATGATTCGTACTTGTAAACACCAGGGATTCGAGTAACCACAGCAACCACAAGAACCACAGCAATTGTTGCATTTAGAAAACTTGAAACGGTGGGGGGGCGGAGCCCTTTTAAGACCCAGTAGACAAAGCGAGTAGAGTATTCTATTAGGTTTATCGGAAAGAACAGGCAGAGCATATATATTCATGATCTATCTGTATGAACTTTCAGATCTTGGGAACTATAAGCGCTAGAGCCAGCAAATTTTATATGAAGCTTTCTCTATAACATAGGCAAATGAAGTATAAAATTTTAAAGAGTAAAAAGTAGTCTTTAAAAGACAATAACTAAAAAACTACTGAAGCTATCTCAATCAAAATTCACACATTTTATGTATGGTAATGTTGGGCGTAAAATCAGATTACTATATCATATAGCTGCCTTCGATACTTCCGATCTTAGATCAGTAATACCTTAGGACTATGCATATGTTCGCTTTCAAGTAAGTACAGGGTCTTTTTCTGTCGGCTTACTTGCCTGTAGCTCTTCCTACTACTTTGTTTTTATTCCTTTTCGAAATGGGAGCCCACTTGGAGATGGCGTGTGCGGCATCTTTCAACTGCAGCGGTGGCATGCGGATAACAATGCTGCAAGTACGCTTTTGAAGCTGTTCCGTCATAGCCGCAGTTCACTGTACCCCTCCCGCAACCATACAAACATACAAAGCCCTTAGACGTCACCGGGTGTGGCAAGAATTTTCAAATGCAGCAGCAGCCAGTGGGGAACTTGGAACTTGGCTAATTAAGTAGATTGCGAATACTTGAAATGGCCAAGAAGCGGCAGGAAATCGAAATTGGCTAACTGACTAACCTGAAACTGGGAACTGGGAATGGCCGGAAATATGCATGGCTTGGCCAAGTTAACAGCAGCACACATTCAACATTTGGCTCCAAATGGGCAAAACAAATTTGAATGCGCCCTGTCAGGAAGAATTGGGAGCTTTTGTGGCCGACATCATCCAGCTAGCAGTGTCTATGTGTATGTATGTGTGTGTGTGTGTGTGTGTGTGTGTGTGTGTGTGTGTGTGTGTGCAACCGACCAAAAACATAAATTAATTCTGTTGCAACGTTGTTAAGTTTTTGTGTGTTTTTTACTCTAACTTTGGGTATGTTTAACTGTGGAAACTCTATAAGTTTGTCTATTGGAGAAGAAAAAGTAATCAAAATTTTGGAAAGTATATTTGTAACTCTTTGTGGCTTATTCTTTGGCATTCACGGAACGGATTCATTGAGAAAGAATTTACTTATTGTTGGTGTTGTCCTATCAAATCTATAAAAAACATTGACTATGCTACTTATCGGAATTTAAAGTCGTTACTACGTCTTAATTTTGGAGTATTTCTGATCGAGGAGACTGAGCTTGAATCCTACAAACCCTTCAAAATGCATCACTTTTGACTACTGTAAGAAAGAGCTGCTTAGAAACAAACTTGATCAACAAATTTGTAGTTCTATTTGGTACAGCAGCTCACAGATCAATTGGTACACTGAATCATGTCATTAATATTGATATAGCTTTGATGTTTAACTACAGTAATCATAGTTGATCAAGCTTTGTGTGTAGCTAACCTTTCTATTATTATTTCCAAATTAGTTATTGAAGTTATCTAGTTCAGAAGATCGAGTATAAAATCTATCAATCCCTTCCAAATTTATCAGTTTTGACTACTGTATTATAGAGCAATTTAGAAACAAACTTAAAGAACAACTTTACAGTACTATTTGGTATTCCAACGCACAGCTCATTTGGTACAGTGGTATTAATACCTGATATTGGTATAATTTTGGTATAAGTAGTTTAACCTAAATAATCGGACTTAACGATATAATTTAAAACAATTGTTGTCAAATTTTGATTTCTTTATTTTCTAATAAAAATATAATATTTTTTTCAGTTTAAATTTTGTATTTGAACCACTGTAATCAAACTTAATCAAATCTATTTATATGGTTCATGCTCAATTTCGAATCCTTTTTGTTTACTAACAATATAACGTATATTATTAAGGCATTTAAAGATATTTTTCAAACATTTCTTATAGTTCTGTAATAGTTCCCGTAAAAATCAGTGTACTACATAAGCTGTGATTTATTCCAATTTGTTTAATAGAGCATTTAACCAACGGTTAGTTACTAAAATTCGCATTTTTGCTTATTTAATTTTTGTTTAGTGCTCGTTTTATTTTGTTTTACATTTTTTTTTTTGCCGTTTTGTTTGCTTTTTCACGAGTATTTTGCCAAGCGGATCACAGACGGAAAGACAGACAGACGGACAGACGGACGGGGGTCAGCAACGGTGCTGAGTTCAGGTTCAGCTGACGACACTGCCGAGTAACCTCGGCGTTGATCATATAGTGAGTAAAAAACACAGACATGTACGAACATGTACGGGCATGTACATTCATGTATGCACACACAGTGGGTATTTTTGTATTGTGGGCAAGTAGCATAATAGGCGTGACAAGCGCGTTACGCTCCGCTGGCGCCCAAAAATAATCAAAGACAAAGACGCTTTTGGTAGATGTTGTTGTTGATAATAACGGAAAGAGGGAGGGGTAGGGAGAGGGGATGGGGAGGGAGCGAGGGAAGCAGGGAGTGGGCGGAGTAGGAACTGACAAGTCAGACGAGAAGCTATGATAATTACACCGTGTTAGCTCCGAATTCTGATTGTTATTCTCAGCTGCCTAACGAGCTCCGACTTCTCAGCACCACCCATCTCCCTCTCTCACTCTCTTTCTCTACCTTTCTCTGTCTATCTCCGAATTGTATCAGTCCTACGTACCCTACGTATAAAGGGGTATAATATAATGAACGATAATATGCCCAAGTTGAATACCAAATTTTAAATTTCTCATTTTCAGTGAAAGAAATCCAAGAAATTTCCGAGATTTACAAATGATTGCGTGGGTTGAGAAAGCGTTTCTTCTTCTTCCTCCTCTTCTTCTTCTTCCTCTTCTTCTTGCATCCTGTTAGTCATAGATCATAAAATTATAGCTAGCAGCTAATACTTTGGCTTAATTCCCATTTCCTAACGTAATTAGATGCTGTCATTAACATTTGGATCACTGACCTTTTGGAAGCGCATTTTTAGGGACTGTTTATATATCCATCTGATTGACCCAATTTGAAAACCGATTTGGAATTTAAAACATGACAAATGTAATTCAATTTAGCACAAAGTTTCGTAACCTTAACCCAGTTTTTTTATATAGTTTATAGAGTTTTCTTGATTAACTCACGAATCACGCAAAGCTTTTGGAATAAATTGTTTTTATGGCACGCTTCAGCTATTTGCTAAGTATTTGTTTATTGACTTCATTTTACGATGTTTTTTATAGTAATATAAAATTTAAATATTACTTATAGCTTTATTAAAGCATATATAAATTAATAAATATTTTATTGCTGCTCTAATTAGTTCTAATAACTATAAGATACTTTGTGAGCTACGTAGATACATTTGATATGTATCTTTTAATTGGATTAGTAACTAGTTAAAACTTTAACTACTTTTAGTGCACTCCTGTTAAATTCAGTTTGGCAATTTCCTTGGCTACATCGAAGCCGCCAGTGAAACTGAATTGTATTAGTATGAAAAGATACGTTATAATGGCCGACAGTATGGTTGGTATTAGCTTGTTGTTCAACTGCAGAATGCCCAAAACTCTGATTTCCAGTTGCTGTGTTTGCAGTTGACTCAGAAATGTTTCAACCTGTGAAAGAAATGAGTGAATGGGTGTTTAAATTGGATGAAATTTGAAAAAGTAGTAAAGATATAAGGCTAGCGAACCGACTGTTAAAGACCCTGTACTAATTATAAGCAATTATAAGTGGGTATGGGTATAAGATCTTATGACTTATCTCAAATTAGAACAAGTTTTCCAAACCAATAACAGCTTTTTGAGCATTTGTTCCTAAGGCAGCTACATAAAATACTTGTCTGATTCTAACGAAATTTCTTAGGGTTATATCAAAAGGTATAGTACACAATATGTGTAAGTTTTATTGCAATAGTTTAAAAAGTACTCTAGTTATGCGCTTTTGTAAACGGAGGCATGCCCAAAATCTTAAACAAACTATAACTCTACCAAATTTGGTAGCATACCACTTAAAATCAAGAACACATATAATTTAAGCGGTTGGCCACGCCCACTCCTCCATTTTACACACATTTCTTTCAAGTACAGGGTCTAAAAGTGACTTACACTGTTGTCCCAACGCTGATCGATGTCCGTGCAGACAATGTCCAAGGGCAGAATCTGTGGCAACTGTGATTTTCTGATCATGTAATCCGCACACATGATCAGTAGCACAATGTTGCCCATCTTGATGCCCACCATGATCAGCGGAACAAGTTCTCCCTCAGCTGCATCCAAGTAATTCCAGATGTATTCGTAGAGCATCAGCAGTAGTACAATGAAATTGTAGTAGATGTAGAAAAAGATTTGAAACTGGAAAATGCTGCGAAAGGAGAGCGTCAGATGGTAGAGTTCACTGTAGATCTGTCCACACTGCTCCAACTCATCGGCACGATCACAGAGCAAACACATACGCTTGAAGCGACTCAAACGTTGTGGGACAAACGGTTCCAGTGAAGCCACTTCCGTTTCCGGCTCGAGGGAATCGGTGTCAATGCAACGCATATGTTGCAACATTGTGGCAATATGCTCGCCCATTTGCTCGTAGAGCACACCGGAGACCAGAAAGCCCAGGAAACAGGTATCCAGCACATAGAGTGTACCCATCCACATGTAAATTCCAATGAATCCGCCCAGAATCCGTACAAAATTTGCATTCCGTATCTGCTGCAGTGGCAACAGTTGTGGCAACTCATAGAGGCAGCCACAGAGAGTCAGCACCAACTTTACAGCATAGAGTAGCATAAACTTCAGTGGAAAAAGCTGCGACTTTTGGGTCAACTCACAGATGCGTCCATACAGGGCAATATAACGGTTTAGTATTGTCACCGAACGGGACTCGGCACACACCTGTATGGTAAAGGAGACCACAGCGAAAATGATCACCGAAACGGACTGGAGTTTGGCAAACAGATCTGCATAGCTTTCGGTTGCTCTGGCAATACCAAAGATCTCGCCCATGATGGACCAGTAGAGACTGACCAGAAAACAGCGCCATACGATGACCAATACACGACTGCGTTTCTTGCGCTGCATCTTCAGACGCAGCGGTTGACCCTCTTCCCTGTCCAGTTTGCACGAAAGCAGCGACAGACCACGCGCTGCTTGGTACAGGGTCCACAGTAGTCGACGTGAATAGCGCTCCAAGCGTCCCACTACGATGTTAAGCTCGTACTCTGACATGGTCAGGCCAACAACTGACCCCTGGACTGTGATCCTGGCCAGCCACAGTCGACATATGTCTATATTACTACGACTATATATCTATATATCTTGTCTGCTTGATTTTATTAATTGAATGCGTCTAGATATATCGACAATTGAGTTTCACGCTTCGCTGAGTGCCTCGCTGACTGATTAGTCCGAGCTGGAAATGGCCACGGAGCTGATATCGTCAGTGGTGAAATGGGGTGTGGAGAGGAGCACAGGGGGGGACACCCGCTGATGGACAGGCCCAAGTCGTTTGGGTAAGAGGGAAAAATAATCCGAACGCACAGTGGAACAGATGTTGCTCAAAACTGGGCGTAAATTGATATACCATTTCGCTATTTTCGGCGTCAACTCACAAACTGTTGAGAAATTCCTCGAATCGACATACAAAACCATCGCGTGCAAGTGTTTTCCACTTAATAGTTGACTTAAAAAAAACAAAATAAAAATAAAAATAAAACTTAATTTAAAAATAAATACGTGTAATTTGTAAATTATAGTTTACAACTTTTGTTGCCCACAACTTTGTTGAGCTTTTATGTAATTAAGTTTGCTACATGAGCTTCAGTTTTGCGCTAGTTGAGCATTAGTAGGAAAAGATACAATAAATTAGAGCTCAGATTAATCAGTTTTTCTTTATAATTTTTAAGATTTTAAATGAAGGTACAATTTTCAGAAAGGCTTAAACTTAAAATGAGTGATCGTACCTTGAGAGTCAAAGTATTTTATAAGTTTTTCAATGGAAAAATTTTCTTAACTGATCACAGTTTATTAACCACCATTTTCTTAGCACCATAACTTGAAAACGGCTAAAGCTTTCATTACCAAAGAAACAAAATATGTGTATGATACCATTATAACTATCCTCAACCAGTTTGGTCGGAATCGGACAACTATAACCTATAGCTGCCATAGCACAAATCGGTCGAAAATTTGTCATTTATATGAAGGCATGTAGTTTTAGTTGAGCGATTGCAACCAAATTCACATACTACGTGTACAGTACCATTACAACTATTCTCACCAACTTTGGTTCAGATCAGACAACTATAACCTATAGCTCCCATAAGGCAAATCAATAAAAAATTGCCGTTTTGTATGGTAAAATGCGCTCTAAAGTGAGTACGGGGTCTTTTACAGTCGGCTCGCTCAACTGTAGCCTTTCTTACATGTTTTGTGTGTGTTTTTAAAATGAAGACAGCTTTTTCAGATGTATAAAAAAACATAGTTATATAAAAGTATATCTTAAGCTTTTACTTCGAAAAGATACTTTTTCGGGCAGTATACGAAAACCTAAACTCCAAACACTTAAAATACATGAATAAGTGTTCAAAGCACTAAAGTGCAATCTTAAAATATTAATTTGTTATCTAAAGTTTTAATTTACACAATTATTTTAATGTGTTTCAATAAAAATTTCATTACAATTTCGATCCACTCTCGAGCAATTATAAAAGAGTTGATTGTGGTTGAGATAGTTGTTGTTGTTGTTGTTTTAGTTGTTGTTGTTGTTGTTATTTCTATTGGAAGGAGTTTGGAGTTTGCTGCACACCCATCGAGTGGCACGTTGCAAGTTGCTAAACACGTTTTGTGGACATTAGAATGTGACGCGGTTCAATGAACTGACGCAAAAGCAGCAAATATCCAGCTGGAGGAGGAAGTGTTGTATGCCCAAAGACTGGCAATAGAAAAACAAAGTCAATAGCCTTTGAGTGAGGCAACAACAGCAAGAACAACAACAGCAACAACAACAGCAACAACAATCAGCAACAGGTCTAGGTTGGCTGTTTGTTGCTCCTGGCATGATCATTGCCTCTGACAACGCGGAGGTAGAAAGGTAGGAAGGCTGAAAGGCTGAAAGGCGGGCTAAAAGGCGTGCAACAAGCCTGCTGCCCCATAACTGGTTTTTTTTTTTGTTGCACCAATGCAAGTCGCTGCAAGTCAAGTCAAGTCAAGCCCAAGCCTAGCCTAGGCCAGGCCATAGATAGATAAATGATAGTAGTAGACGTTGACTCTATCAGAGAGTACAGCATCCTGCAACAGCAACAGCAACGGCAACAGCAACATCAGCTTGCAACCAGTTTACGTACAGTGCGACTCTAAAGTTTTGACTACTCATCGAGTCCCGTGTCCGTGTTATTGTGGCCCAAGTACATGAAGTAATTGCATGCAGCTAGCCTGACCCCAGCCGTGAAGTAGTTGATGCTGCTGCTGCTGCTGCTGCTGTTGGAGCTGCATCAAGTTGGCGGGCAATGAACTGCAGCAGAAAGACAATAGGAGCAAGCTGAGTTGGGAGTGCAGCGGGTGTAGGGTGGGATGGTAGGGGAGTGGGGAGAGCAACTGCTAGCTGTAGCATCTGCTGGAGTCAGTGTTGTTCTGCTAAATTGGAAATAATTGCAGCAGCAGCAGCAGCAGCAGCAGAGTAGCAGCAGCAGAGCAGCAGCAGAGCAGCAGCAGAGCAGCAGCAGCAGAATGCACGTGTGCAGTTGCAGTTCTTGTTGTTGCTGCTGCTGTTATCGTTGTCATCAGTTGTTGCTGTTGTTACTGTTGCTGTTGTTGCTGTGCTTGTTTTTCTGCTATGACATAAAACACAACAAAGAAGTGGAAAGAGGTAAAATAGCAGATAATATGACTATGAGTAGAATCTGCAAAGGCCGGGAAAGTAATGGGATGGCAGAGAGAAGAGAGGAGTGGAGAGGGGCGTGGTGGCTTTGAGTTGCTGTTGGAGGTGGAGGCAATGCTCGACAACGACAACAACATGCGGAAAATACTGCCGAACAATAACAATAATAATAAAGTTGTGCGCAATGCGAAATAAAAACATACACAGAAACACACACACACACACACTGACACACACACACAGATATATACATAATAAAATGTAAGGAAAAGTTCAACGACATTTGGAGATTAGAGAACATTCACGATATAAACAACAACAACAACAACAACAACAACGACTACAACAACAAAGCATATGCACATTTGAATGTGACGCTGACTGAGTGTGTGTGTGTGTATGGGTTTGTAAGAGTGTTGTGTGTGTGTAGCGAAAGATTCATCGAAGCACTCTAATGTCGACAAACGCATAGAAAACAAAAAAGTCATCGACATCATATGGATATTTCTATATATTATGTTGAACGGGGCAAAGTTAGAGACGAGGGAGTGTAGGAAGGGTGAAGAGTGAAGAGGAGAGGGGACTGCAGAGAGCGGCAACAGCAAGGGAGGGGCAGAGAAAGGAGCGTCAGGAACAAAGCGGCAGCGGGGCAGAGGTTGAGTGCAGCCAACAACAGCGAACTGAGCACAAGAAAACAAGAAAAAAGGAAAAAAAAAAGAACTGAAAATACAGAAAAACAAAAACAAGAACGTTGCCAGAGACAGGAAAATGTTTTTCATTGTGTTGGAAAAGCTGACAGGCCGAGAGGCAGACGCAGCAGGCATTGGAGTCATTAGAGTTGCGGGAGACATGCCCCATGCGTTTGCATAAGCAACAACAACTGCACAGCAACAGCAAGAACAACAACTACTGCCAGCTCTGCTAATGATGAACTACGTCTGTTGCGCCCTGATCCATTGGGGCAAGTGAGGCATGCCCCCAAGCAGCACAATGCAGCCGCCTCTGGGGCCATGCAACCTCACATTTTGGCGTGTGTTGCATAAAATGCCACACTTGACGGCGATGCGTTTGCTATTTACAGATGCAGCTACGAATACAGATACAGCTACAGCTACAGCTTAAGATGAAGTTACTGCAACTGCAGCTGCAGCTACAGATACATTTGCTGCAGAGACAACCCCTACATAGTTCGCTTTTAATTTGGAAATTTAATTACACTGACGAAGATGCTGCAAACAGCTACAGATACACTTGCTGATATGACTATAGATACAGATACACACACAGACACTGATAGGGATACAGCGCACAAATACAGATACAGATACACATGCAGCCAGCGATAAAGCTTTGGCTTTAGATACGGATGCAAATAAATGAGATACCGACAAAACTGATTGGTAATAAAAAAATTAATTTATGATATGAAAAGACGACTATTTATTACTCTACTTTATAGGAGATTTAATTTTCAGTGAGTAAAACATAAATTAGAGGAGTTAGAAGTAAGGGAATTAGAATTAGATTAGCTAACGCACAAAATAAACTTACAACCTCCACTTAGTAGCAAAATAGACGTACCCAAATTGGTAGAGTATAACAAGAGATACTGCAGCGAATGCTCAAATTGATTAGGTTTTCAAAATCAATACCCAAAGTGAGTTTTTATTTGTTTTTACCGACTTGGTGAGAAAATAAACATGCAGCATTCGCAGACCGAAGACTGAAGACAGAAGACTAAAGACTGAAGACTCTCTGGAAAACTGAAGCTGGAAGATTGGGGGATTGTAAACTGTAGACTATAGGGGACAAGGGAAAGGGTTGGGGAAGAGACTCTGAACCTTTCTTTCATTGCGTCTCGCCTTTGTTTGTTATCACTTGAAGTTTGAGCAGTTTTACGAATTGATTAAGGCGGCATTTGTTTACAAACAGGTAAACAGAAAGTGCTTAGCCAGGGAGGAGGGAAAAAGTGGGAAGAGAGTGGTGAGAGGGAGTAGAGCGGGAGGTAGATGCGAGAAAACTTTCCGTTTAAATGGTTTTACAGTTGAATTGCAAACATGTTCTGGATGGTCGTAAAGTCTTCAACTTCTCTCCAACTTTTGACGGCTACTCTGACTCTGTGCTCATTAAGCAAAGCATGACGAATAACTGCAACGTCAAAGTCAACGTCAACGTTAGCATCGACATCGACGTCGACGTCGTCGCTGGCACACCTGACAATTTGTTAATGAGAGCAACAGGTTCAGTGCCAGCAGCAACAACAACAGGAAGCGAAGCGATAAAACCAAAAGCCAAAAACCAAAGCAAGCGAAACGGATGACGGATGTCCTGTTGGAATGGTAGCGAGACCTAATGCCAGAGACAGACACAGTTTCAGTGGCAGTACCAGTACCAGTCCCGGTCCCGGTCCCTGTCCCGGTTCCAGTCCCAGTTCAGAGCGAAGAAGAGCAGCGAATTCTCAACTGGAACTGCAGTAAAAATGTAAATAATGCAAAACATTTTCTCACCACGTTCCGCTGCCGGCGCACTTTTTAGGCTTCCCAGCTGTGGTAGGGGGGACAGTGTTTGGGGGTAGGGGCAGAGGAAGGAACAGTAGTAGTAGGGGTAGTGGTAGGGGAAACGATGCATGGGAAATGATATGTAAGAATTGCTTTGGTTAAATGTGATGAGCAAAAAAAAAAGTAACAACGATTTGTGCTTTCTAACTATTTTTAAACGACAGAAGATACATCTATACACACTTATAGCCGAGTGTGTGTGTGTGAGTGTGTGTCTGTGTGTTTGTCATGTATATGTTGTGAGCCAAAGTCAGACTACAACATATGGCAAAAGTGAGTTGACCTTTTTCATACCCGTTACACTGAGAGAATGGGCATATTGTGTGCTAAGCACAAGCAGAAAGGACTGGCGTTGGGTAGAGTAGACTATAAAAGACCCTGTACTTGTTCTGCTGCATTTGAATACAGTAATAAATTGACTTGTGGGCTTATGGGACACTACAATTTAAATGATATTTAAAATATAGTTATTCGATTCCAATCAAATTTGGTCGGGATGGATAATATCATACCGTTTACATAATGTGTGAGTATAGCTGGGATAATTTCTAAGTACTTCATAGGAAAGACCGTGACTTCTTGTGCTTGCTAAACTGACATACATATATTCCATCATAGTCCCTGTAGTACTTTAGATCACCGGGTATTTCCTAGTCAGTAACTGTAATCAAGTCTTTTTACTTGCCTTTTCCTCTCGTTACTGTATGCATATGTGTATGTACTTCCATGTTCTTCCCAATAGCAGTGCTGCCCAACCCATTTTGTAGTGAAATTTAATCAAGCGTTTAATGCCAAGGTGGAACGTCAGCGAACATAATACAAAGGGTAGCTAGGGCCATGCAGGGAGGGGCAATCGAGGGCGAGGAAGAGGCAGGGGACGAGAGGACAGAGAAAAGGGCGAGGGCGTTGATGCTGCTCGGATCGGGATCTGTACCAAGTTGAGTTGATGTCCAGTCTGAGTTCTGTGAGCTCTGAAGTCTGTTATGGCTGCTTGATGCCTGTCATATGTCAGTCCACGTCGAGCTCTGAGTCTGGAACTGAGACTCTCTCACCTACGACGCTGGTTAATGACATTTTGAGTTAATTGCTGCTGCTTCCCTTCGCACTCTCCGCCTCCCCCTGCCCTACCCACTACCAATACTGCCATATGGGCCAGTAAGAGGGCCAGGGTCAGGATCAGAGTTTTGGGTCTGGCACTACGGTAAATGAATATGCGTATATATCTTGCATTTCCAAGCAACGTAATTTGACTACATATCTTAAAGGTAGTGCACACATGGGCTAAGGGGGAGTGTCAGGGGCAGGGGCAGGGAAAATGATCTGTAATGCTGTTTCACCAGATGATCAGTTCCTGTTGATCGGTTAACCAATTTATACGAATATTAAGTACACGCCTTTATTTCGCCACAAACTGAAATTTGAGATACATTAAGTTAAATATACTAAAAGTTAAATATAAATACTAAAAGTTGAATATGTATTAAAATACTTTCATTTACAATTAACACAATCACCTCTAAATGACCTTCAAGTGTAATAACTGTTAAAAGAAAAGTTATTTTTCACCTTCTGCACCTCCACATATTTCAAATTTAGTAAATACTACTACTTTCTGCTACTAGTATTTTTGCAATGACTACTAGCACTCGAAGTACTACTACTTATTACAACAACAAAGTTTTCTAATGCTACTACTACTGCTGCCATTGCTACTACTACTACTACTACTACTACTGCTGCCATTGCTACTACTACTACTACTACTACTACTACTGCTGCCATTGCTACTACTACTACTACTACTACTACTACTACTACTACTACTACTACTACTACTACTTCTGCTACTACTACTACTAATTAAAATATTTACATTACTATAACTACTACTGCTATTGTTACTTAGTTACTTCTACGTTATCACTTTCCTTATAGGCCCAATCTCTGCAAATATACTCCTCCAATTCTATGGTAGTCCTATAGGAGTATATAAATTTCTGCTACTATTTCTATAAAAATAAATTTCCCGACTTCAATAATAGTTATACATTCTACTATTGTCCACAAAGGTGTGAAATCGCTAGTTAAATTCTTAATATAAACACTCCACATGTAAATAAATACACACTCTCACACACACACACATGCATACAGCGTCAACCTGTACTCAAGTTACATTGTCTGCGATTGTGAGCGTGTGCGTGCCTGTCTGTGTGTTTATGTGCATTATCTATTGTTATTGTTATGGCATCAAAAAGTAGCAGCAGCAGAAGCAGCAACAACATGCATTTGCCCTTTTCCTCATTTGGCGCGCTTTTTGTTTTGCTTTGCTTGTTACAGGTAATGTCCTAGAGCTAGCTAAACAACAACAACAATAACAACAAGAACAACAACAACATCTGCAAGAATCGCTGTCAAGTGGGCAGGTACAACGGAGGAGGCAAAGAAAATAAAATATAAAAAGAAACACTGAGAGAAAGACAAGCAGAGGCGCAGGCGGAGATGCGGGCGCAGGCAACGTCGACGTCGCGTCGCCGCTGCGTAGGACGCGTAACCGGCAATATATTGGCAGCAAACCAGTTTTTATAATGTCAATTCGAATCCTACACGTTCACGTTCACGTCCATGTCCAACCCACACGCATTAAGCGCGACAGTCGCAAGTCTCGACGCGTCCAAATAATGATGACAACGGCAACGGCAACGGCAACTGCAATCGTTGCACTTGAGCGAGCGAGAGGGGTAATGTGACGCCGACGCTGACGTTGACGTTGACGCCGACGCTGATGCCGATGGCGACAATTCATTGGCGTTGAATTTGATTTTGATTTCACCTGAGTGGCTGCATTGCGGTCTCGGTCTCGATCTCGGTCTCCGTCTCCGCTTCGGTTTCAATCTCGGTCTCTCGATTTTCTTCTTTTGTTTTTTGTTTTATTTTCGTTCAGTCCTTTTGTCAACCAACGCATTGCGACCTACGACTCTGTTCATCCCGTTCTTTTTTTCTTGTTGTCTTTGTTGTTGTTGTTGTTTTTGTTGTTTTTGCCATTCGAGGTTTGTGTAATTGATGATGTTTATGTTTTGGGATCCCGGTCCCTTGTTGTGTTGAGGCTTGAGCGAGTTGATTTAGTGATTACGCACCTATTGTGTGTGGGTTTCAAAAAGAGGTTCTGTGACCAGCATATTAATTGTGAGGTCTTAATAATATCTAATGGGTTTATTTAAATAATTTGTACGTAAAGGGAAATGTAAGTTACTCGAATAATTATAGTATCAATGTCATGGGAACCATTTTCAAATATAATAGCAGCTTTATTATCTTTACTAAATCTTAGTTTGTCAATTTAAATTAATTGTCTTCTATTGTAGTTGTTTATTGCTTTTTTTGAATTCCATTTTGAATTACGCGCCCAATGTCTAACAGCTAACTGGCAAACATTGCCAGACCCAATATTATTATTTTCCCAATAAGACGGTCATTGTATGTATTGTTCAAAACCTTCGTGCTTAAAGATAATTAGGAGAGCCGCACAAAGAGCAACAAAATGGAAAAGCACAAAGGCATTGATACCATTGCTGTGGAGAAAACGGTCACTGGCTTCCAGTATTCTCACTGGATTTTCAAATCAAAAACAACTACAGCTGCGCGCCACGACAGCGATTCCGAGTATCGAGTACGATGTTGAGTCACCGATAAGTAAGGTAAGATATCGATAAATACTTGCAGAAATTGTATCGATAGTGCCAATTCTGAGCTTGTTCGTTCACCAAAGTGAATAGTTCAATCGAACTTATTCTGAACGATACAATACAACTCTACAATTCACGGGCCGTGTTTGTTTTAAGTTAAATTAAAAGAATAATAGCAATATTAAATAATTTATAAAAAATATTTTATGTGCACGACAATTGAGTGACCTCTACGCGGTAGTGGGAGTTGATTGCTGGACATGTTTCAGGCCAAAATATAAAATTCAGTGCAAAAATTCGGGTGTGCGGCGCTATGAACCGAGGGTTTGTACATAAAAAAAAAACACGAACTGTATGCGGGTGTGTGTGTGTGTGTGTTTGTGAGCCTAGTGTGGGTGGAAAGGGGTGGGTGTGTGGGTGGATGGCAGTGGTTGAGCAATGCAAATCCTTTGTAAAAATACTAGACAAAGAATCAATTTCTTAATTGTGAGGCGGTGGCACTTGTCGCGACAATTGAGCCAGCAGCAAAGTTACCATCTCGTATGCGTATCTGTCTCAGTGCAAGTGTGATGTGTGTGTGTGTGCTTTTTGTGCTGGTGTGAGTATGTGGTAAGGTCGCCTAGTTGAAAGTGTCAAGGAATTTTACAACAGCGGCACAGGGAAAGCACACGAGCAAGGTAAAACCTTCGCCCGAGACCGACGAGACCGAGCCCCAAGCCCCGAGCCATACCGCGCCCATTGTGCACTCTGTGCATTAAATATGAATGTGTGCCCTTCTATTCGCTGCTGATCCTGCAACGCTGTGTGTATGTACGTGTATAGGAATGTGCACTTCAAGTGTGTGCATCATAAATTGTTGCATATTCAAATATCTGTGTATATGCAGTGCCCAAAAAACTTGATTCCCGTTAGGATTTGTAACATTCCGTTGCTTACATTTACACACATATACGATTCCAATTGGGATTTTTACACCAACTTTGTTTTGCGCCTGCGTTCTCTCTTCATTGTCGGCTTACGCTCTCTCTCATACACTCGCACTCCGCTCTCTCCCATTTGCGCTCGCTCTCTCTCTCTCTCCAAGTTTGGAGTACCCTCAAAAACTGTGTTCCTTCCAACTTGAAGTATGCTCTGCTTCTCAACAACAATTATTACAAGCCAAAATGCGAAGAGCGTAAGAAAGGAAAGAAAACATGAACACTATTTAGCAGCTATTGTTTAACTAGGGTCCGCAAATGTGTTGGACAGTGTAACACTGACTGAGTGCCTTGTTTACCTTTTTTATTTTTTTATTTTTTTTTTTTGTTTGGGGCAACCGCATGAAATCATTTCCGTTGCAAAATTCAAATCGGTTGATGTGCGTTCGGTTTGTTGTTCAGGCTGATGACAGTGAAACTTCCTTTTTTGGTCGGATAGCAGGAGCAGCAGCAGCAGCGAAACGAGCCCAAAACGGTCCTCATTGATAGCATTTTGTGCAAAATGTTGTGGCTGTAATTGATTTGGGTTTCTCTGGGGGCTCTTCAGAGCCACCTGTGATTGACACATCTCTATAGTGATTGGACAGGGTCCAATCTCTAACTCTCCGACCCTTCTAATGAATGTCCATTTTGATTTCCGTTTACTTTTCCCCATTCCGACTGCATTACAGCATTAACATTAACATTAAAAACTTTTTTGTGTCATTTTTCAGATACATGTGACGAAATGAATCTTTAAGAGTGAAGCAGCTACAACAACAACGCAATCAATAACAACGAAGCAACAAACAAACTAATACAAAAAAGTGAAACATTCTCATTTCACACTCAAACTTGGATTCGAAAAATATTCAGAACTTAGAAGTCAGACAAAGCTTGGAGTAAAGACTAAAGTTCATTGAAGTATTTTTGTGAGCTGTAGGCGTTAGAGGAGGGAAGGGGGAGGAGAAGGAGGAGTTGGGTGTGAGAACGGTGGCATCAGCCGGGTGCAGATCATCAATATTCCAGAAAGCAATTGAGTGAGCCAGCCGGGCACAGGCATTAATTCATCAATTATTCAAAATGACCGAAGACGAAATTCTCTTTGACGATGTTTACGAGCTCTGCGAGGTCATTGGCAAGTAAGTTTACGTCCATATCTCATTATGCGTTTTACGCACTAAATCATCTGTCGACGGTCGGCACGCGGTACCAATTGGTAATGGAAATGGCAACGGTAATGGTAATGGTAATGCGTAGTGAAGGAGCATTCCTTACTCCTACACTCGCCTCTACTATTCCTGTTCCCTTTCGGCACTTTGGGCCCTTTTTCGGCCATCCTTTAAAAGTTGGCCAACAAGTTTTGGTGTCGACTTTTATATTATGCATTAATATTTATGCGCCTCTCAACAACTTGAGTTAGTTGTTATCCATCCAACAAACTCACTTTGTTTTTGACATACTATCACTAGTACACTACTCTCAAACACCCCGAGGGTGTGGAGCCTTTTGTCTTTTGTACATGTGATAAGGTCAAAAAGGGGTTGCTGAAACCGTTAAATGTTTGAGTCCAACAATACCTATGCAGCTCTAACATTTTCTTCTCTTTTTATTATTTTTTGCAGGGGTCCTTTCTCCATTGTGCGACGCTGCATACACAGAGAGTCGAACCAGCAGTTTGCTGTCAAAATCGTTGATGTGGCCAAGTTTACGGCCAGTCCAGGACTGAGCACAGCGGGTAAGTTTCTCACATTGAGCTGGCTTCTGAGCAACCCCAGTGACGCCCCCAAGTACCCTGACTGAATAAATTATAATTAATCTAGCCAAATTATATAAAATTTGTTGCCTACTAATTGTGCGGCAAGAACATGGCAATTTAAGCACGTGCCCTTCGATGAGGACATGACAGGACATGACAGAGCCGTACGGCTCTAGTTACAACTAGTCCGTTGGCCAATTAAAAAGAAATTGCTCAAATGCAACAAACGCCTTGACTTGGGTATTGACTAAATGCTATATGTCAGGCACATAAGTCAGCAGCTAAATCCATTAGAGCTCATTGCCAGCTGGTGTCAGACTTGTTTCGGTAAAGAAGGGGGAGCACTGGGGACCTTTAGCTGGGAGTCCATACAAATGTTATCCATTCAAATATCAACTAATTGCGCGCTATTACAGATCTGAAACGCGAAGCCACAATATGTCACATGTTAAAGCATCCACACATTGTCGAGCTGCTGGAAACCTACAGTTCCGAGGGAATGCTCTATATGGTCTTTGAATTGTAAGTAAAACACTCACCCAAATAGCCATAAACACACACAAACATCAACAGACATTGCCAGTTGTATTTAGGCCAATTAAATATATATATTTTCATTACTTAACTTTACTTTACTTTACTTGCAGCATGGAAGGCTCCGATTTGTGCTTTGAGGTTGTAAGACGCGCCGTCGCAGGCTTTGTCTACAGTGAGGCAGTGGCTTGGTAAGCATGGAAACATTCCCCAATTATGTTGCCATTATAATGCAAATTATTTTTGATCATTTCTTATGGAGTTTTGCCTTTGTGTGCACAAGAATGCAGGTATACCTCAATTGAACAAGTTTAAAGCGCTGCCAATTAAAAACTCTGTAATGCAAGAGATGTAGCAGAATGTCAGTAAAGTTATCTATTGATTCTATAGACAATTGTTGTAATAAGCTTTAGGTTAGCAACGAGTAAAGATAGCTATTGATTGAACTACAAGTTAATTTAAGTATTTAATAATGTACAGAGCTGGAGTATAAATTTCATAAGATGTAAGAGTAATGTAATTATTAATTCTACTAAATTTAATTTAAATTATTATTTATTTCCTTGTTTCCAACTAGTGCAGTATTTTATTGCTCACTCCTATAAATGGGATCCTATATAAAGTAAAAACTTTACTTGTTCAGCCAGAATTTTAATTACAAACAGTTTCCTAATCATTTCTTAATTAATTGACGTTGTAATTGCTAAAAACACAACAATTTAAGCAAATTTGTATTTATTCGAAACTTTTGACAGGTGCAACATATTTGTTGCAACATTTTAACACGCAGCAGTTAAAATTTAAGGAATTTGTAATTTTTCAATTTGTCGAACTGAATTCATGTATGCAGAAATGTGCAAAAACTAATACTAATACTAATTAGTAGCTTTTATGAGTCATGCATAATTAAATTGTTTGTTTTTTATATATTTTTTGCTGCTGTTTTTGGTGGCCAACAGCCATTATATGCGGCAAATACTGGAGGCACTGCGCTATTGCCATGAGAACGATATACTGCATAGGGATGTGCGACCAGCTTGTGCTCTGCTCGCCACAGTGGACAATTCGGCGCCAGTGAAACTGGGTGGTTTCGGTTCAGCGATACAGTTGCCAGGAACGCGCGAAACTATTGAAACACATGGGCGCGTGGGCTGTCCGCACTACATGGCGCCGGAAGTGGTGACCAGGCGTCTGTATGGCAAGGGATGCGATGTTTGGGGTGCTGGTGTCATGTTGCACGTGCTGTTATCGGGAAGGTTACCATTTTTGGGCTCTGGCGTGCGATTGCAACAGTCGATAGCACGCGGAAGGCTGTCGGTAAGTGAATAGACTTTTAATTGTAATTGAAATTAAAATTTTAATGTAATCAATTGATTGTTCATTACAGTTTGATGCGCCCGAATGGAAATCCATTTCGGCAAATGCTAAAGATCTAGTCATGAAAATGCTGGCGGCAAATCCACATCACAGACTATCGATAACCGAGGTGCTAGATCATCCCTGGATACGTGATCGCGACAAACTACAGCGCACACATCTAGCGGATACAGTTGAGGAATTGAAGCGCTATAATGCGCGACGCAAGCTCAAGGGCGCTGTGCAGGCCATTGCCGGTGGCACCAACATGGATCCACTGTATGCCACTGATGCGGACAGTAAGTGATCAAGAAATCCTAAAGAATCAATTGGTTTTAATATTTGATTACTTTGCAGTGCCCATTGCGGGTGCACCCGATGAGTGGGCCGACGAGGAGGCGGGCATTGAGGCAGTGCAGCGAATACTTGATTGTCTGGATGATATATATTCTCTGCAGGATGCGCATGTGGATGCCGATGTGCTGCGCGATATGCTGCGTGATAGCCGCCTCCAACAGTTTCTGCAACTCTTTGATCGCATTGGTTCTTCGGTTATCACGACCAATGGACGAGCACCCACTGCTGAGGCTGTGGCGCGCAGTCGCGATGTTCTGGAGCTGTTGTCATCGGTGGGCGTGGGAGCGGGCAATAAGTATGCCAAGGATGAGCTGATGCTGCTTCTCGCCTCGCCGCATTTCCAGGTGAGTGCCATTTTATTGTATTTATTTTGTGAGCAAGTATAGTTTGTATATACGTATATTTGTGCCTTTATTTTGTGGCAAGCTTGACATGATTGTATGCATTGTTGCATTACACATACGCTCCATGGACCATGCACCGCTGCAGCAGTTAGTAACTGCTGTCGCTGTTGCTGATGCTGTCCATGTGGTCATATCAATCTGTGGTCCACTCTGCAGTTCGGTTTAGCATAAGCCAAAACAAATTTGAAATGTATTTAGTGCCTGCAAACAGGCAAATGCACACAAAAAGCAAACACAAACACAGACACCGACATTAACATGAACATGAACAACCACCATAAAGAATTCTATTGCCATTGCTATTGCTGGCCCAGTACAGTGGATTCACTAATCCTACGACCAAGCAGTGGGACACATACAAAGACTTGGACACATTGAATACACATAGTACTATATACTCCTTGTGTAAACAAACTTCACTGTTGCTAATGCAACCAAAATACAAACAATTTAATCAGAACTAACCCAAATGAAATTCGGACTTTGTTGCTTCTGCTACTTCCTCCTTCTCCTTTTGACTACTCCACCTACTGCTTCTACTTTTGCTGCTGGCTCAACAGCTCTGCAGCCGCGCCTGGGGCACTTTTCCCAAAGGCTTTTTGCACAGAAAAGTATGCTACACAACTCAAGTGTCGTCGCTGTCGTTGCCGGCGTGTGGCACACACATTTATAACCGACCAACGGCGAGCACTGAAGGGGCAGAAAAACATTTAACGATTGCGCACAGCAAAACAGAAAACAGAAAACAAAAAAACCAAAATAAAAATGACCTACCTAAGCCACTGACTAATGGACGAAGTAAGAATACCCTTACTGCCTACAAAAAACACTCTAGATTTAACTCCTTAAATAATATATATTTATAAATCAATCTTCTCTGCAGTGTAATGATTATTTGGTCACTTGTTTTTGTGATTACAAATAATTGCATTTATATTTATCAAGAAACCCATATAACGAAGTATATTACTTACAACACTTTTGGTTATTACATATTTTATCAAACATATTTAAAATCGATTCATTATTGAAATCAAAACCTATATAAATATTTTTGGCTTTAATAATTTAAGATTTAATGATTATGGGTTGATTGTCCGCAAATGTTACCATCTATTGCATAGAGTATAACCTGGTTTTCCATGCTGGGAGCCTGGCTGTCAGTGATATGAATGCCATAACTCTGTGCCATCCACTGTCGTTAATTGCTCCTTGAAGCAGACTATACTTTTTTCTGCTGAGCTGCAGTGCTTTATTTTTCTTTATACCCTGTACAAATGGACGGTAAACATGCCTCAAATGGCTGTGCAAATAAGCAATACGTAATATGTAGTAATCGTATTGTTGCATAAAAGAGAATTATGTTTATTGTGTCATCGATTAGGTAACTGGTGATGGTTACTTAGTTGATGCTTAAGAGCTGACTTGGTATTTGAACAGAGATACGCCAAGTGTTTGATAATAGTTATATGCTGATTATAAATTTAAGGGTTCTTTAGTGGGTCAAACTTTTAGTTAACAGAAGGAATAACAGATTTTAGAAGTAATAAATAAACTAATATGAATAGTATAATGAGTTTACAAGTTTGTGGCATAAATTGTTAAGAAATTGCATTGTTATTGCCGTATTATTGAGGCGATCTTGCTGCAAAGCTATTGTCTCATTTAAACAGGGTATTTTATAGACCTGCCTGCAATTAGAACTTTTTTCATCCGCCTTCTATCATCGGACTGGGCCGGACAAAACGCTGTCCGTTGGTCCGTCTGTCTATCAGGCGCTTTTGTTTGTGACGCAAGCTGTGCTGGGCTGCCAACAACTCATTTTCATAAATTCATGGCAAAAAATAAAGCAAAAAAAGAAATAAACCTGAAAAAATAACGATGGATATAAATGACAGACGAACGATATGAACAACAACTGCACAAAACGCAGGCTCAGCTAGCAATGAGCGAATGTGTTAATGCTGTGTACATATACAGCAGCGCGTGCTGCCACAGAGAGTCCAAAGAGAATGGGAGGAGAAAGGGCGACTGGGTGTGAGAGAGGCAGGGGGAGGGGAGTGAGGCAGTTGCTTGGGTGTTTGGGTAGAGGCGTTAGTTAAAACAACAACTATTATAAGGACCTCGCTTGCAGTACAACTAACTATACGCTGCAAATCTCACCCATTCGCACTCTCTTTCGTTCACTTTCTCTCTATCTCTCTCTTTCGGTCTCACACACTTTTATGCGCTCGCTTGTGCGCTTTCTTTGTCCCACTCTGCGTCTCTCTTGCATTCTGCAAAGTGCAGCGAGCGCAATCGTTGGCTAAAATTGCTGCTGCTGGGGCAAATGCAAATACATGTACACATACACATACACATACTTTTGCATGATAAAATATGTGTGAGTATGTTTGTGTGTGTGTGTGTGTGTGTGTAAGCCTGTCAAGGTATGCGTTTCAGAAACCAACCGAGCATCCGTGATTGACTTAAACAAAAAGCGCGCACACATTTCAGTTTAGTTTGCGGCGCAGTCGCCGCGAGGGAACGACGACAACATCGCCAGCCTCGAGTTGGATTTATTTGGCACTTGCCAAGTGATGTGTGAAAGAAGCGACTAACGAGCGATTTCGCGACGTCTTGAGCGTCTCCAGTGCCGCCAAAAAAAAAAAAAAACAAAAACAAAAAAAGGGTTGCACATCTGCCTAAACAAAGCTCTGGGAATTGAGTGCGGTGAAACCTTCGTCAAGTCAAGTTAAGTTATACACGAGTCTATTTCTCAAGTGACTCACTTCCTTTTGCTACTTGCTCCTATCGCTCCCTTCCTTTGCTCGCTTGACCCAATTAACGGTACGCGAATGCGAATGCGAATACGGATACGGACGCGAAGTTGTCTCTGGAGTGTATAGTGTCGTGTCAGTGTGCCAATTACGCGCGAATTTCCGCAGTAACCTCCACAGCAGCAGCAGCACGGCAGTGGCACACAACTACGGTGAGCAGTGCTGCGGACAGAGGAAAGCGGGACAGCGACGCCAGCAGAGGTTATAGGCCCAAAAGCATAGACAAGTTTACAGCCACGTGTTTGGCGGCAAAACCCACATGGGAGCAATTGACAAAAGGGCAACCGCTGTCATTGGCGACGTCCTCGCACCCTCGACGGACTCCATGTGGCGTTCTTGCCGCACTGTGGCGCTGCTCATAAATTGCCAGCACAGCAGCAATGTGTTGCTGTTGCCACTGTCTTTGTTGTTGTTATTGCTGCCGCTTTCGCTGTCGTCTCCCTTGTCGTCGGTGTGTCTATAACTCAATTTAAATTCAAATGTGCGCCACTATAAAAAATGAAAGCGAACAAATTATAAAACAGGCAAAATCGACAAAAGCAAACGAAATTAGCATAGAACTTTTGTTGTATGGCGGACGAAGAGGCTCTAGATGAGGAGGGGGATGCTGAGTTGGAGGATTATTTAGAGACACAGGAGAATAACTGTTGTTGTGGCTGTGACAGCACATCTACGACGACCACAACAACATTGACACACCCAAAACTAAGCGTCTTTCAATGGATTGGCCTGGAGACCGCTGAACTTTTGCCCCCACACATAACGCGATATTACAACAACCTACACCAGCAGGTAAATCATCATTTTCTACCGTTTTGCGTTTTCTGCTTTCCATTTTCTATTTTCTATTTTTCGGTTTGAAAAGCCCACATACACCATCGTGTCTCTTGTTAATACCCATGTTTATGTTGTGTGTGTTTGCCAATTCGCTGAATTGTATTAAGATGCGTAATCCGTCTTTGCGAAAAGTTATGAACAAGTTCAACTTAACATAATTGAATGAAAAATGTTTTTTGCCCTTTTTTGTTAAGTACTCTTACTTAGAAAAGTTTCGAATGCAAAACTTGGGCAGAGTTGACTTAGACAAACTGTGATATACTCCTACAGTGAATACTCCCCTAGAGTGAAAAGTCATAGTTATGTTCTTGGAAGTTAAAATGACTTTTCACGCTGCTAGATGGGATCATAAGGTTAAAAGCAGATTATTCATACTACTGAATAACTGATTTAATTTATAAAAACTCTAAACTTCACCATGTTAATAAATCAAAGAAGTTCAGTGATATATTTCTATACGCCTGAGGGTTATCAAGATGGTTTCCAGTAATTATCAAATATAAATAAACAGAGTGAAAAGGGGTTCAATGAATTGTTTTCCTGCACTTTACTCTATATTATCTATCTATCTGTGTTGTAACATAAAAAAGAACAATTTATGCCTAACTACAGTAAAAGAAAACAATGAAAAAATAGGAAATAGAGATTAAATTCAGGACGATTGCCATGTATACTCTTACAATGGTCTGTGCTCGGACAATGGAGTCCACCACAAAAAAAAAGTAATGATTCTTGTTTGCCACACTTCATGCTGTTCTCCTTGGTTACTTCTTTTGAGAAGTAATCTTCAAGCAAAGCGGAATATGACAAAATAAAGAGGAAAAAAAGTCGATAATACAGCCCAAAGGGTTCTAAGAAATCAGAAATGGTTTTCAACGAAAGTGATGTTGGTGTGTCTGTTGTGAGTGTGTTGTGTGTGTGTTGTGTGTGTTTCTGTGTGTGAAGGCGACTACGTGAACAATGATTTATGCAAAATAAGAGCAATCTGATGGGATTGCTTGACTTTTGCATACTATTAGGTTGTCTTATTGTAGCAATAACTTCTTCATACACTTAAGTAAACAGTTATGACTTTTTAGCAAGATTGGTAGATTACTGATATAACGTGTGAATATTTGTTATGTAGTTAACCGAAAAAAGCTACATTTTCTTTTAAATTTATGACTTTTTAAATCAATTCAATACATAATTGATTCTAAATTGAAATTCAATACTCGAAACTATTTTTATAATATCCTTGGGATTTTCTATAAACATAGCGAAATATTTGGTTGTCATTTGAGGGCACTTTGTTGTCTGTTTTGTTAGCATTTAGACAGAGGCATTTCCTAATGTCAGAATCAATTTACAAATGGTTATCGAATTTGCATATATTCAAGTTGACTGTCTTTGCCCTTTTTGGCCAACAGCATCGTAAGCCCGATGTAGCTTTGACTTGTTTGTGATTTTGCCAAAGAAACTCACACAAGTACAATCAACGGAATATTATTTACGAGTGTAAACGTGTGTGTGTGTGTGTGTATGTGAGTCAGCATTTAAACGTGTCAACAAGCATACAGGCCACAAACGACCATACTACCTGTCGAGAATTGGCCCGGACACCCAGCCACGTTCCGTTCTGTTCAGACTCGGCCCACTGACACATTAAGCATACCCTTTTTGGCCACACAAAATCACACACACACATAAACGTTCAAATGGGGATTTGTCTGGGTGTGAGTGTGTGTGTGTGTGTTTGTGCTGAGTGTTATTATTGTTGTTACATTTGGCAGCGAATAAATTCTATTGGCATTGCGATGAAATGACATTCGTTACCAAATTGCTCTTTGACCAAAAACGACACGAACAGCTTTATGTTAATAGTTTATTGGCTATACTGCTAGATCCCTCCAAAACTCATCCACAGCTATTACATCTGTTTGGGCCTTGACCTACACTATGTATAGGCTCGATACGTTGGCTTGGCTTCGTTTGTCTTGGCCTGGCTAGTCTCATCTTCCCTCCGCTCCCCAGCGAACCTTGAGCGAAATGTATTCCGATTTGTTGTAGCACTTGACTGTGATTACTGTAGCACGCCGTGCACTTTATTGTGCATTAATTAAAAGCCTGTTATGTTGCGCATTAAACGTGACAGTATTTGTGTGTGTGTGTGTGTGTGTGTTGAATGGCGGTACAGGGTCGATGGCAGGGGCAGAGAGGCAGGCAGCGACTGCTGTTGAGGCCACTGCTGTGTTATGAACAATGTTGTCCTTGTAAATCAATCGATTGTCTGTCTGAGCCTCAACACAAACATTTCATAATTATTTGCTGTGCTTCAGCACAGATTCCATAACTCATAAGCGGGTCTAGAATCGACACACACATAGCACACACATACATAGACATACTTGTAACATATAACTGCTGTGTCTAACGGTCTAACTGCCTATCTGCCACTGAATGTTTGCACATTCTTTGGCCAACTGGGCAGCTTACCACAAGTAATTAGGTTGTGGCTACGGCATTCTTTCCTTTTGGCCATGATTCCTTTTTGCAAGAGGCCCGCATGCGGTTGTCAAATAAGAAGTGGGCATAGTTATCTCTGTCTTCGTGTTCCTGTCCCTCTCTGTCACGCTTCACGCTGTGTGTATGAGTGTGAGTATGTGTGTGTGTGTGTGTGTGTAGACACAAGTCACCTACTTTAGTTTGGACTATGGCCGTTGGCATGATTTAGCAATGCGACCGCAGCAACTTATACCAACAACAGCAATGGCAACAGCAACGGCAACTCGTTCATGATGCTAGCAATGGTCATGATGATGATGCTGATGTTGATCATCATGATGATGCTGCTGTTGATGATGATGACGGGGCAACGCCGGCGATGATTGGGTTAACGACTACGTGGCGCAGACATTGCGCCATAAATTACGAATATTTTTGCAAGCCTTCCCCCATCCCCTTCGCCCCCTTACGTTACTTGCTTTCTGCTAGACAAATAGCAGCGCAGTTGACGGCGACGCTAGCAGCGACGTAGGCAGCACATGCCTCTATAGTAAGATAGCGCCTGGCCAGCCTTAAAAAAAAGAAAATTTCTTCGTCACTTGGTTGACTGTAAAAGCAATGCGCATGTGCTGTACAGCATACTGCACAGATTCAGCAGCAGCAACCCAAACAGCATACCGAGCAGAGCAGAGCATGGCAGAGGGAAGGGGACAGGCTGCCACCCACAAACGGCAGCTTTAAATTTAGCACTACAGTCGTCTCGCTTGCACACATACAATGGGCACATAAAGTTGCCATCTGCACCGGAAATTGATTGCTAGGTGAAAAGTTGCTGCTGCTGCTGATGTTGCTGTTGACGCTGGCGTTGCTGTTGCTGCTGCGGCTGCTGCTGCTTCTGCTGCAGAGTTAACTGCTGCATTCAGCTGGGAGAGCTAAACAGAGAAGCAGCATTTTACGAGTGCTGCTGATAACTCAAAGTTTAGTCTATAATTGTGCACCTTGCTGGCTGGAACTGTGGCAGTATAACGCGAGCCCTTGCCTGGATAGGACGGGTACACACAACAGCAACAACAACACCAGCAGCAGCAGCAGCAGTAGTAGCAACAGTAACAACAACAGCAGCATCAGCAGCAACATCAGAAGCAGCAACTTCAATACCGACGACGGCTGCTGCACACACACAACACACACAATCACACACAACACACTCACACACACTGACACACACACAACACACTCATACACAACATAAACGCAAAGTGAGTGTGGGCCACATATCGGGCTCATCCTAGTCGCCGTTGTTGTTGTCCTCCTCGCTGCTGCCATACGGCGCAAGCCAGTGTAAAATACCTAAAAAGAAAATAAAAAAAAAATGCCAAAGACCCGAAAGAACTGTGAAGCTATGAGGCTAAAATGAATGTACCAAAAAAACAAGCGAACGAAAACTTTTTAATTTCAAAAGCAAGTGCACGAAAACTTTTGGGGCTCCAGCCAAAGAAATAGTTATCCAACTGCTGGCGCACAAAAGTAGGCAGTGAAATTTTGTGGCCTGTGGCAAGCATTAAAAAAAGAGGCAGCTAAAAAGCCAAAAACGGAGGCTAAAGAAAAAAAAAAAGTTAGACTCAAATTGATTTTTACACGACCACATGCTAAAAAAAAAACAAGAAAAACACACACACACACACAAGAGGAGAAAAAATCAACTCAAGGCAAATCGTTGGCGAGGCACGCACACACACACACACACTAACACACACATACGCAAAGAGAGGGAAATTCGCGCTCACACATACGCGTACGCACACACACACAGAGACCCGGCCCTATGGCGACTTTTTCATGCCATTGAATTTAAGCTCGCTGGTTGCTGCTGCTGATTTTTTGCATATTGTCAGCTTGGTTCGAGAAGCAGCAGACTCTGAGCTATAGCCAGAAATCGGAGCCGTACATATCTCAGTGTGTGCGTGTGTATGTGTATTTGTGTTTCTGTGTGTGTGTGTGTGGGAGTTGGTCGTACAATGAGCACGAATCTCACTCAATCGCATCGCTGCTGAGACACGAGGCTGCGAATTGTGAGCTGCGTATTGCGAGTTGCGAGTTGTGAGTTTCTGCTCTCGTATCGGTGTCGGTCTCATTGTCGGTTGTCGGCTGTCGTTTGTCGGTTGTCATTGACGGCGTTGCCTTCGTGCGAAGCAACAACCGCAGTGTCTCTAGTTTCGATTGCCTGTCGATGGGCAACCAAGCGAGCAATCGAACTGCCAACAGCAACAGCAAACCGCATTCCAAAATCGATTTGACCAAAATTATTATCAATGATTTTGCCAAAAACCGACAAACGAACGAACGTGCTGCAAATTGAATTAAATTAATCTGATTTCATGCTTTGTGTTTATCTTCTTGTTTGTATGTGTGTGTGCGTGTGTGTGTGTGTCTGTGTTTGATTTTGGTGGAAATTAAATAAAACTGTGACAGCTGGCTTATTAATTTATGATCTACGCTTGCGGCAAAGTGCTTTAAGTGTGTTAAATAAAAACTCAAATAAAGTGTGGAAAAAGGATTCGCTTAATTTCATTATTGATTTTGACTCTCAGTTAAAACGGCAACAACAGCAGAAACAGCAAATGCTTACAATAAAATTAAATAACAGCAATAACCACAACAACAACAACAAAAAGAACATCAACACAACAACAACAACGAGTTAGATACGCACAAAGAAAAGGCAACAAAACAACAACAACAACAACAACTATAAAAACAACATTAGCAGTAAGTATGAGATGGCAAGCCAGCAAGAAGCTAGCAGCAACAACCCCCGTTCCGTTACACCTGATGACCCCCGTCTCCCACCCTCAACTCCCTGTACTAAGAATGAAACCCCAACCCCTCTAGTTGCCACCACCTAGCCGAGAAAAGCATCAGCACCACCACCAAGCCACCTATATAGTATGCCGTCTCATCTCTCTACACTCTGCAAATTTCGTACACTTCACTGCCTTGGCTCAAGCACAGCAAATACCCCGTCCTCTCCCCCGCCCTTGGCTCACCTTTGCTTTGCCCCGATAGCCAGCCTCCGTTTCCTATGCCATTTCCGTCTACGTTTGCCTTATCAAAAAATGTGTGTGTATATACACAAACACACACACAAACACACACACACACACAGATACAGAGACACACACACTTACAGATACACCGTCGAAAACAGCATTGCAGCAATACTATACACTGAAAATGTTTGGTATCATTTACTTGGCCTCAACCCAACTGCAATAACCGCCCACACAAACACACAGATACACTCAAATACACACACACATACAGTTATAAAGAAGCGTTCAATCTACATACATTTATATACACATATACTTAGTAGACTTGAGCAACATTTTGTGTTCCTTTGGTTAGCTTGGTTGGCTCTGTATGAGAATTTCTGTACATTTTGTTCATCTTTATGTTTGTCGGTTTCTCTTCTTGTTTTTCTTCTTTATTTTTTCTGAATATTTTATGAATTGAATTTGGTTATTTTATTCGCGTATGTTGCGCTACAAAGTTTCCTCTGTAGGTTTGCGCATATCCTGCTCCCCAGGCTAAGACCCGGACGCCACAGGAGTAGACACTTTCGAGGGTAAAGCAGTGAAAAGCTTGGCACGTTCTCATTCAATTATGGTGCGGATGCGACGTTGCCACATTAGCATTCTTAAAATGTGGCAACGGAAGCCGGCGAAACAAACATTTCAGCACCTTTGTTTGTCCGTCCGACCATCCGTCCGTGTGCCTCTAATGTGAATTAGGCTTTGTCTCTCTCTCTCTCTCGCTGCTTCCCTCTTTGTCTTTCAGCCTACATAAGGCTGCACCTTTATAAACATATTATTTAAGCATTCACAATTTGCTTTTAATTTAATTCGAGTTTCCCTTTGAATTTTCCAAACACAAAACTATTTAGCATAAATAGTCTCGTTATTAGAGAGTCGTCGAGGGAAATCGACATTCGACTTTCTCCCTTCTTCTTATTGGCCCAGTTTAAAAGTTCTCCTTTTTTTTACATTTTTTTTTATATTTGAAAGTTGTCTCTTTTGTGCCTTTCTCAGCGTTTTCCCAAACGGTTTTCGGCTGGCCACTGGACCAATTTAGATACCGCTCATCCCATGGGTATTTTTTTGTTGTCTTTTTTTTTATCTTTCGAGGCAAAAGTTTGTCGCATAAAATTATATTTTTGTTTGCTCGACAGTTTGCACATTTCGTTTCGCTTTAATTAAAATTTAAATTGCATTCAACACAATTTTTCGAATATTTATTTAACTATGCGATTATTTGGTTTAATTAACAACAATGTCCACCCCTTTCAAATGCTGTGCTACTGAGCCTTTAATCCCAATAATAAATTGTAGTTGAACTGTAGAGATTTTCCCCATTTTCCCCTCTTTTCCCCCCAAAACACACTGTCCATCCACTGACTCCTCAATAGATTCCGTTTAATTTTGAGCTTCTCAACAATTTTCTTTTGCAGAACTCGCATGCTATAAACAAAATTAACAAAAAAGTCAACTCAAAATTTCCAACTAAATTAAAGCAGAACTAAATAGTGAAATATGTAAACATAAATTAACATAAAAAAAATAAACATAAACTAAACACAGCAATTAAATACTAATAATAAATAATAATAAATACAATTGTGATGAATAAACACTAAAGACAAGCGTTTAAATTAATTGAAAACAAAAAATAAAAAAAAACAAACACAAAATAAAACGAGTAAAAGTAAAAAAAAAATATATATGAAAAAAACAAACACTGCACAACAAACCAAGGGAAAATAAATGGCACAACATAAATCAATTAAAAGGAAACAATAATTTTTAAAAACTAAAGAAATACGGGACGACGACACGACGTTACCGAGGCAGAGTTATAGCGCATATAAATAATACTTTCATATATACATATACATATTTTTCCATATATATATATATATGTGTATGTGTGAACAGTGATAGCAACAGAATTTAAATGCAAACAAACCGAAAAGAACTCCAACAACAGCAGCAACAACAACAACAACAACTGCAACTGCAAGCAACGGAAAATGCATAAAGGCTTCAACTGTTGTTATAATTTTAAGTCGCAACCATAAACTATATTCACACACACAAACACATCCACACATACACATAGATATTTGTTGATAGTTAAACTGTTGTTGTTAGCTAAGGCTGTGATTAAACGCCAACTGAAAGATAACTGCTAAGGAGATGCCACAGCAAAGACAGGAACAAAAGCTGCCACAAACAGAAGCAGCGACAACAGCAGCAGAGCATTAAAAGAGTGCAGCATATCAGTGAGGCTAAAGCTGTTATCCACGGAACAGAGACAACAACATTTATTCACGTCAATCCTCGCCACCGCCACCGCATCGATTACAATGCTCTGGTAGCCAAGACAGTTTTACCGTGGATCACTACTGTGGCGGCGGCGGAGGCGGTGACACACAGGCTGCGGCAGCAGCAGCAGCGGCGGGAATCGGAGGTGGAATCGGAGCTGGAGCTGGAGCTAGTGGAGGATCAGGAGCATCAAGTGGTCAATGGTCTGGAGCGGGCGTGACATCATCGGTCGGCGTCGGCATGTGCCAGCATCATGGGCTAACATCACAATCGTTGATGTCCGGTGGCTGTGGTTCGCACATGTCTCTTTTGGGCGGCGGCGGTGGTGGCGGCAGCAGTGGCAGCAGCGGCATGAGCGGCAGCGGTGTTGGCAGCAGTGGCCAGGGTATACCCATAAACCAATGCTCGGCTGCTGATGTTGCCATGCTGTCGGGACATTGCCGTAGCATGAGCGGTCTCAGTTCACTTAGCATGTCAGCGCCGCCCTGCCCCCCGCCACCGGCGCTATTCAATCCCTGTAGCTCGGCGTTGTCCTTGCAGCAAGCGGCCTCGTCGCGCTGGGGACCCCGTACCTCCTGCCCCGTGCATAGTCCATTTCGTGTGCGTGTGCCAAATGGTTCCATATGCTCTGGACATCAGGTGAGCCACACCAACATCCACAAACCGACACAGACAAAGACAAAGACATGGACACAGACAAATCACTCTACTGAACTGACAAATAAATCTAAAAATGAAATGAATGTTGTTAAGATAGCTGTATGTATATATGTATCTGTATCTACCTTTAATACCAATGTGTGTCTAAAATCCGTTAACTAATTGCATTTGACTTAAAAAAAAATGATATACAATTGCAGCCACAGCTTGCCACAAAATATTTTGCGCCTTTGAGTTTCGTTTTCGTAATTAAATTGCATTAGCTAGAGTTTACTGTACATACTTATTATGTTAAATGCATTTATCTACGAGTATGTACAATTCATAAATTGTGTGCATTTGTGCATGAAATTGTTTAACTTACATTTACACACTCTGTTCTCTGTTCTCTTTCTCTCTGCCACGCCTCTGTCTGTTTGCAACTGGATCTGGCCACGTTTACAGGTAAGCAAATCCCACCGGAAACCAAGTGCCCAACACATTTTGGCATTTAACCAAGAATGTGTCAACGACATGTAAGATTAAATCATTTCCAACCAAAAAGAGACAAACTCACTCACTATTGCACAGACATTTTGGCTTAGAAGTTGTCTTAAATCCTTTATGAAATAGGAATTTTGCTATCATTTGAATCAAAACTTTTTGTTGAATGGAAAAGTAATAGAAAAGGCTAGAGTTTTGTACGTGAGTGAGGGAAACTATTTAAAAATACCTCTTATTATTCTCATTTTTATACTCTCTGCAAGAGAGAGTATATTGTGTTTGTGAAAAGTATGTAACAGGCAGAAGGAGGCGTGGCCGACCCCATAAAGTATATATATTCTTGATCAGCATCACAAGCCGAGTCGATATAGCCATGTCCGTCTGTCCGTCTGTCTGTCCGTCTGTCCGTCCGTATGAACAAACAGATTTCAGAGATGGTAAGAGCTACAAGTTTGAATTTGGTCTCTATCGACTCGATATTAAGTCAGTCAATACAAGAATTTTTTTTTTCCGATGCCACGCCCCGTTCGCCCACAATGAGCAAAAAACTAGAAACACCTCGTAAAAAATTGATGTTTTAGGCGAATATCTCAGTAACTATGGCACTTAGGAACACCCATTTTGGTATGTAGGTTCCTAGAGACGGTATAATTGTATTGTCATCAAAAATTTTGGACTGCCACGCCCCCTTTTCTCACAAGAAATAAGATAATTTGCAAACTTCAATGCCGATTTTAAGGCATATGTTCTTATCGTACAGTATTGTTATTTCACATTCGTTTAAAGACAAAATATATTAAACTATCCTGAAAGTTGCATCTTAATCGGACAATAAACAAAAGAGCTAGACATGTAAGAAAGTTGATAATTGAACGCAATGCCAATGCATGTGTGCGAGCGAGATAGAAACATACAAACATGTGAGCGAACGTTTTCGCTGCTTGCGTAGCTTAGCGACAGCGCTGCCCGCGAATGCTGGCTGTGCCGAGCAATTGTGTATGTATAACATATACACAAATACATATGTGCGTGCATACTTTTAATGTCAAATGTATATGTGTGTGTATGCATACAATCAGATGTTTTTGTTTCAACGTGTTTTGTTGCAAGTATCAATTGATATATCCGACTACCGATTTTATTAAAATGATCGAAAATAAAATGCAGAGAGTATTCTACAGTCGGGCGTGCTCGACTGTACTTTTCTTTCTTGTTGGGAAGTCATTTAAACCCTTTTGTGTCTTAACTCTCAAAACAGCGTAAATTTTTGAGTGTTTATTAGAATTTCTTTGTGATTCAGCAAATTTGTCTAACTTAACTTTAAACGGAAATTCTTTAGAATCAATAATGGTTTACATTGCTTCATGGTCCATGATGCTGATGACATTATCAAACTTGATGGCTAACATCAAACTAAAGTGTGTTTTGAGCATTCAAACTAGACGAACCAAAAGGGGCATAGATAAAGAGGGTGTGGCCAAAGGAACTGCGACTAACATAAGTGACTTTTCGTTTTCTAATATGAAACACACGCCGCGTAAATTTAGTGACTCGCATAGTTGTGCAAATTATAAGGAGCTCGATTCACATGATTGCCCAAGCGGGGCAATGTGCACCCAAGTTTGGGTCAGGAAAACCGTATCCAAAATCAGATTCAGGCGCAGGTTTTGGTTGACTGCGCCTGAAAGTAGGCAGCACAAAGCGTACAGCGGAAAGTAAACTGAGAAAGGGAGAGATAAAGAGGAAGAAGGAGGAGGAGAAGCTAAAACGGAAACTGAAATATAAACTAAAATAAAATACGAGTAATATTAGCTGTATGGCATTGAGGTTTATCAGCAGTTTCTCTCTCACTTCTCCCTCTCTCCCTCTCTCTCTCTCCCCAGTCCCTTTTTCTTTTCCACTATTGCTGTCTCAGTCTTTGCTCTGTGACAATTGCCGTTTAGCGCTGTTTCTACTTTTGCCCCAGCGTCAAATTGAATGTCACTAATGCAATTAGTTCACACAAAATAATTCTCTTCCACTCGATTATAGCGCCTAATATGCCTGATGTCATTTGTATACTTGTATACATACATCTACTATTTATAATGAACAATTTCCAAATGCACACACACAAAAGACACACACACACACACACACACTGGGTTTCGAGAAAAGGGAAAAACAACCGTAAGAGTTTGAAGTTTAAGGAGAAAAAATTGCGTTACGGGCGTCATATGCAAAGTAGGCAACGCAACAAACCATTACGCCTTTCAATTTTTGCGCCAGTCGGGGCAAAATTTACATAAATATTACACAGGCTTGAAGGTGGCTGTAGCTGACTGTAGCTGGCAGTAGCTTGGCAAGAGGCAACTGCCCCAATGATGATGGGGCTAGACTCTGGGGCAGCATTGCAAATAGGCTCGTTATGGTGTCTTGACAGCAGTCGGGGAGTTAATTTGAAGGCGCTCTTGGCCTTTTTGCCAGATCATCCAGCCTGAATATGTCAGCGAACTAGCAAAAGGTGTGGTCGCAACAACACCCCCTATCAAATTGGGCTTAAAGCTAACGATGTCGCAGCTTCATTTTTGTACAATTTTTATGGCACTGCCATGGAGGTTGTTGAACATTTTTGGTTTTAGGTCTAAAGGTTTCTCCGATCAATTTACAAGTAATGAAATTTTTTTAGCTCCTTTGATGATGATTACTAGACAATTCGTAGAGCTTTGATACCTTTTGAGCTGCTTTCAACTTGAAATTCATTTTATAATAAAGAATAACAATGGGGAAAGTAGATTAATAGAGAATTTGTATATGAATAAAGTTATTAAAAGCAGTTCATTTTATCTTCAGCCAACTGTAGATATTTTAAAAAATTTCTTTTATATTTTTGATGAATTTTTCTTGGGTTTTGTCATTAGTTGAAAAATAATATTTTTCCTGAAATAAACTTTAAAAATTCATTGCAATTTGCAACAAAAATACCAATTAACTTTGAACAGAGAAACTGGAAAGCCTAAAATGGTTCTCCCTAAGTCAGTCGTAATATTTGAGTTTTGTGTTAAGTCCTAGGGATTTGGGCCAACTTTTTAATGGACGCTTGGCAAATTATAATCAGTGCCTAAGCTTCTTTTAAATGCACTTGGTCCAATGCAATATGCCGTTTGAGGGCGACTAAAACAAGAAAATTTCTAAAGAAAAAGTAAAATCTGTGAACCTTTTAACAAGCTGAAAAAGTTTTTGGAAGAAACTTCGTCTAATGGTTGCCTAGTGAAGCATGTGTGCGTCCCATTTTTATGTTATGGGCTCTCTCTCTCTGTCTCTTTGGGAGGCGTCATTATTGGCTTGACATGGCCTCAAAAGGAAAACTGCCTAAATGACAAGCGGAGCGAATGACAGACTGGCTGCTTGCCTTGACACTCTTCATTTGTGAATGCGTTAATTGCGCAAGCAAAGCAAAAGACACAAGCACAAGCACTTGCCTTACTCAGTGAGTAAGAGAGTGCCCATCTCTACGAGTGTGTGAGTGTGAGAGTGTGTGTGTATGTGTACATAACACATATGTAGATATGTGTAAACATACACTCTCTCCAACTCAGGCGTTGCTGTTGCTGCTGATGATGATGAACAAGCACAATGGCATGAACAAGCAGTTAGAGGCAGTTCTAACAACATCTAACAACAATGGCGATTACAACGCCAAGTGTGTACATTATTTTGCAATTTAGCAGAGCATACACATACATACATACGAACATACACAGAGATACACAAGAGCAGAAATACTGAGAGTGAAAATACACACAGAATTGCTTACACATTCGCACATGCTCTGCTTTTCAAGGCAAGCAAACATGAAGAAGTACAACAACAGTAACAACAAAAACAACAGCCAACCACTGACAAGAAAAATAACAACAACAGCTGAGAAAAAAGTCAAGAAATAATTAGTTTACTTGTTACAAAACTGAGTTATGGGCCTTTGTGCCAAACCGTTGTTTCTCTAGTTGAAATTGAATGAATGAACACACACACACTCATACACACGCACAAATACACCTCATATATCATATATGCAACAAAGACACAATGCGCCAAAAGTGTTGAGTGTGTGATATTATAATAATAGTAATAAAAATATATATAAAAGGGGGAAAAAAATGAAGGCAAACTGAAAATGTGGCTGGCATTAAAGAGAGCTGTGCAAAAAAGTGTTGCCTATCCAACAGGCGCAGCACGAAAATGGCGACTTAAGTAGGTGAAAGTGTAAGCGAGAGAGATAGAGTATAGAGTGACTTATGGCTGTCTGTGTGCGTATGTGTTTTTATGGTGGCTTTTCCCTTGATTCTATTTACACACACACATACACATGCACGCGTCTCTAGTCTCCTTTGCTTGTCTATTGAGCAACAGGAAGAAGTTGACGCACCGCAGATAGATGGCTCAGATAAGTGCATGATGCACACACACAAACACACGCACTAACACAATGGAAATTTGTGGCCTCTGTGTAACTGTGTGTGCTTGTGCGTGTTCGTGCGGTTTGTTTGCCAAAAATAATAAGCTGATTTGCAAGCAACCACAATAACCATCGCATCCAGCGAGCTATCCAAACGGGCAAAATTTTGCCATTTTTGCCATTGTTCAAAATTTTGTAGTTTCTTTTGTTGTTGGGTCCATGTCGAGCATCAAAATTGAATGATTTGCGCCTGACAGCTCGGGAGTTGTGGTTTTTGATACAGCCAAAAACGGGAGAATGGTACAAGATAGATGAGGCCGCGTCAGTATAAACACACACACACACAGGACGCAGATGACACAACGACAGCAACAACAACAACAACAACAACAACAGCAACAACGAAAACGAAACGTCGTCAGGCATTGTTCAACTGATAACACAAAATTCAACATATTACCAGTGTCAATCAATATGTGCAGGTGAACGGAGCACGATGAACGATGGAGCCACAGGCAACTTTATGACTGAAAATGAGCACTAACTAAGTTGTACACAGGATGGGATGTACACTGGTCCCTGTCACCAACTTCGAGTGCTGTTAAAAAGGATATGACTTGGGGTTTTTTTGAGGAACGCCAATGCCGATACCGTTGCCGTCATCGCAATCGCCGCTAAATTACCGTGACATAGTCGTACGGTGAATGTTGTGTATGGAGTCCAATGTTAACTGTAAGACTGTGTCTCGGTGGTTGTCAGCTGAACAACAACACCGCAATCAAAAAACGGAAGTGATATCGTTCAACATGTTCAACAATAAGTTTTACTCCCAAAAAGAGAAAGGAAAAAGAAATTTATTTCTTACAGATGTATGAGTGTGGTGAAAAAGTTTATTCGTGAGTTTTAATATTTTTCTTGTATGTTTTTGGTTTTGTTTGTTTTGCCAGCTTATCAGACGTCAAGAGCAGACATGACAGCAACAGAAGCAGCAGCAAAAGCTACACCAACAGCAACAGTCTGAGCACAAACTGACAGCTTGACAGGCGTCTGTTCAGGCGCAAAACAACCTGGAAGAATATTTCATTCCACAAATTAATCATGCATATGATGCGTGCTCATTAGTCCATATGAAAGGCGCGCTTAAACCACATATATATACATACATGTATATATGTTGGTCTGAACTGCCTGTTTGTCTGTCTGTTCGTGTATGTCTATATGAATGCTGTGGTTTTGCCAAATCTTGCGCCTGGCTGCGTTTTTAAGCCTCTGCTCGGTCGCTGCAAGAATGCTGATAAGGCGCCAAGTGTCAAAACTATGCGAACATGGGACCGGGATTTATTCGCTTGGTATGAATTCAGATGAGGGGAAGTCAGTCGATGGAGAGTGAGGGCAAGAGAGTCGTAACATTCGAAACGTATACGTGTGATTCCCCCATTGCCAGTGCTAAGATTAACTGACACGTTGCCAGCACGTTGTACTAATTAAAATTCGGCATTAATCCAGATGATTCAGCTGTCAACGTCTACCCTGGTGACTGTAGTTTGTCCCTAATGGAGCCTGATGCTTTTATGCCAGCTTCAGCTCTTGCTACTGCTCCTGCTCCAACTCCTACTACTTCTGATCCACCTTCAGTTTCAGCTCCTGCTTTCGCTCCTATTCCCAACTCCTACTGTTGGCACTCTGTGGACAGTGCCACACGGAGACACCCATTACGTACGTGTGTAATTGGAGTGTGGCCTGGCATATTAAAGAGCAAAATAACGCAGCACGCTTATCTGTGTTGCTGTTCTCGTTGTTGTTGTTGTTGTTGTTGTTGGTAGTGCCACTGTTACTGCTACTGCCACTGCCACTGCTGTGTAATTATTAAAACCAACAAATAAGGTGCATGTGGTCGATGTGGTTCGTTTGCTGGTTTGTTCGTTTATTCATTCTCTGCTCTTTGTTGGGTAGCTTAACGAATAACTGATAAAGGCACGAGCAACCGGTCGATTTTCAGTCAACACTGATGTACAGTGCTGCGCTTTTAGCTGTTTATTGGCGGGATTATCTATTGCCATATGATAAATAATTTGTTAGTTATGAAAGAATTGTGCGTTGACTGTTGCCAGGCAATAAAGCTTTGCTGAATATCACTCACAAAAATACAAAAGTGTATAAAGTATAAGTTTTTAAATCATTAAACTATTTAGTTATATGTTAAAATAAATCATTGAATTGATTGGCTTCAAATAAGATGCTTAAGCTTAAAACTAGATGTTATGAAAGAGTTTTTAGCTCTATCTATATGCTGATAGCTTTTCATCATCTCTTATGGGTAACCAATATTGATATCTGTAATATTTGTATACGTATACGTTATTTGTCAGTACCAGTCCCATTTTATACATACTATTTTATGTCTAAAACTCACTTCTATTGTTCGTTCTTAGAAAATTCCAAATATAACTAAGAATATTGGCAAAATTTGTTGTTGTGCTGTTTTGACTTAAGAACAAACAGTTGACCAACACTGTTTGCCAGTGTCTTAAGGCTTGTTTGGCACTTTGATGCTGCCTCAGCAAAACACACACACACACATACAGTGAGGCAAACAATGAGAAAGTGAGGAGGCGTGCAATATTTCAGTATAAGACGGGCAAAGGCTAAACTAACATCTGCATATTTTGGGTTGGGGCAACAGTCAATGAGGAGGGGTTAAGGGTAGAGGGCAAAGGGGATAGTGTTTGGGGTATAGGGGATGGGAGAGAAGGGGTGTCAGCTGTTGGCCGAGTATGTGGTGGCAAAACTTTAACAAGCACTTAAGTATTAATCATGGAAATCAAAGTCAGCTGCGGGCCAGCCACACGTACCAACAGTACATATTTGCATTGTGTGTGTATGTGGGTGTGTGGGAGTGTTGTGTGTGATGGGCGTGTGTACAGGTTATTTCGGTGTGTGTGTGTGTGTGTGTGTGGTTACTGTATGGCATCATTTGCTTGGCCAGAAACTTTGCTGCTGACGTCGAGGTTGGCTATCAATGTCATAAACTCGGGATTCTGAATCGCAATGGAGGCGGGGACAAAAAGCGACAAAGAAACCGAAAGAGAGAGAGAGAGAGAGGGGCGTGGTAAGGAGGCTGGACGGAAGGCGATAAAGTGGAAGAGGAAGAGCGAGAGAGAGAGAGCGAGAGCTTGCGAGGACTAATGAGGCATTAAACTTAACTGCTCAACTTTTCGCCTGTCAAGCGTTTATTAAATTTACCGTTTTATTGGCCCAACAACTTGGTGTTAACTATGGCCCTCCGCTTGGTCAATGGGCGTGCCAGAGGGGGCGTGCTTTAACTGAAATCAGATTACGTTGTTTACCGCTTACTTCCGCCGTCTGCACAACTAACCAACAGTGGCAGCAAACAGTCAACGGCAACTGCCGTTTCCATAGCCTTCTACTTGAATGCTCACTGTGCTCTCACTCTCTGCTCACTGTGCTTACTTCGCTTTTCTGCCTGCTGCCATATTTAAATAGTTGCCAACTTCAGCAAATTTTATTCCAAGTACATAATTTCGTTTTCGGAAATTGTATTAGCCATTTATTTAGTCGCATTTTCTGTGCGGTGGCATTTTCTGCCCAACACTGCCAAGGGGAATATGAAGATTTCCATGAGCTGTTGAAACTTCTAATAATTGGATAGAGAAGTTTGACAGGCAACATAGTTCCACGATACTATGAGCACATCCAGTTCTACACTAAACATTGAATATTGCAAAACTGTAATCAAATCGAACTTTCCACTTAGTTTCCATCGTGAAAAACTTTTAAAATTGTCATAATTCGTACATTTATTTTATTAATAAACTATATTATAGGCTTAACACAAGTAGACATACTTTATTTTACTGTCATCCAATTTATTCACCATTGTTTTAAATTTATAATGAAGTTAAAAAGCGTTTTAAATATTTAAGGCATATAAATTATTGCAGTATTTTCTTGCCTATAATTTCTAGAAATAAAATCGCTTTATATAATCTACTTTATTTAACACAAAGTTCGTTCTTGTAAGAAAAACTTGAACTTTCTGAACTTATTTAGATTGTGCTATTCATGGCCAAGAGCCATTTGATATCTTAAGTTCTCATATCATGTTATTGATTGACATTGCCATGGAAAGCACTTATTGTCTCAGAGTACAAAGCTATTTAAGCATTTCAATTTTAATTTTAAAGCAATTTACAACATTGTTTTAATGTTCTTAGATTTCGCATCGACAGCCAAGGGATGTGAGCTCACTTTACAAATCCAATTTCTGGAATTTCATTTTGTTTTCTTGTCTATTTTTTTTTCTGATGACCAAAATGAAAATGTCTAAAAACATAAATCTAACTTGATATTTCCTAGTTATGTGCTGAACATTTGATTATCGATTAGCTGGCAAAATTTAGTTAGCAAACAAATCCTCAAATTCAATCAATTTAGTAAAATTGCTGTTCACCACATGCCAAATAAATATATAAGTATAGTAGTATATGTGGTTGGTATTTTGTTGGTATTTTCGTATACATACATATGTATTTTGATTTACTCTTTTGCGGGCTCGTAACAAATCGCAAGTGTGTTAAAAGCATTATGAAATATTTATGCACACGGCATTGCGGATATTTAGTTTGAGTCGAATACAAAGTGAATGTGATTGTGTGTGCGTGTGTGTGTGAATGTGGTTGTGACACTGACAGTGAATGAAATCAGCTTAGCGTTTGCCAAAAGTGGCCCAGCCAAAAAAAAAACACAAGAGAAATGTTCTGTGACTGGCAGAGACAGCAATACAGAGGGAGTTAGGGAGAATGAGCTTGAAAAAGCCAATTTACTTTTAAGCTGCGCCTAAACGAGAGCAACGAAAAAAGAATTGGAAGAGCAGTGCCCCTCTCTCTCTCTCTCTCTCTCTCACTCTCTAGGTCTCTCTCTGTCCATTTGGCTGGCTGTCAGCAAATAGTAGAAAAACCAACAACTAGTGACAGACCAACTAAAAGGCAACTACGTTCGCTTTTGTAATGTTGAAGCGGCGTCAGCGTCTGTAACGGAAATGAAACGTGCAACTCTGTGTGCAAGCGAGACAGCATATAGTATGTAGTACGTGCCACAGCTCTGGTTGTGTGCGAGTGTGTATGCTTGTGGCATTGAGTAATCATCAACGTTGAAAATTGCGTTTTTTATGGAGATACCCACAAAAGCGCTGACACGGCCTAGCTATATAGCTATACTTAGCATATGTACGAGCAAGTATATATGTAAAAGTGTATGGGTGTGTGTGTGTGTGTGTGTGTGTGTATTTAGGTGTGCGGCATGCGTGCGACAACGGCCACAAGTGACACAGCATGGGCACGCAGTAAAATCCTTTTTTATGGCATTGCTAGCCCAGTAGGACCTTTCTAATATGCCTGCGTGTGTATCTGTATTTTGGCATGCTCTTTGCTGCTGTGTGGCCCAGTGTGTGTGTGTGTGTGTGTTTGTGCCTTCGACTGTCTGTCACTCTGACGCTGACTGCCTTGCGGTTTGTCAAGGCGCCACACAAATTAATTTCGCAGCATATTCAAAGTGTTATTAAACATAATTTATTAAAAACGAAATTGTATAAAGCCAAGCCGTTACCCTCTGCCTAGTACAAGTTGAGGCAACAAACTCTGACGCTGCTGCACTTGAGAGGTTGTAATAAATTTTTGTGATTTTTTGGTAGCTCGAATTGTGGTGGGGGTGGGCGGTGGTGCTGGAAAAGGCAGCCATCTTTGGGTTCATGAGGTTCATGTGCGTGCCGTTGTCGTCGGCGCTTTAACGGCATTTTCAAAATGGGCGGTTTGCTTTTGCTCGCTTTCCCCTGTTTTTTTTGCTGTGCAACAAATGTTGCCAGTTAATGTTGTAAACAAGTTGTATGGATCAATGTGGGTGGGTGAAGGGGGTAGGCGTACAGGGAGCGTGTTAAGGGGTGGGGGATTGGGGTATTTGGGGCTTGAGCCCTGAACCATGAACCCGTGTCTGTGGATGTCTCCTCCTCAAATGTCTGTCACAGTGTATGTTTTGTGTTGTGGTTATGATATATGAGACAGGCACAGCAAATCGGAAATTTAATTTCCACAGAAAGTGGCTTTTCGGAACGGCTTTTTAGCCTTATAATAACTGGCAGCTTAATTGCCGGCCATAATTTAGAGTGCGGCCTTGATGTCCTTGATGTAGCCACCATTAGGGCCAGGCCAAGACCCATAAAGACTAACTAACCAGCTTTGTTTGCATTGTCTATGTTTGTTCCCTGTTTGACAGGCACTGCTCCATACACACGATGTCGTTGCTCGAGATGTCTACGGCGAGGAGGCACTACGCGTCACACCGCCGCCCATGGTACCCTATCTCAATGGCGATGAGCTCGACAATGTCGAAGGCGGTGAGCTGCAGCACGTGACTCGTGTGCGACTTGTGCAGTTCCAGAAGAACACCGATGAGCCGATGGTAATGCCAACAACTATTTAACCCATTTACACATACCCATTTCATACCAACTATTACAGGGTATTACGCTGAAAATGACCGAAGATGGACGCTGCATTGTGGCACGCATCATGCACGGTGGCATGATACACAGACAGGCCACGCTGCATGTCGGCGATGAGATACGAGAAATCAATGGGCAGCCAGTGCAGCATCAGTCCGTGGGTCAATTGCAACGAATGCTGGTAAGACTCTTAGCCTTTTCAGCTCCTCCTCCATGCTGGTATTTGCCAATTTCATATTGCATTTTTTTTTCTTCCGTACAGCGCGAGGCACGCGGTTCCGTTACCTTTAAAATAGTTCCTTCTTACCGTAGCGCACCGCCGCCCTGTGAGGTAAGTTCTTTCCACCAACAACAAATTTATTTTTCTTCTTGCAATTTTCCACTATCATTCGCACTGCTAGAATTTTCAATGCAACTCATTCAGTTCACAATATACTTAAAAGATTGTACTCAATTGTAACATGAGTTTTCAATTATTTCCCAAAACTGCGCAGAAATCCCCCTTACGAGGTATTGAATTTATAGAATATTAAACAAGAATGAAGAGGGGAAAAGAGGGAGTTATAATGGCATTGTAATATGCTCGTAAGGTCTTTATTGTATTACATTGTCTTTTTATATTGCTTCAACTTGCTGATCAGATAACAATTTGTGCAATTTTCATGTGAAAATACAAGCAGGAAATCACTTGAAGGAATTTAAGGTCTTTTACTTGTCTTTAAGACAAAGAACGTAAATTAAATCATTGCTGGAAATTTAATTATAGTCACATTTAAAGCCAAACCTATTAAACAATTCATCAAATTAAATTCTAAACTATAGAAGAAATGAATTGGGTCAAAAGTCTGGTTAAAAGGCAAACTAATTTTCAGTCTTGTTTTCAGTTTATAATGATTTATTCAAACAATGAACAATGAAGTTTAAATGAAACTATTTTGTGGTATTTAGGCAAATCAATATTCAAGCAAAAAAGGCTAAAATATATTAATTTGGCATTCAATATGGTAACAATTGAATACATTCATGTTAACAATACAGATCATCAAAATAACATTTATTCACAAAGTCCACTTAGCATGCGGGTAAACAGAAACAGAATTTAAATTTGAATATTTTGACTATTTTCTGCCTTTGGCTGAATATCGCATTATTATGTAATTAAGTTGTTGTTTCACATTAACAAGAATACGAATCATTTTCCATTTACCCCCCTTGAAATGCAACATGCAGCTTTTCAGGATAAGACCCGCTCCAGTGCTTGTAAGTATCACTTTCGAGTCAAAACACACACACACTCACACACTTACACACACTTTGGACCATACTACATATATATAAACCTATGCATATCCATTTCCATCGCATATCGCAACAGGCTTTGCTCATTAGAATTCATCAAATAGTGAATTTTGATGTAATTAATATACATACATGTTTGGTTAGTCACTAATGAGAGCGGGAAGAATCAAAATTGGTTTTGGTTGTTCCTGTCTCTGGTTACAGTCGGTAAATTGAAATTTTCGTAAATACCGCCTGCTTGTCTGTCTGTGGGCGTGGCAATCGCATTAGTATACTCTTACCACCGAGTGCACTGTCAGCAACTAAAAGGTTTTTTCGATTTTCCTTTTTTCTTTTTTCATTTTCATTTTATTTTCTTGTACTTTTCTGTCTGTGCAGATTTTTGTTCGTGCACAATTCGATTATAATCCACTGGATGATGAGCTTATACCCTGTGCCCAGGCGGGCATTGCATTCCAAGTCGGCGACATACTGCAGGTAGGATACATTAAAGACTCGATAAAGCGACCGTGGTCTAATGACTTTGTGCTATTGTTTTTTTTTTTTTGCTTTACTTTGTTTAGATTATTAGTAAGGACGATCATCACTGGTGGCAGGCAAGAATTGATACGGTTGGCGGATCGGCGGGACTGATACCATCACCGGAATTACAGGAATGGCGTATTGCCTGTCAGACTGTTGATAAGACCAAACAGGAGCAAGGTAAGTTCATTAGCAAACATCTGCACTTCAGCTAACATAATCGACATGAATACATATGTAAACAAACTACTTACTTGTGTGTACTATTTTATATGTGTAATTGGATGCAAAACTATAATCGTATGCTTTAATAATAATTCTATTATAATATTGGAAAGTGTGTGATGAATTCGTAGTTAAAAACAGTACAGATATCATCATGACAGCGCTCCTTCTTACGCTCTTTTGCTCTCTGCCTCATGGCAATGCTCAGAGTTAACAATAAAACACACATACTTACACGCACACCCACCAAAACCCACACACCCCCATACACACACACTGTTTAACTAAGCAGCTCAGAGAATTGCATGCTCAAAACGTAGTTGCAAAATTACCCAAAATTTCGTCAAAATACCTTAAAAAAAAAACATTTCAAATATTCTCCAAAAAAATGTCTATCGTTTAAATATACACAACATAACGCACACACACACACACACTCACACAGACTCACACACACATATTTAAATAAAACTTATGTATAGGTAAATAGTATACTTAAATCAATATCGTGAATCGCATATATTATATATATGTATGTATATGTATATGTATGTATGTAACAATGTAATGCAGGAGAACCGGGTGCTGGATGTTCCGCTCACGCAGATGGGTGTGATGGATCCGCAGGTAGCTAATACTCCTAAGACCCAAAAATAAATTTAAAAAATAAAATAAAGTTCAAAATCAACTCAAATACTTGACAAAAACTCAACTTTAAAACGTTTCTTTCTGAGTTTTGTCTTTACTCGATTTTCTATGATCACCAAAAAGTAGCAAAGCATTTGAAACAGCACTCCCCACACCCGATACCCATGACCAATAGCCACAAGTCAGTTCATTATCAACCAGAAGTTAAATCAGCACGATTTTCGGTAGTCCGAAATTCCTAAATACTCCAGCAGAGAATACAAAAATTTCATTAATTTGCATAAATTGTCCGATTTTTCATAATTTTATAATAAATAACTATATTTCAAACCCATTAATTGTTTAAAGTCCTCTGCTAGAGTATATAGCTTCTTAAAGATTCATCAAATGCACAAATGATATATCCCTCCTCCAAAGCTTTTAGTTAATAGTTAACTCTATTTTGAGTCCGATAAGCAGTATTTAATAGATTTTAGTTTGGCATTACTATAATCTCATCTGTAGCATCGCTCTGGTATCATCGAATCGCTTTAAATGCCGTATTGTAAAAATATTCATGAACAAGACTCATCATCATCAGCTTAAGACATCAATCCACTGCAGCATGCTATATCATCGCAGCGAACTGAACCATCAGCTATACATAATATAAACCATTATAATTCACAGGGAAACTAAACTCGCTATGTTTTAAATCTTTGGCATTTACTTTGAATTGAGAGCATGTTAAGCCTGTTTTTCAAATATTCAAACTTTAAAGGAAGAGTTTAAAAATATCATAGATTTAAAGCTTTGTCTTCTATATAATCCACAGTAAACTGTTCTATATTCGGGCGCAAGAAGAAGCAATGTCGGGACAAATATCTGGCCAAACATAATGCCATATTCGATACGCTCGATGTGGTCACATACGAAGAGGTTGTTAAAGTACCAGGTAAAAATGATTAGAAATTATTAAAATTCTATGATTTAATATAAATTGTTTTGTTTTGTTAGTGGGTGATCCGAATTTCCAGAGAAAGACATTGGTGCTACTTGGTGCACATGGTGTTGGCCGAAGGCATATAAAGAATACTTTAATATCAAAGTATCCCGATAAATATGCCTATCCCATTCCACGTAAGTTGTTGCTACTAACACTAGTTAGTTTCAATGCGAGATTTAATTGTATCCACTAATTAAATAGATACAACGAGACCTGCTAAGCCCGAAGAGGAGAACGGACGCAGCTATTACTTTGTCTCACATGACGAAATGATGGCCGATATTGGTGCCAATGAGTATTTGGAATATGGTGCGTATACATAACATAAATGTTCAGTGGTAAACTTAATAACATGATGTGTACAAACGATAGGAACCCATGAGGATGCCATGTATGGCACCAAGTTGGATACAATTCGACGCATACATACAGAGGGTAAAATGGCCATACTGGATGTGGAGCCGCAGGCACTTAAAATACTGCGCACTGCTGAATTTACGCCCTATGTTGTGTTTATAGCGGCACCATCGCTTCAAAACATTGCTGATGTAAGTGGGGAAAGAAACATTACTAATAGTCAACCGAATTTTATTACTGGAAAATGTGTTTTCATTTTTGGAATATTTGTTTCGTTTTGCAGTACGATGGCAGCTTGGAGCGACTGGCCAAGGAATCGGATATGCTGCGTCAACTGTATGGTCATTTCTTTGACTTGACCATTGTGAACAACGATATTAGTGAGACGATTGCCACGCTGGAAACGGCCATTGAACGTGTACATACCACACCACAATGGGTGCCAGTGTCCTGGCTCTACTGACAAGACAGTGAGCTGGAATGTCCCGATTGTCTCGATGGCTGCGATTGCGAGTGGGATGCATACACACAGGCGTCCAATGTGGCGCTATACTGAGTAAAAACTCGACTCCCTCAAAACACCACACACAAACACACACACTCACACCATAAAAGTATTAACAAGGCACAAATACAACACATACAATTAAAGTGAAATTGGTAGGCGCCTGGCGTCCAAACACACACACACACACACACACACCTACACACACACAGCCGCACACATAAACATATATGGAAATGGGTATTATGGGAACTGCAGTCGCAACGCAAAGACAAAATGTTAATTTGAATATTAATTTCAATTGATATTTTTATGTTAAAAGATGTTTTTGTTTTAAAAATAAGTTAAATATTTTTATTATAATTATTATTATGTATTATTATTATTGCTATTGTATTGCCATTCCAGTAAGCTGCCATCGAGCAGTCTGTTTATTGTTTATGTTATTGTTTTATCTAGTAATTCGTTTAGTATTTCTTTTGCCAGACAGCATTAAACGCTTATGTAAATCCTGCACTTGTTAGTGATTAAGTTTAATTGAATAACAACAACAACAACAAGAACAACAGCAACAATAACAAAATATAAGCACTCCAGCAAGCAGAAAAAACACAAAAAACAATAAAAAATGTAAAATGTTTACAAGTTTATTTGCAACTTGAAAGTCTTTTGAAAAGCGAGCGTCAAACGAGTTAGTAAATTATAGAAAACTACGTAATTAAATTTAACTAACATAGAACAAAAACGAAAACGAATAAAAAAAGAATACAAAAACAAAACAAAAGCGAAAACGAAAGCAAAAGTAATAAAAAGCAACAACAGAACATTATGAAGATGAATAATAAAAACAAAGTATAATGAGAGCAATTTCAAGTGTTTCAAACAAATTAAAACAATTATACACATCTAAAAGTAAAACAAAAACAAAAAAATGAAAAATGTATGGGAAAGAAGAAGAAAAGAAAAGATAAGGATAAAAAAAAATAAAGAAAAAGAAAAGAAAATTAAGATTTAAAGAATATAACTCAAAATGTGCACGGTTTTAAATGCAATAAAGAATACATAATAACTAAATACAACAAATAAAAATGGTAAACACTCACATACACAGAAAAAGCTTAACCAATACCAAAAGCGAATAAAATTGTTGAAGTTGAATTAATTTAATTAAGAATTTAAAAATGAAAAATGCAATCAAACATAATTTATTTGCCACAGAGTTATAATAATAAATGACACTTAATTAAACAAAGGCAAATTAAAAGAACATAGAGTGAGCACAAAATACACACACAAACCCAGACACACACACAAACACAAATGCAAACTAACAACAAAAACTGATAAATAAAATAACAGTAATGAAAATAAAAGTTAAAGAAAAGCGGTGAATGGTAAAAAATGAACCCTATTAACAACAACTATTTAGTAAATGCAAAAAAGTGTGTGTAGATCAACACACACTCACACACAGAAACATATATACACACACACACACACGCGAGCGTATAGTATATATGAAATATACACATATATTTTTGAACAACTCAAACTCAGGTTGGATACATTGAAAATCAGACAAGTTATTTAAGATTAATTAACATAGCGAGCGCTTCCTTTTAACCCACAGCCAATAAGCAAAGAAAAAACAACAACCGACAGCTAATTAAATGAATTAATTCTAGTGAACCAAAACCAATGAACCCACAATCCAAATAATTAATGAAAACGAAAAGACAACCTATAAACCTTATAGAGAAAAAGATGCATAAATGAACCACCCAAATAGCGTCGCAGCTTTAAGTTTTTATTGCTATCTCTAATCAAGTGGATACTATGAATACCCTATATAAGTACCATAATAAGATATGGGGATAGCAGCAGCAGAAGCTTATACGTTTTTACAGGTATGCGTTAAGCACCTGCTTTTACAGAGTGAAAATTGCACTCGATATTTCCCTCCCTCCCCCAAAACAAATTTTATTCAAGGAAAAACTTGTAACTTGCAGCTAGATCTGAGTTTACTCTGCAATTTCGAGCTATTTTGTAAGTTTACTAAACTTAATGGAACAACACAGAGTTAAGGCCATGACGTAGAATTGCTACCACTTGTAGACAGTAGTAGGACACGTCTTGGGGCAACCTGCAGTTGGATTCCTAATGCTACGTGGAACACTCTTACTTTAGGCCAACATAATAGCGCCAAACACAGAACAGAACAACATATTGGGCAAAGACAAAAGGAAACACTTAAAATTCTTGCAATTAGAATTTAAAAAAAAGAAAAAAAAAAACATATAAAAATAATAATAAATGAAATGTGAAATGAAAGAATTAAATTTATAATCATGCAGCAATTTTTTTGGTGGCAGTGAGCGATTAATCCCACTTAACCCCATTTGAGCCGGAGCTTATTTAAACCACAATTAACAACCAAAAACATCCATCCACTCCACAACAATAGTTAATATAAAATCTTATCCACGAGAAGAACTACATGACGAATTCTATGGTTTCAAGATGGTTGAGAACATATTGAGAGCAAACAAAAAAATTACTCGTATACTCGTTATGTGTGCTAAATGTGAGCTGGTCTAACAATTTTATTCAGTTCTAAGCGACGACTAGCTAGAGAGAGAGAGGGAGAGAAGAGAAAGAGAGAGAAGTGCAGGCAAATCATAGATTGTATTCCCAAAAGAATGATGAAAGAACCTACCCAAAAAGTAAACAAGAACTAAACTACCTAATACCCACGACAAACGCAGCCAAGTGGCCAAATTAACTAAGTAGTAATTACTTATACCTTATACCTAGAAAGAAAGTATATTGTACTTGTACTTATACTTATACTTATACGTGTATGTATATTTTGCAGCCCACTGTTGGCTGGGTGTGCCACAACACCAATGCTCAAATCAAAATCTTATATTTTACGATAATTGGGTAATACCTATGTATGTGTATGTATGATGTTATAGAATCGGGGGCCCCTTCCGGCTAGAAATGATACTATATCTAACATATTTTGTTTTTTCTTTTGTTTTTAGTTTTCGTGTGTTTTTTTTAATTTATCATTTTGAATTTTTCATAGCGAATGCGAGCAAATTGTAGCTGTATATTAAGAATAATTTCACATTTAAATTAAGTAAAAAATTTATTGTTGATATTACATAACTGATAATGGTCAAAAAAATGAAACAGAAATACAAAAAAAGAAAAAAGAAGAGAATTAAATAAGCAACCCGAGTGAATTAGAATTTTTCTCTAATTTCAAGAGTTGATAATGATAATGGTAATGATACATTAATGATTAATGTTTAATGGCAATGAGAGGATAAAGATGTGCATGTATTCATAATGAAAATACTGGTACTTATGATCCCAAGAAAAAGATAAATAAAATGTCAAATGTCAATATAAGTAATTAGATTGGCACTATTCGAGCTATTTGAGTGAATTGTTATTAAAATATAAATGGATTAAGATCGATAATGTGCAAATAGTTGAGACGTTAGAAAATATCATTTGAAATAAATGAAATGATGATGAAAATGACATTATATATACATAGTTTAAACATGGGATTACAAATAAATAACAATTGAAACGAAAGGGAATGCGAATTAAAACTCAATAAAAAAAAAACAAAAAGGAAATAAACACTCAATACTTGATTTTCTTAATCAACATAAAGTATAAAAAATTGTCATGTAAGTACAAGAATAACTGCAGTAAAGCAAAAAAAAAAAAAAAGATTCTTTTCATGTTCATAAAGTGAAATTTCAAGCAGTTTTTGAACACTTTTGTTTTTTGGAAAAGTATACCCGTTCTTAGAAGCTTCTCAAGACAATTGGAATTCAGAGAAATGCCCGGATGAGCGGATGATGATCGTGACAATCGTGTTATACTTGCTATTCGTAGACATACATATATACACACATCTGAGCTGTGTTTCTAATTGAAACATTATACAAGACTTCAAAATAGCGTCAGCGTTGTCAAAACAGCTTTAAATTTGACCCAAATTGGTTTGCATATTTTTCAAGGTAATGCAAATTTGATACTTTCAGTTTTTTCTGTAGGTTTTTTTTTATTTTTAATATTTTGGTTGGAGTGTGTTGACCGGCGATTCGGGACTGAAGTTTTTGATTTCAGTTTCAAGAGTTGCTTCATAAATTCTATTGAAATATTGCGCAAAATGGTTTATTGTTAAACTGCAATGATTTCAATTTATTATGCTTGCTCCCGGTCCCGTGTTGCTTCGACCACAAACCCAAAGTGCCAGGTCTCAGACCTGATCCCGGGTCCCATATATATTTTAGTATGCCAATGTGGAAGCGGCAGACGTGCCGGGAAATATTAATAAGCGGAAAAGCTGTGGGGGAGCTAGCAAACACACACACACAGCTAACACACACACACACACACTAGGTAACACACGCCAACACACACTCTGCTTAGACAAGCGAGACATTTAGGCATTTGTGTCATGTGCTATTACCGTTGTTGCGCCCCACTGTGCGTGTGTGTGCATGTGTGTGTGTGTGTGTGTGTGTGTGTGTGTGGTGGACTTGACAAGAGACAGACGAGCAGAACATCTGCCTGCCAGTCATTGAACTGCAGATGCAGCACAGTGGGCAACCAACTAATTATGCTACTGAAATCGATTTTGTCTCCAATCTGTGGAATTCCATTTTTAATTGCAATTTGCGGTAAACCAACTAATAAATATTGACACACACCATTTGACGTGTTTGCAATTCAAGGCTTATAAAAATAAATAAACTGCTTTTTTTGGGGTTTTTATTTTCAATGTTCACATAATTTCGATTTAATCTGTAGAAAGCTCTTTCGCAAAATTTGGCTTTGACTTTTATAATGCTTAGAGTTTAAAAGTGGAGTTTTTGTATTAAATTTATTAAAGTAATACACATATTTCACGGGGATGGTTTGAGGAAAGAGATTGGTAAAAGCTATACGTATACACTTGTTTTTAAGTTTATATTGTTTTCATTAATGTCGAAAGAAATCGGAAATACAATTCTTATTTAAGACATAAATTCAAGTGAAATTTTGTATCTATTTAATTTTTTAGTAAACGGGATGCACTTATATATCTGTATGTTCCTTATTTGATAGTTTTTAGATTTATATAGTTATTAATAAATTGTTAAATAGTTCATAAAAGAAAGATCGTTAATTGGTTGTTATTTTAAAACTTACACATCTTTTAATTATTTTACTTTTTGATTAACTATCTTAATATTCTGGAAAACGTTGCTAAGTTGTTTACTTAAAACTTACACTTAAGCTTAAGCATTATTATTTCTACTATTTTTAAACTTACAATGTTTGTTTTTTTTTACTAATTTTTCATAAGCGATTCTAGACCACTGTGCGCAGCTGCGTCGCTGCTTGGCTCGTTCTCTCAAGCGATCGAGTTTTGGTAGCTGGTTGCTGATAGTCGCTGTTGTCGTTGTCGTTCGCTGTCTCTGCCGCTGCTGCCTCTGCTGCTGCTGCTGTTGGCGCTGCTCTTGGTGCTGTTGTTTGGCTGTCTCAGTACACACACACCGGCTGGCAGTTTCAGTTTTGTTTCGAGTCTGCGCGGTGGAAGTTGTGCCTGTAGTTGCACAGTTCGGGTTTTTAGTGAAGTGTGCTCGCAAGTGCTTAGAGCAGTCGACGTCAGATTCCGGCTTTTTAATTGCAATTGGAAGGCACGTGTGTGAGTGTATGTGTTTGTAACTGCCTATGTATTGTAGGCAGCCGGAATTTCTGAGTATTATTACTAAAAACTTGTAAACAGTGCGCGCAAATGTAACAGCAACCATTAAACTATCACTTAAAACAAAAACTCGGCTTAAAAATAATCTAAGAAATTAAATATCGCTGTATTAATGGATCGTTTGGCTTATCAGCAGACAACAAGTGGCGTCTTGAGGTCGCTCTCAGATATGATTATGGTTCCGTCTTGCCTTCAGAATAATGGTCGTGTTCGTGGTCGTCGTTAACCTTTTAACATTGTCCATCGTTTCCATTTAATTGTGTGTGTGAGTGTGTGTGTGCTTATTTTTGTGTTGTGCCTGTATTTAATGATGCTAAACGCGATTTATGCATTGGCCCCTGGTGTCAGTTAATAGCGCGATAAGGCAAACCACTTGCTTGGCTAACGAGTCTTCTAACTAAATCAATGTATGAATTTAACTCCCTCTCTCTCTCTCTCTTTCGGTGTCTCTCTCTCGCTCTCAAATTCTCAGTTTGGAGCTGTGTGCGTGTTTAAGCTCTAATCTCATCTAAGTGGCATGAAAAGCTGCTTCGTCTAGTTTTGTGAATTCTAGTGTGCAGTCTCTAACAACCACAACAACTTTAAGTTAACACCGCTCAAGGAAACAACACACCAACAAACACATATACACACACTGGTATAGTTTATTAAATTATGTTCATTTATGGCATAAACTGCAGACCTTAAGTGTGCCCTTCGTGCGATCGCGTTTCCAGACTCTGATCGAGACCGAGACTGAAACTCGGATCGGCTACAGAAGAGCGCATAAACTTCGCATAAAGAATCTCCAATTGAGCTGCCTGATGACTTCGTCTTTAACTTCCAACTTCCACTTGTACCCTACACTTGTCCTCCTACCTTCGATCTGCTTGGCTGACTGACAAAGTAGTCGAAGAGTCGAACAGTCGATGAGTTCAACGCAATCGTCAACTTGGCGCGCGCATTGAATTTTTGATTCATTTGCACGGCATCTACTACCACAGTTCGTCTGTCCGTCTGTCCGTCCTACAGTCTTTTTGGTTTCAATTTGGGTCTCGGTTTTGGTTTCGGTTTCGGTTTGGGTTTCGGGTATGGGTTTTTGCACAAGGTTATGCGCATGCTGCCATTGTAAATGCCTATAAACGATACCCACATCTCATTATATCATAAATACATTTGTTTACGTCGACTTCTCATTGTCCGTTCGCTGACTCTTAAGCTCTATTGACAATTGCCAAAGAGTGTCAACAGTCGCCAACATTCGATTGTGCGGAAACAATTTAAATTCAGCATTAGGGGCACTACTCACTACAGCTCATTAGATCGAAATATTGTATAGGATATATATATGTGGTATATATAAACATACCAAATTGTTATAATTTGCTACAAATCAGACCATTCTGATTGTAATCACACTTAATGACAAGCATTACAAGGTGATTAAGTTTGTTCATAAATTTTGAAGAGTAAATCAAGTTTTTAATTCAATTTGACATAAAAACGTTGCTTACATAAGTTTTAAATTTTTTTTTTTTTTTTATTAAGAAATTCATCTTTTGATTTTGATTGGTATTGTCTCTGTTGTTCAGTCAGTGAAGCGCAGCGAACATCTTTCCTTACACAATCTGCGTGCTCATTCTGCTATGCCTTCGGTTAGGGCATTATTTTGGTATCTGACTGCTCAGGCTCAACGACTTTGGTTGTCACCTACATTTTATGGTTCGCTTGAGATGCTCAACAGCATTTTGACCGTCGTCATTGTTGTTTGTTACGCTTCACTGTTGGCAGCTAAACATTGACAGCGACAGCAACAGCGACAGCGACAGTGTGAGTGAGTCATAAACATGGCTAACACCCGAGTGCGAGTATTTGTATATTGGTTAACCTTTATGTTTTGACCGGTTCAACACGTCTGCTGCTGCTTCTGCTGCTGCTGCTGCTGCTGCTGGTGATGTTTCTACCTCTGTTGCTGCTGATAACGTCGGTAATTCTAAGCGGTCTTTGCCCAGTTTTGCGCAACAAGTTGCAATGTGGTTAGCAGTTGTCGTTTTGGCTTTGTTGTGCCAGTTTTCTGCTGATGTTGTTACTGCTGCTGCTGCTGCTGCTGCTGTGGCTTCCTCGTCCCAGTCAAGAGATCGGCAAACAGCAAACTGGTTTTAAGTGGCGCGCCAAAAACTGTTATAACATTTTGCCAACCACATAAAATAAAATAAAAATTAATATCTTAAGGAAATAATTTGCATGTGCTCCAAATCATGACTCAAAAGCTTAAACCAATTGAGCCAAATTTCATGTGTTTATTTCGTTGGCTAATTGCGGACAAAAAGACAAAGCCAGAAGCCCACTCTAAGCCATTTGTTGTAAGCTCATCTTGCTGTAAGCTTCACCTTGTGTCGGTTCAAGTTCAGCGTCGCGTCGTTCAGCTGGTTCAGGGTCAATTAGAGCTCGAGGTTCAAATCGTTGACAATCTCTCCTGCCCGCAGATCAGCGCTCGGGCCGCATGAATTATCGCTGGCTCATGTATGGCAAGAGCGACTAATAAATAAAAACGAGTATAGTTAGTATTACATACTAAGTGCTTGCTGTTGTTACTGCTGCTGTTGCTGCTGCTAACTTGCTAAACACATTTGTCTACAATTTCTTTGTCTTCCTCTCCCCTCTCCCCACTCTCTTCCCCTATAGTCCCCTCCATTTGTTGCATGCCGGGCAACAACAGCTGAGCTGAGATGAGCGTGAATTCGCGTACGCGTTCGCGAACGCGTACCCGTCTGCGTCCCCGCCCTTCCATTGTACCACGCCCCCGGCAGGGTCTATTTGGGCTGTGTTTGCTGACACTGGCGCTGCTGGTGCTGGCGGTCAGCGGAAATCGGGAGTCTCAGCTGCGCATTGGCAAGGCAATCAACATTTTCCTGCGTTACGGCTATCTGGGCATATCGATGCGTGTGATACCCTACAATGATAGTGCAGAGAGCGAACGTTGGATATTCAAGGAGCCCACAAGAAACATTTACAAGGTAAGCTACAAAATCCTAGCCTTGACACTGAAATGGAAGTAATTAAATGCTAATTGCATCTGCTAAAATTTTATTGCCTCAATTTGTCAATTTATGGCAATTCTAGGCAATTATACATTGATCAGTCATTTGGTTCTGTTCTTAAAAAGAATTTCAAGTTCAAACTTTAAATTATTCATTCTTCTTTCATACATTAACTGACTAAGTCTTAAGTATAATTATATATTCAATGATTCTTAATAAACCGTTAGCGCATCACGCGGCTTAAAGACTTTATTAACCAGTTTCATCACCAACTTGAGCTCAACTCAAGGTTTAAACATTAAATATATGTATTATTTATATATATATATATATATATATATATGTGTATATATAAAATGGGAACATTTCCGTACTGAATTTAACCACTTTTTGTACTCGTTTCTTTGCAGAACATGAGTGCACTGGCGGAGAGCCATGAGGATCATACGCCCGGCATTTTCCATGGTGATTTCCACATGGAATTCTGCGAGAATCGTAGGCAACTTTTTCAGGCCTACTTCCGTGACTTTACCATAGATGGTTTGGACAAACCCTGGGAAGCCTTCACCGGTGGTTGGTTCTCGGATAACGCTGCCAAGAAACTGGGCATCAATACCTCCTTCATACAGGGTGACTATTCGTATGTGCTGGTGCGTGTGGTGCGCTTTCACGAGACGGGTAAACTCAACTCCGAGATACCTGTGAATCAGCCACTGGAGCCAGAGGTGCGTTCAAGAGTCCAGCAATTCCAAGTGGGAAATGTAACGTCAGCGACGCGATTCATGGAATCGTTTGGTACACACTACGTGAACTCTTATACGACGGGGAACTCCCTGTATCAGGTGTTTGTGTACAGTCGCAAGAACTACAATATGATCAAGGATCGTATGAAGAGCAAGGGACTGAATTCTCTCTCCAAGCTTGATCTCTATAATTATTTTGCTCCATGGTTTGCCGAGCATCTTGGCCAGATTCGTTCAGCGAGCGGAAATGAAACCGTGGAACGTTGGGCTCGTCGCAAGCTGCAATATGAGTACTATGTGGTCAAGTATGTGACCCTGCTGAAGCTGCATGGGAACAGTACGCTTCTGAGGTCATTGGACAGTCTGCTGGGCAACGATGCCATTCTGCAGTTGGACCTGAAGGCTCTGAATGTGGTCTTCAGGGAGCATCCGGAGAAGGAAAGCTGGTTCCACGAGGTGCTCGATAACAACATGAAACTGTGGGAGCTCAATATGCCACTCAATCATCCAAGTCAATAGGGCACATTGTCATTATGTTAGGGTACCATGTAAAGTTCCTGCTGGATGGATCATCTACAATTTACCGATATAAATATAAAAACGAACATATATATATAGAATTTGTAGCATTTGTACTTGTAGTTATGTATCTAGCGCGTAATTATTGTTCTGCCTGTGATAGTTTTTAGATAGTTTAATTAAACGAATGAACGTACTTTGAATATTAAATGTAGTGTACATATTTGTAATTCTTACCCACTCTCGCATTCATGCATTAAACATTTTTAAAACTGAAGCACACCTGGCTTTTTATTACCTTATTGACCTTTTAAGTGCTGTTGAAAGTCCCTTGTCGTTATAAATCTACTATATAATTCCCAACTGACAACTAACAAATAATTATCTTGAATGTATTTGAATTTTACGGCTAATTTAGGAAGTGCACTAAAATAGTTTGAGGGGAACTGTTTAGTTGTTTAAGTCTCCGCTTACAGTTTTGGTATAATTGTGTCAAGATTGTTCTTCAATAGTTTGAGAGTCAAGTGTGTTCTTGCTATGCAAGTGTTCCCAGTTTATTAACTCAGCTCAACTGGGGACAGCTTGTCTTTGAAAACCATATACAGTGCTTCCTCAACCGACGGTGCTTGTCTTTGCTAGTTTAGAAATGTTAAAGAACAGTTTTAGGGTCACAGACAATAATACACAAACCCAGTATTTTAACGTAACCAATAAACTAGCACTCAAATAAATTTTAATGGGCAGAACTCTCTCTCTTTGTCTTTCTCTCTATCTCTCTTTCTTTGAAGAGAGACTGCAGTATACAGAGTCCTCAGCTCAATATTAAAAGTTGCTAATATATTGATCCTTTTGTGATCATAACTCAGTCTCTACTATTTTTTAGAGTACGGGATCTAAAAATGTCAAGCGGTAACTATAGGTAAGTATGGAAAACCAAGTTCAAACGTCCGCGAACAATCACACAAACAAAAGAGTGTATAACTGCTTTATACTCTCCTTTTGTTACCTCCGTTGTTGGTGTGATTGTTCGCGGGCGCGAAAAGGGCGCTTAAACAGCAGACTTTCCAACTGCTCACGCACACAACTCTCTTTAACTGCGCTTGACTTGAATTCTGTCGCTTGCTGCTGATTCTGTTTGCCTGGTGTATCAGATAATAAAATCCTCATTTTTGGACGTTCACTAACTCGTTTTAGAGTACGGGGTCTAAATATCATCCAATTTTTATTGTTTTATGCCCAAGTTTGGTAATGGAATTTTAAGAAAAAGAAAAAAAAAATTCCTAACAAAATTTTGGAATTTTGCCGAAAACACAAAATTCTTAATAATTCGAAAACTATAAGGACGATCGGAATGTCCTTTGGCCCATCGATGGTCCTTGTCAAAAGCTACCGTTTGGTGTGAGTCACGACAGGATCATTCAAAGGACCTTCGAGTAATCGGTAAATTTCTGCTTTCGAAATTTACTTTTTATCTTGGCTCCTGTTAGGTCTTTCGTCCTTTTTATTACATCAACGTACATGGTACTAGGACTATCTACGTACCAAAGGACATTCGTCTAGTCCTTGAAATGGCTGAGTTAAGGTGCCATTTTGGTATTTTGGCCAATTTTTCAAGGCCTCCCCCTATAAAATTTTTCGAAAATTTTTTTTAGAGAAATCGATATTTTTTGGATGCCAATCGATAGAACTGCTTTCTGGGAGAACAAAAAGACGTGTCCTTTTACCAGGATACAGTTGGAAGGACGAAAAAAGCGAAAAAACAAAGTGAAAATAATTAGAAAGCACCTTAAAGTAGGCAATAGTTGTTCGCTGGTAAGGGACGTGCAGTCGCAGGCCATTTATATTGTGCAGCCGAAAAGTATGCTACCCATTTAATAAAAGAATGGCTTGCATTGGCAACAATGCTGTACGTAGTAAGTAGAAATGCCCTATAAACGGTCTGCCTCTACTATTTTTTAGAGTACGGGGTCTACGGGTTCAAACTCAACACATACTGTAATATCTCTCTTTTCTCTCTATTTGTTTGATGCCACCTGCAGAGCGCGGTAACAGCCCTTTCTCCAATTGATTATCTTCTGTTAAGTACCTTCAGAGGACATTCTGCTGCTGTAAATTCTTATTTTTGCAGTCCGTTTATTTGTTCACTTGTGAACTTGTGTAAACTTCAAATTGTATATCTAATCTGTTGTATCTTACTGTGGATTTCTTTTCGCCTAAGAATTCAACTGGGTATTTGAAAATTCCAGCTGTAATACCAGGCGAACAGATCTTTCAGTATGTCTTAAAGCACAAAATCAAACTTAACGGACACTTAAAGAAAAAAGATAGTTTCTACCATTTGCAAATTTAACTAAAACTTTATGTCTCCTTACATATCACCAATTTTCGACTGATTTGTCCTATGGGAGCTATAGTTGGCTATAGTTTTCAGATCCGGATCAAAAACAATACACTTAATGTGTGAATTTGGTCTCTCTAGCTCGGGGGTCTAAAAAAATTGATGACAACTGATGGTAGTATCTATAGGTCAGATTAAACACAATACTCTATGATTTTAGATACTACTCCCTTTTAGGCAAGGGATTTGTATTTGGCCAAGTTGGCTTATGAAATACAAGATAGCCAAAGAGCCATCAAGGGCTGCATTGCAGTTGGCCCTGTTGTTGGGCTAAAAGCCACAGTTGGACCGATAGCGGCAGGCAAAGGCAATCAGCCAGCTGGCTACGCATATGAATCCGATGATTGGGGATAGAAGGGGAAAGGGCCATGAAGATGAAGGGAGGGCGGGGAGAGAAGAAGAGAAGTGAGATGGGAAAGGAAGGCAACCAGAGCTGCGACGTCGACTACGCTGTTGATAAACTCATCCATCTCCAATCCACTTACGAGCGCAAATATTTACACAATTTACTCGAAAACGGAGGTATGAGCATATAATATTTCCAAAAACGATGGCAAACACACACACACACACACATCGATACAGAGAGCAAAGAGAGAAAGAGATAAATGTGTGTGTGTGTGTATATATGGCCGAATGTTTGGTAGTTAGGCAGAGCACAACAGCAACAAACCTCATCATTAGACAGACATATTTTGGGCATTGCAAATCAATGATGATGATTTTGGAAGAGACGCATAGTTCTCTTGTCTGCACATGAATGAAATCGCAAGCGATGTTATATCTCCATATCAAATGGACTAAATATTCGCACATGTGTGTGTGTGTGTGGGAGTGTGTGTGTGTGTGTTTGTTAAGTTCAAAAACTGAGCGAGCAGCAAGCAAATCAACTATGTACATAATACATATAAAGTATGTGGGAAATGGGAAATGGAAAGGGCATTATTGAGTACGGTTTGAGTACGGTTTATACGCCATGCATCCCATATACACAAATATATATATATATATATAGATACATATACTTATACAGATCGGAAGCAGCTTAAATATATAATGACTGCCTGCCAGCATTTTGTGATTTTGTGTCTGCGTTTCAATCAAACTGGTCAGCCAAATGTCCAAGCGGCAACGGCTACTCAACAAAATTGGAAATGCCAATGGCTTTCAGAGGGTGGGTTGATGGCAGGGAAGGGGGAGTGGGTGGGGGTATTGGAATTGGAGATATGCTATGGGCTGATTGGTGGTCAATGCCAAACATCAATAATAATTCCATAAATGTAATTTTGCGAGAGGCAGGAGACACAGTCACTTTGATTGAGCTCTTAATTGCACTGCATTGCTGAGCCTGTTGTCCTTAGCCATATATATCCTTATCCATGCTGATGAGCTCTTTCATTAGTTGGAGTGCAAACCTAATTACGTTATAGACCAATAGACCAATGTTGGCAAAGTGACTCAACTAATAAATAGACAGAGTTTACAAGACTTGAGAAATGATAAAGATATTTTAGTTTTATATATTAAAAATTAAAATATATAGAAATATATATTCACATTAAAGAGTTTAGTTTTAGTAACTGAACTTAAAGTAATTTTTCCTTTTTTTTTAATGTAGTACTTTAAACAAACTTAAACCAATTCTATATAAAGGTTTTACATAACATCAAAATTAACTTTTCTCCATTTATTTCCTTATTTTTAATTTAATTTTTTTAACATTTCCAAGTCCATAACAATTCTCACTAAAAGTGTGTAAGGTATTATATATTATCTTAGGGATTAACTTGTGATTTGTTTAAGGATTTGGTAAAATATGCCTGGTATGCTGGAAACGCTTCCGGTATCAACTGATTGCAATGTTTGTAAAACTATTAGCAGACAAATGTTTTGTCAAAGAGTCAAGCCAAAACAAAAATACAGCCGAGACTAAGACTCGAGAAAATTGGGAAAATCCTGCGCACAATCCGAAAAACACGTTGAAAAGTCAAAAGTCCGGCTTATGGTTAAGCGCAATTAGCGTTAATTGCCCTGGACAACAACAGCAACCACAGCAGCAATGGCAACAACAGCCGATGAAGAACAACGGCAACAACGACTATTGCAAAAACAAAGGCTAAAACAAGAAAAAGCAATTACAACAACAACAACAGCAACAACAACAACAACTGATTCCCACAGTCAACACATGAGTTGCATGAGTCGCGTTGCAGCAGGAACAAGGACCTGCTGCTGCTGTTGTTGTTGCTGTTGCTGCTGTTGCACGCACGCAACATTGCGGCCACTTGAAGTTTAATTTAATTTTTTCTTGCGGCTGCCACAGCGTCGTTTGCTTGAAGTGCCTGTGCCCAGGGATTGGCTGTTGATTGGCGGGTCATTTGGTGGGTGGTGGGTGGTGACTGGTGAGTGGGTGGTGTCCTGAATGCCATAGTTTGCAACGAAATCATCATCATCATCGACATCACAATCATTGGAAGACGCAACGCCAACGCAATCGAAATTCATCAAGCTCGTGTCGCAACTTGCGATGATTGATGGTGCGTAATTTGGAAAATTAGAAGCACATAGAAGGACAGGCGCTAGCAGGATAAAAATACAGGACGAACAGCAAGGATATATATATTTTTTTGAGCTGAACTCTGTGAAAGGGGTGGTTCTACTTTTTCCTTTTGGGCTATCGAAATGGGAAAGTTTGAATCGCACCGCCCTTTTGCTAATGTTGTTGGCACAACAAGGTGTGTCCTTGCTGCTAGCTGCTTGCTGCTGGTCGGCTCGATGGTCCTGGCCGCGTGTCCTGACGCGTGCAGCACAACAAAGTTGCGCGTGGTTATTAGAAAACAATTTAATTAAATATTCACTTGAAACACACATAAACACACAACGGAAGCACAATGGGTTCAACTCTAACGTCACTTTCTCATCATAATGGACTACCAACAATGTGCCCATCAATATTAAACGATGTCCATTTAGAGTGATTCCTATACGAATTTGCACCGTCTCCACTGGTCCGTGATGTAATGTGAGAAACTTTTTTATTTCCAGTGGGTGGAACAAGAGTTTGGGTTAATATCAAGAGGTCCTAGTAAGCGAGGGAACAAGGGAACGAGGGAACGCCTTTGATCTAGTTTTGAACGCTAAAGTGTGTCCCAGTGTTTGGGGTACATTTCAAATTCTAGAGAGAATACAACGCAGCTCATTTAAAAAAAGTGGGTAGTATTTAAATTCATGAGAATACTGGTAGTAGATTTCTCTCAACAGAAACTATATACACAGAAATCTTAAAATATGTAAATTTAGTTTATTTAAGTACTAACTTAAGTTATTAAGATGTTTATTAATAATTTATTTCAGAACTTAGGAGAATTTAAAATACTTTCTGTGAATAAATTCATACTTTTAACCGATAACGTTTAGAATTTGTTTTATTCCAGAATCCCAGATTGTTCAATTTCGTCTGATTACAGTTCTGCGTACGACGAAGTGGTTTTAAGTCGTTTAAAAAACAATAAAACCATATTTTAAATCACAAATTCAAACTACTCTAATTTCAGCTATAACTGCAATCAATTTCCAAGTTTGCCAAAGTTGTGACAAGCTGTCAGTTTTAGCTGAAAGTAAACTCATTATAGCCCAATATTCACCAGGTCTGTGGTGTGTCACAAAACAGCTTTGCATGCCACACTGCATTCGTACAATACCCGAGCAAAGCCCGCAGAAACACACACACACATACTTACACACACACACACACACACAAATACTAGCTGAGAAGTCATTGCAGGACAATAGTAAAGTCGTTGCCTGTCTAATTGCATCATCGGCCACGCGTCGTACGCATCTCACCTGCAATTAAAGTGTCACATTAGAAACACACACACACACACATACATCCAGGTAAGGGAAGGGTGGGCGGTATTACTACTATTCGAGTATTGCTGCATATGCAAAGCGATGACAGTGTCCAAAAAGCGATTCAAACTACATCCGACAGGGAAATAGCACATGTCACAAAAGGGGATGGAAAGGGAGGGTGAAGGGCAGGGGAAACGGGCCACGTGGCGGGTGCGGCAACTGCGTGAGCTGCTGAAAGCTGAAGCAAGTCGACAGAGCACAGACCGGGAGAGAAGAAGAGGGGGTGGGCAAAGCGGCAGAGCCAGCCGGGGAAGCCCTTCGAAGAGCCAAAAGTTTTGCTTTGGGATTAGCCGGAGCTCAGAGCGTGTCGTGGATGCGAATGTTGGTGGCTTTTATGCCATTGCCTCTGTTGTTGGCTCAGTTATTGGCATTGCCATTGCCATTGTGTTTGTTTACAGTTGCATTTGCGCCCGGCAAGCCAACTAATGAAAGCAAATCTCCGCATTAATTTCAAACGAATTTGTTTTGATGCTGTGATAAGCCGGCAAACCCACAACCGGCAGCTCGACATGAACGGGAAAAAAAAAACCCAAAACAAAAAAAAAACGTTTGCCATTTGGGCGGCGAGCCACTGAACCACTGTACCACCGACTCACTGAGCCGCTCAGCTTGTCCCGTTTTGATTTCTGTCAATAGCCCTGCGGGTCGGCACTTGAGCGTAGTCATCACTGCCGTGAACTGAAACTGAATTTCTGCAATTCGCTGGAGGCACTACAAGGCACACACACGCACACCCACTCTTACACACACATGAGCACGTTTTGCATTACAATTGGTAGACGGCACGCCCCCTTGAACAAGTGCGCCCCCCATTTAAGCTGCCATGCCGCTGGCTGGCTACAGTTATTAATCTGAAAATACACCAAGCAGCAGGTTTTTTGATACCTAAATATAGTTTATTTAAAAATGTATGAAAACAGTGTACGACTACATAATACTCTGTGTTTTTTGCTATATTTTAAATAATTATTTTAAATTTTTTTCTAAAAGGAAATCTATTTAAAGTTTAAATAAACAAATACATTGATTATTTATTGATTTAAACTTGCCTTAAAAATACTGCATACTTTCTGGCGCCTGCCTTAGATGCATCCAAAAGATACTTTACATCGATTGCATGTTAGCACCCCCTTCTTGTAGCTTAGTGTAATTTAAATACAGCGTGTGCCTGCTAGGTAAATGTGTAATTAAAGGAGTTGCGGTTTGTAATATTGTTGTCGCTGATGATGAGCTGCACTTGTCGATGTTAAGAATCCACTTGGCCTGGGAAACGATGTCCTGCCACTTGGCCACTTGTAAAGGCCGCGTGCGCTGCACGTGAGTCGCTTAGATAGTGATCAGAGATCTAAGAACTGAGAACTGAGTTATAAACTGTGGGAATGTCCTTTAAGGTACTTAACAAATGCCCATCAATATCAGTTGTGGTCTATGGCTAAATTATTGATTGTCAACAATTAAACGAATATATTATAGATACAAACATAATGAGACAATATAAATAAGAGTAATAAGTGTATGTATAGTATAAATTTATGTGTTATATATGGTATTGCTATAGCTTGTCAGGTATTGTTGTTGTGTCTCAATGTCAAGATTAATCGCCAGCTGTGACGAGGTTAGCAGACTGATCGACTCACTGAAAACAGAGACAGACGGACAGTTAGACAGACGGACAGTTAGACCGACTGACAGACAGTCAGACTTGAAGACAGAGTCAGGTAAGAGTTGGAGAAGTCAGCAGCTTCTATATGAACAATGAAATATTGTGCGAGTATTGTAAAATAAGTATGTATAAAAAGAAAGAGAAAAAAAAAATAATAAATAAATAAATATATATTCAAGTTCGGCAGCTTGTCAAGTGGCACTTGTCGTCAGTTGAACGTCACGGCGTTCGGCCACTTTGTCAATTCAAGTGAAATTTTTATTAATTTCGTCTTCAAACTGCACCACACACACACACACACACATACACCCGCACACACATGATCAAGTTTTGTGTGTATAGAATATGTTCACATCGTCAGTTGAAAATTAGTTTGTTGTTTAATGCTAACAAATTGCATGCAATTAATCAGCAGCTCCCTAAAAAATCAACAGTGACTGCGACGTCGACTGCGACTGAGAAGTCAGCAGCGAGAACAACAGCAATGTCTTCTTTGGCGGTGCCTTTGTTTGACCTGTATCCTTAATTCTTAGCCGTTGCTTTGTTGCCAATTGACAGTTGTAAATGTTTGTTGTAAATTGTGCTTTAAAGGTGCTAATAGAGTGCCACCGCGGTGCGCGTTTCCCAACAATTTTTGATTGAGTTGCCCAATGTCCAAACGTTGTCCAACGTTCATAAGAGAAATCAATGAACTCCACACTCCACTACCACACATACACACACTCGCACACACACACATACATTTTTATGATGCTTTTGGCCGGCTCGTTCTGACCAAACATATTACTTCTCTTTGATTTCGTACCGACCACAGCGAATGATTCACAAGAACTTCACACCAAGTGATCGAAAGTGTCTATATAGTTGGATATCTACGATGCTGCAGTAGCTGGCGAGTGCAAACTATTTATGAACTATTTGGTTACAGCCTGGGAAACTTTGTTTATCTAGCAAATTAAATGTGGCTACCAATAAATAAAAGCACAGATATGTGAAAAACTTGCAAATGGTTTGACTTCTCTTTGTTATCACCTCTGACTTGATCTTGCCCTATCTCAAACGAGTTATGGTCTAGTAGCAGTTGAAATTCAAAACCAAAACGAGTTCAATAACATTAACCAACTAATTAATGTCAAAAGAAGTTCTTAGAAAAGAAAAGTCTAGAATTTTTTATACTTTTATATTTTTTATAAATTTGTATTCAATAAATTTTTGTTGTCTGATTTTTATACTTTAATTAAATTTTTATTACATACATTTTTACTGTACTGACTTTATGCTCAGTTCCTTTTTATCCCTAAAAAATTCAATGAATATTTTTATTGATTGAATTTTACTTTCGCTTATGCTTTTTCTATTTGGCTGGATTTTTGTTTGAGAATTTCTATTTGATCAAAGTCATTGACTTTGTAGCTTTGACTTTGGTGCAGCCAAGTGTAACAATTACAAATAGACACCAGCAACAAGAACAACAGCAAGAAACACACCTCCAAACAGGCAGCAACTGTCAAATTTCATATTGCACCAAATTATTGTAAAAGCCAAGTTGTATTTTGTGTTTTTACTACACTTTTTTTTTGGCCATTATTAAATTAACGCTTTGCGTCTGCGTTTGCTGTGTCATTGTCCGAGTTCGAAGGACAAGGAAGCGAGGGGGAAGAGGAGGGGAAAAAAGGAGTCGCCGCTTGCCGTTATGCGTCGAAGGATGTTACGAGGCGACGATGGTTATGTTGGCCACGTTGGCAACGACAGCGGCTAACAAGGGTGCCGCATGTGTCCAGTTGAAATGCCAATGACTTGACCATTTTCAATGGCACTTGGCACGTCAGAGTCAGAGTCAGAGGCAGAGTCAGCCTAAGCGTCAGCGTCAGGCTCACGTCTGTATGGCCAACCAGGAGGCAGCCAGTCAGCCAGCCAGGAGGAGAGAGAGAGCCCAACTGCCAGGGTCCAGATGGATGTAGACAGTATTCTACCAAAAAATATATATTTCCTTATCAAAAGTTGTGGACCACACACGCAGGGCTGCACCTTGCGGTGCTGCTTTTAACAACTCCATGGCTAACACATTCTTATCAGGCGTCTTCGACTGGGCCATGATGACTTTTATAAAATGATGAAGATAAAGCTGAAGCGGAGACTTGGAGCTGGAATATGCTGTAGCTGTAGCTGTAGCTGAAGCTGATGCTGAAGGTGTAGAGCTGGAGCACTAAGGTTGTTGTTGTTGTTGTTTTAGCAGTGCTGTTGGCTGTGCACGCATCGTCATGTAAGCGCCACTTATGTCACTTGTGCCGTTGATGTAGAGATGGAGATGGAGTTGGAGTTGGAGATGGAGCCTCCATTGGAGCAACAACGAGCACTCATCTCACAACGCATGCAGCTCCAGTTTCTAAGCTGCTGCTGCTGCTGTTGTTAGTTGTTGTTGCTACTTCATAATGTGCTGTGTGCTTGATGGGATTAACACAAACGGCCAACACATCTCAAGCATCTAAAGTTGTGTGCCAGTTTGTAGCTGCGCTTTGTTTTTTTTTACACAGTCATCACGACGATGATCAACAGCCTCCAGTCATGGGCCCAGCACCTAAGGCTCCACTGCCAGTGCATAGCAGTCTGTCTTCGTCTACGTCTACGTCTCTCTGTCTCGCTGTCGCTCAGTCTCTCAGTGTCTGGAGCTCTATCTCTGCTCTTCAGAGTCTCCAAAGTCTGCAGCTCTTCAGCAGCATTGCTCTCTGCACGCTCAACACGCTCAACAACACTGTCTGTGCGTTGGCTCAAGAGCTAATTTGCTTGTCAGCCAGTCAAAAGTTTATGAATGATAGCCTCTAAAAACCGGTCCTGTTACCCACATCAACAATCAGTTACAAATACAACTATAGCTACAGATATACAACTGAGTATACTCAGTTGAAATTCAGCAATTATTTGATTTGATTTGATTTAATTTGATTTATTTCTGTTTATAAATGCTCTCTCTCACTTTGCGCTGCATTATCAATTAGTTAAAGCTCTATCGCTGTTGGTCATTGTTTTCGGAAGTAATTAAGACCCAATCGATCGACCAGAGCAAACAGCAAACAGAACTTTAATCATATTTGCTTAGGCGTTTCGACACTCCAAAAATCACAACGCATTGCGATAAGTCGACGTACCCAAGTGGACAGCACACTCTGATAGCTTCTGATAGTGAAACGCTTGTAAATCAATAACTACCGAAAAGCCCATACCTTCAATACCCCTAACACCACCCCTAACACCCCATCAGCCCAATGCCCCGCCCCTTAAAAGCCCTGCGGTGACAGAATTTCTGGCCTACAACAATTAATTGAATTGTTTATATCAGCGCCTACATGTGTAGATACAAATGTATCTTTGCCTGTGTATCGTGTGAATGTGAACAAGGCCACTCAATAACATGAAGCACGATAAAAAAAAATAACAAAAACAAACTATATTTTTTGTTGTTCGACAAATTTGACAGCTTTCGAGCTGCTGTTGCCGTTGTTACCACCACGAATAGTCATTGGCATTTGGGGATAGGGTCCGTTGGTCTAGGCGTCTTTTAGATAGGAACAACAACCGAACAACCAAACACCAAACACCAAACAACCGAACAACTCAAGAACTAAAACTGGCAACACTCTTGTTGTCGTCGTGCTCAGCCCGAAAGTTAATTTTTCAGGCAACGAATAAATAATTAACAGACATGTGCTAACTTGTATGAGCATTTTTAAGGGAATCGAATAACCACACTAAGCTGCATCCCTGATCGACTGCCAGAATACCCTGGATTTAAGTTTACACGCAAAGCATAAGATATTCATTCATTTGTTTGTTAGATCAGCCAGATAAGCAGTGAACTACTTACGTATATATATCTCTAGATTGTTAATAAATTTCTGATAACATTTTACTGGGAAAAACTATGACGATAGTTGTTGAGAAAACTTAAATATAGTTTTATTAAGACTCGTTTACAGGGTATTTATAAAATCTAACAACAGTAGGAAAAAACTAACGATGGGAGCAGAAGACTGACGTTCGAAAAAAGAATCGAACAACAAATTCTTTTGCAAGATCAATTTGGGCAACTTTAGTCTCTCACACGATTGTTGCTGTGGAAGGTGCGTAAATTCAGAGATGGAAAAGTGTAACCAAACCTGTTCTTAATCATAGTTAATTACTTTTAAATATTATAGACTATAGAAAACTTTATAAAGTACACAAATTTCCTATTAAAAAGTCTTGCAATCTGAAGTTTTCTTAGAATTTATAAATTAATATCGTGTACTGTAATAATATTGTCATAAAACGGTATTGGGACCACCAGGCAGGCGAGTCCCTGACCTGACTAGAGAGTGTGTTTTTAATTAAAAAATGAAAAAAAAGTAATATCAACTGAGTTCTCGTTATTCTTAATTCAAAAAAAAAAAAAAAAAAGAAGAAGAAGCGTATGTATAAAATAAGGTCGGATGGGTCTTAAAGCGTCGCTTTCAGTGTTTGCACAAAGATAAAGAAAACTTTATGGCCAACCGCAGCAAATAGATAAAATGGGGAAATATTAAGGCGAAAACTGCGACTAGGCTGTGATTTATGCGATTTGAATGTCGTAGGCGGGCAGCTTTCTGATAAGCCACGCACCCAAAACCGACCAAGGCTCTTATCACTGAATAAAAATAAGGCAACTGATGGCGTCTGCATTGCAGTTCAACGAATACGAGTTTGACTACTCAGTAAGTACGTGACGGTCGTTGTAAAATGCATTTTCATGTGATTCATGTCGTGCCAAAATTGATAAGAAAACAAAGAAAATCACATGTGAAAGTGGAAAACATTTAAATTTGGAAAACAACAACAAACACGGGAGCCTAACAAGGCGAGGTATAAATAAAATAAGAATAAGTATAAGTTTATGTATAAGAATAGGTATAAAAGGTAAGACGAGTACGCGTCGCTGCGTGCTCACAAACACTCGCCAGATAAATTGTGAAACGGAAATGAAACACCTACGCAAATAGTGCAGGCGACTCGTAGACACAGGCGCAAACAAACAACATCCTAATTTAGATAAGAGCCGCCAGCAGCAACAACAAAAACTACGTTTTTATGGTTAAAAGAAAGTAACCGCCGCCCGAAACCCGCTGTCCTCTGCTCGCTGCCCTCTGCCCGCTTCCCTCAGCCCACTTCCCTCTGCCCGCTGACCATTGCGTGCTCTAATTAATGCGCGATGGCGACCCCGTTCCCAAAAGCGAAATCAACCCGGAGCGAAATGCAAACATCGGCAATATCCAGTCGCATTCGCAGTCGCAGTCGCAGCTTGCAAATGATTCAACCTCAAACAGTGTCTCTTACTCTTTTTCTACCTCTAGTTCTTCCCCTTTCCCTTCCTCTCCTACTTTCCACCTTCTACCTATATTCTCTGCCGTGGAAGTGCTCTAGTTTTGCTGTCACCTCTTTGTTCTTGCTGCTGTTGTCTGCGTTCGCCGGGATGCTGTGCTCGGACCCGTGGCATTGTCGGCAGCCATAAAATTGGCATTGTTGTCTATTGCAAACACGCGCACAGTGCGGTCGTAAAACAAAAGACGCTTTTATGGTTGTGCTCATTACGACACACGCAACAGATACCCAACCAGAGACACCAACAACAACAATAACAATAACAGTAAATAGAGCTGGGGTTAAAATCCTGCCGGTTCTAGATGCAGATAGAAGTAAGACAAGCTATCAAATTAAATTCTTATCAATGCAAAATTTTCTTCCATTTTGACACAATTTAAATGAAATTATAAAGATAATTCTATCAGTAATCACTACATCACCGGTGATATATCAATACAAAAACAGTTCTTTAAATTTCTATAAAATATTATCGGAAATCAGAATGTTTTCATGGTTTATGTTTTGAAATATTGTATAGAAATTTATAAATTATATTTGCTAAAAATCTCCTATTAAGTTTATCTAAAAGTAATGTGTTTTGAAAATACCCTTAAATTCTTAATCAGTTTACCTAAAATTTATATTTGTTAAAATTTTCCTATTGTTCTTATAAAGTTTTCCTAAAAACTCGTCTGCCAAACTTTTGTACTTTTGGACTAACCACTTATCAAATAAGTCCTAACTTAACTCTAAATTGCCTAATCAAGTTAGCTGTACCCTCGAATAAACTGGTTTAAGTATGACGCAAATCCTATCTAACTTATTCACATAAAAAGCGAGATGATAATTTATAGTAAAGCTGCAAGAACGACATTTTTCACTCCATTTTCATTTTTGTTTCAATTATTTTCCATTTCGAATTATTAAAAATGTAAAAATAAACTCATAAAGTATGCACAATTGGTTAGCTAGCTGCTGGAAGTCTTTCAAAGTGCCATAAAAGTAACAAGTCTTAAATGGATAAGTTTCGGAATAGTCGAGTGGGAGTTACCCCTTAGACTGTTTGCTAAGATATGGATAAGCCGAGTAGATCAAAATATAAAGCAGACTAGTCCAACTGTACTTAAAATGTACATATATCATGATCGTCACGAGTACAGGGTATAAAAAGCTAGACACGTGTCCGCAGATTATAGCCTTAATGCAAAATAAACAGAAAAGACTCTAAAATTGTGTTGTATCGAATTGTTTGCGTCGCACATTAGAACATTGAGAACATCTTTTACTTTATGAAATTTGCCAAACAATTAAATACTCACTAATAAGCTGCGATAATTGGGTTAACTTAAAGTTAAGAGTGTGAGAGAGACTGAGTGAGAGAGAGAGAGAGAGAGAGATGATGGCGTAAGCGTCAGATTCGGCGTCATTGTTGATTTTTACGTGGCAAAGCCAACGAGTCGGTAAAGTATTTTAATTTGTGTTAAAATATTGTACAAACAAATAAATCAGCAATAACAAGTAATGAAAATATAAATAAATATTGTACATTTTATACAGATACGCACACACAGACAGATAAACAGATAAACAGTTAAACAGATGGACGGATAGACGGATAAAGCCAAACAGTAGCCAAACTTCATTTATCTGTGAAAAGTTGGTCAAAACGGATATATTTTTGTAAAGTCACTGCGCATGCGTCGGTCAAATGCTTAAAACAAACAAAAAGCACAACATTTTAAAGTATTATAAACAGACAAAACAACAAAAATGACTAGAAATCAAATATATATATTTGACATAGTACGATAAATATGAATGTCTGTCCATTTATTGGCTGAATTGAAACTAATTAAAAAGTTTGAACATGGCTTAAAGGCTACCAAACCGAAAACCGAATCCAAAAAGCCCGAACCAGACCCGAACATGATGAACCCGATTCTAATCCACAGAGAACAGTACTGAACTGAATTGAACTTATGCTAACTGACCCGACCCGAAAGTGGCGCGCTTTAAAAGCAAATAAATAAATAGATAAATTACTAAAAGGTAAATAAATAGTCGCATTCATTTTTTGGACTGCTGGTTACGAGTTACTACTATGAATACTATGAGTACTACCAGTATTGTTTGCTCTATGTCATCGTCATCAAATCGTGTTGTTGTTGTTGTTACCTCCCAAACAACAACAACAACACTTATAGACATAGGGAAATACAATAAAAATATTAAATATTTAAGCACATTATTAGAACTGCACACAAAAGAGCGCGAACAACATTTGAGTCTGCATTGAAGAACGTGTGTATATCTTTGTTTGTATGCCTAAAAGATGATATAAATAGTACATATTAACTTATGAGTGAGTAGGGGAGTGTTGTGAGTGGTGTATACGTAGAGAGTACTTAGTTGGCTCTGTTGATTTGGCACATAAACAGAGCTGTACATTAAATTCATTCTACATTTGCTCATGATTTCAAATTCTATTTGCATGTTTAACTATTTATTTGATTTTAAAGCGAACACTTTAATGGTTCGGCAAGTACAAAGTGTCCATTAAAGTTCCCATCATAAAGCGAGTAAGATAGACAACAGAAGAGCAAGAGATCAGAGCAAGAGAGACAAATAAAAGAGAGAGTGAGACAGACAGCAGGAGCGAAAAGTGACAGCTATATCGGTATGTGAAGAAGTATTTATAGACGAATGGTTTGTTATAATATTTACATTATATCAAGGTGTAATCAAAAATATAAATAGTTTTATGCTGTTCTTATCTACATACATTTGACAGCTGAATCCATTTCTATATTAAGAACTGAGAGTGACAGTTTTTCCAATTAATCATAAATAAGAAATCGAATGTAGTTTGAAATTTACCCTGATTTCCTGACCTACATAGACTTTAAACTGATTGTGTTCAAAGGAAAACTATATTAATTTATTGTATTAATCACGAGTTGGTTGTCTAATTTGTTACCAAGCCGGACAAAGCTCATTTGAATACTCTAAGAACGTTGATATGACAGACAACAAACGATCGTTATTAATACCAACAAAGTTAGCGATACAAGTTCTACTAAATACCCAACTAACTTGTGGGCTTAAAAAATACTAAGAGTGTTTGGTATTCATACCAAAACAGACACAAGCGCATTCAATATGGATTTTCCATATATTTCTCATTTTCAGGTAACACATAATTGAGTAAAAATTTTCATTGAAAAACTCGAAAATGTAGGACGCAAATTGCCGTGGTCATAAAACAGTTATGACCGTGATGATGAGTACAAACATACACAAACAGAGAGAGAGATACACACACACATATATAGACTCATTTGGCACTGAGAGAAAGACACTTTAACAGCGAAAGGGTTAAACGGAATGCACAATGAAAGGCGTCAAGCGAAAATTGCTTCAAGTTTTTATAACCGAAATTAAAATGCGTTTTATCCAAGACCATAAATGGTCGGTCCGTGGTCTGTCCGTGGTTTGTCGGTGGTCGGTGGCTCAGGAAGTATTCCATGTGCACGCGTGCAGTTTTTGCATCAATGAAATGCATTCCAGGTAGGAAGGATGATGACAACGCAGCCAGAACTGGGTCACTTTCGCAATGACTTGCCAAAAAAGAAAGATTCCGCTGCTGCTGCTGCTGCCGTAGCCATTGCCGTTTCTGTTGCTGCTGCTGCTGACGGTTGCTGCTGACGATTGCTGCTGCTGCTGTTGCTCGCGACGCCTCGCAACGAATGTGAATGAATGAGTGTGACATTGGCGTACCTTAACCTCAAATGTGCAAGCTTTAAAAAAAGGAAAAATAAAAAACACAAACACACACATACGAACGTACACAAAAACATTCAAACACATATACGCACACACACACATACACCGAGACAAACCTGGCATTATTAATGTCTTGCTTCTTTGGAGCAATACATTCTTTTTGTTTTTGTTACTGTCAAAAAAAAAGCAAGAAAAATAGAAGAATATAAAAGCCGTCGACATTCTCTGGCTAAACAAAGCGTCTCAGCCGGCTGGTTGGTCTGCGCTGGGGCTTTGTGTCGCTGCCTGCAGTGTTGGCGGGAGCGGGAGCGAGCGATTATTGATCGCATTAGAGAAAATCGTTAACTGTAACATGGCGTCGCTCACCGACAACGCCAACGACAGCAAGTACAACAACTACAGCAAGTACAACAACCACAGCATTTGGTATTAGTGCGCTCAGTCTGCTCATCTACATGTGTGTATGTGTGTGTGTTTGTGTGCAGCTGCTCCACACCAGCGAAGAGGGCGTTGCTCGCTCGCAAACTCACACACACACACACACACACACACACACACATACGCGCGCACGCACACATGCCAGCATTTAGCTCCGCCCATTTGTTGTCTTGGCAACCAGGCGCTGCTCTGTTGATACAAGAGGCCGTCAACCAATGCGCTTGCGCTGTCAGCGCTGTGTACGTAAGAGAACCAAAGCCTGTCATTGGCAACTAAGCCCAAAACTGGTGGTGTGTCTGCTTGCTGTGTGCGTGTGTGTGCATGTGCTTGTGTGCTGGTGTGCGTGTATATGAGACGGGTATAGCTGACTGTAGGCCATGGGTGAGAGCGAGTCGGTGCTGTATTCGGGCAAATGGTAACGCTGCTGCTGTCGACGTCGCAGTCTCTGTCTCAGTCGCTGTCGCTGTCATCGTCATCGTCGACGACACTTGAGCGCGGCTCGAACAATATTTGTTGGCAGCAAGCGCAAGCCAAATAGTAGACAAGCGTTCCCCTCTGCAAACAGTCACATTCAAGAGCTCAAGCCAAAGAGACACTCGAGCGGACCAGCAACAGCAACAGTACCGTCAACAGCTACAGCTACAGCTACAGCAACAGCAACGTCAGCGGCAATAACAGCAGCCTCCAGTTGGCTTAGCAGCAGCAGCAGCAGCAGCTACGGCAATAGCAGCAGCAGCAGCAGCAGCAGCAACCTCAGACTCAGACTCAGTGGCCAAAAAGCAAGCTAACAATTCACGTTCGTGCGTCGGTTCGTTGCGGCGCGGCGCGCATTAAAATAGAGTCATATTTGCCACGTTATTTTATTTCCAAATTTGCACAAGGCATCAGCAGCGCACACAAATAAATTAATCAAAGTGTTTAGCTTCAAGAGGAGCGACAAGTGCACAAACAAATGCCAAAGCCAACAGCAGCAGCAGCAGCAGCAAAAGCAGCGGCAACAGCAACAATCACAACAGCAGCAATTGCTTAAAGAATAGAACTTGCAACAGCAACATCAACGACAGCAACAGCAACAGCAACAACAATCTCAACAACAATAAGTGACAAGTGCAGTGCACAAAAATGCAACAAATATTAAAATTAATTAACGCAGTGACAGTGCATTGAACAACAATAATAACAACAACAACACTAAAATTATTTGAAAAACAAAACAAAAGTTGAAGAAGAAGAAAAGAAAAATAATAAGAAAACTGGTTTTTCGGTTTTTGCGTTTTTGATTTGTCTCCAACTTTTTTCGGACGCGTCGCTTTGAACGCGTTGAGAATTTTTGCTTAGATTTTGAACGCAGCGCGTTAAAAAAGCCGGCAACATAACGGCGCAACTATTGAACAGCTTTCTCAAGGGTAGTCCCCACCAGACCACCATAGATATAATGCAGAAACTGTACGCGGAGCCGCCGCCCAGCAGTGCACCGGTCAGCATGTCCAGTGCTGGCGGTGCACCGCCCAGCGGCGGTGGCGTTGGTGGTGGTGCGGTACCAACCAGTAACAACAACAATCCCAATCCCACCTCCAACGGCGGCAGTATGAGTCCCTTAGCCCGCTCTGCATACACCATGAACAGCATGGGACTCACAGTTGGTGGCATGTCCTCAGTATCGCCACAAGGGGCTCCCACCTTCAGTTCCAGCGTGTTGGACTCGGCAGCAGCAGTGGCCAGCATGAGCGGCAGCATGGGTGCAGCAGCGGCAATGAATTCCATGGGCGGCAACTGCATGACACCCAGTTCCATGAGCTATGCGAGCATGGGTTCCCCCCTCGGCAATATGGGTGGCTGCATGGCCATGTCGGCGGCGACCATGTCGGGTGCTCTAGCTGGCAGCTATGCACCGATGCCGTCAGGGCCCAGGGAAATGGAGAATGGTTCACCTAATTCACGGCGTGGCATTGATAAGCCAACGACATACAGACGGAGTTACACACATGCCAAGCCACCGTATAGCTATATTTCCCTGATCACAATGGCCATACAGAATAATCCGACACGGATGCTAACGCTATCGGAGATCTATCAGTTCATTATGGATTTGTTTCCGTTCTATCGGCAGAATCAGCAGCGTTGGCAGAATTCCATACGGCATTCGCTGAGCTTTAATGATTGTTTCGTTAAGATTCCCCGCACACCGGATAAGCCCGGCAAAGGTTCGTTCTGGACACTGCACCCAGATTCGGGTAATATGTTCGAGAATGGCTGCTATCTGCGGCGACAGAAGCGCTTTAAGGATGAGAAGAAGGAGGCCATCAGGCAGCTGCACAAGAGTCCGTCGCACAGCAGTTTGGAGGCGACAAGTCCGGGCAAGAAGGATCACGAGGATTCACACCATATGCATCATCATCATCATACGAGTCGCCTGGAGCATCATCAGCATCACAAAGAGTCGGGCGGAGGCGGTGGTGTACCACTCGCTGGCGTCAATGTCCTCAGCGCAGCACACAGCAAGGATGCCGAAGCCCTGGCCATGTTGCATGCCAATGCCGAGCTGTGTCTTGGCCAGCAGCCACAACATGTGGCCACACATCATCACCATCAGCACCATCAGCTGCAGCAGGAAGAACTGTCGGCAATGATGGCCAATCGATGCCATCCGTCGCTGATCAGCGACTATCATTCATCGATGCATCCACTGAAACAGGAGCCCTCCGGCTATACGCCTTCCAGCCATCCGTTCTCGATCAATCGCCTGCTGCCCACAGAGTCCAAGGCGGACATTAAAATGTACGACATGAGCCAATATGCTGGCTATAATGCGCTCAGTCCGCTAACCAACTCACATGCTGCCTTAGGCCAAGATTCATACTATCAGAGTCTCGGTTATCATGCGCCCGCCGGTACCACGAGCTTGTGACATCATCAGTATCCGCTGGCTTAAGGGCGCGCGGAGCAGATGCTGCGTTTTGGCGGTGGCGGTGGCGGTGGTCATCATCATCATCAGCAACAGCAGCAGCAACAACATTTGCAGCAACAGCAACACCAGCAGCAACAGCAGCAGCAGCAACAACAACAGCAACAGCAGCAGCAGCAATCGGCGCAGCAACTGACATCCGCTACAAATACAACAACAAAGGCCAACAGCAAGCCAGCGGTGGCCGTTAACTACTCACAAAAGCTAGCAGCCTCAGTGCAACAGCAACAGCAACAGCAGCAGCAGCAACAACAACAACAGCAGCAGCAACAACAACAGCAACATCAGCAGCAGCAGCAACAACAGCAGCAGCAGCAACAACTGCTGCATAGCCAACTGTCAGCAGAGCTGCAGGAGGATTCATCAAACATTACCAGCGACCTAAGCGAGGAGCAACTGCAGCAACATCAGGCAGCACAGCAGCAGCTCTACAACAACTATCAACAATATGCGGCTGCTGCCAGTTACCGCAATTGGAATCACAGTTTGACTTTCAACAGTGCTGCAGCACTGCAGAATCTGCTGTAGCCCAGCACAAGGCGGGGCTTTGTGTAGAGAGACCGAACTCGGAATCAGACTCGGACTTGGACTCGGACTCAGTATCGAACTAGGTGGTAATCTAATGAGTCTGTGAGTTTCGGTCGGGCTAGCAATTAGCGAGCGGACTGTTCAATGGCTTTTAGCACCTGGGCGCATCCTTTGAGTTTGAGCTCCGCTTTGAGCACGTGAGTAAGAAGTTCGGCTCCTCAAGCAACACTTGTACATAGTTCAATTCAACACTCTTCTGATGCAGGCACTCGGTTTTTTTAGTCTTTGCTTTAGTCTTTGCCTTTTATGTTAACGAGTGTAACTTTTGTTTTTTCTTTGTTTCGATGTCGTTCTGTTGAGGAATTCAAGAAAAAAAGTGATGTAGTTGTAAGTGCAGCAAAACGGCCACATGTATAATTAATTATGTTAGCCGTTAAGCAAAGATCTTTGTTAACATTTATGTTTGCTAAAAAAGAAAACAAAAAATTAAGAAAGAAAAAAGAAAACTAAAAGAAAATCAAGAAATTCCGTGCCATTTGTTTATCCTCAAAGTAAGCAATAACAATCAAATCGGTTAAAACAAATAAATCAGCATTTTAAATGTTTTTGTGTGAGATGAGTGAGAAGAGTAGAGATGAAAAGAGAGAGAGAGAGAGAGCAATGCGGGATTGTGTGTAATGTTCATTTAACAAAAAATAAAAAAACAAATCCTTTTATCCAAAGGCAATCGAATTCGAATCGCAAATGATCAAAAACCAAAAACTAAATATCCAACAAATGCTAAAAAAAAAAACCCTTAAGAATCTTCAAATTATTTAACTAAGCAACTAAATTTGGCCATGCATAGGAAACGTCACGTTTTTAATTAAATCATTACTTATGCGTTATATATACTATATATAATTTATAAAATTTATTAAATCATTTCTTTTTTACACAGCAACAATTTATTTTCTGTTATTGTACGAATTCGCTTAGGTTTAAGCATTCTGTAAATAATTAGTCTATATATAAATAAATATATGTATATTTAATTCTAAGCCAATTAAATTTAAACTCAATGCCCAAAAAAGACAGAAAAATACAAAAAACAAATAAAAATTTTTAAACTAACTTGAGAATTAATCAAATTGTATGCTACACAACATTAATAAACAAAATTGTATAGCATTTAACATTTAATTAGCATAAATAAAAAAACACAAACACAATACAATATGATAAAAGAATGAAAAGATGAAAAACGAAAAACTGCAATTATTATTCAATAATTTTTAATATTAATTTTATTATTGTGCGTTAACAAAATCACACACACACACACACACACCCACGCGCATTTTTACATTGAGCTAAGCTAATTGATTAAAGTTAATAAAAAACAAAAACAAAAAAAAAATAGTTTAAATATGGCAACAACAATGTAAAATACACAAAATAAAATTCATAAATGTCAACAGAAATAAAAATATAAATTAAATCGAAGTAAAATGTGAATCCAAAATCTAAAGCTAGTTAAAATTAATATTATAAATCATGCAAAAAATTAAAAAAAAAGACTATTTTAATGTTTGAAATATAAAGAAAAACAAAAAAGAAATGAAAATATTTGAACAATTTGTTTTAACTTTCCATTGGAAAAGCAATCAATGCGTTGTCTTTGTTGACTTTAACAACTGACCTCCAACAAGCACTTCTATATTGATTGGGTTGGGCTATCAATGCAGTAACATGGAACGACCGATAGCGCCGATACACCTAGATGTCTACTTATATATGCCTATATGGACTGCACCTAACTCGTTTAAGCGATTCCAAGAGTTGTTGTGCCTATCTTATCGCAGTTCGGATGCAGAGTGCAGTTTTCACTAGTTTTTCCCCTTTTTCCCTTCCATTTTCCACGTTTATTTTTTTGATAAAACTTATCAGAGTGCACTCGTAAATTGCAGCAAAATAACAAGGTAAACAACAACAACACGACTGACAGTCCTGACTAACACAACAAAATGACAGTCGCGGCCCAGCCTAGCGTGATACCTATCCCAATCACTATACGACTCTGCTCTGCTCTGAGTCCCTGTTTGTTTTCCCGCTGTCCCGTTTTCCCGTAATATACAAATGACACCTAGATGGTTTCCTACAACTTGGGTATCTGATATCTGCTTCTTATCTATGCAATATAAACAACAACTACGCCTGATCCAACACATGTATATGTATACCTATATAGTATGTAGTTATCTTTGTGATTCATTTAAAAGAATCTACAATTTGTCCCGGGTTTCTTTCTCATAAAAATGCCTTGGCCAGCTCTTTATTACAAAGTTATCTGTGGCAATACCAGCGGTCATGTTTAACAAGCTGTTGGCTTTTTAATTAAGCAGCCTAGAAGGTCACATTTAATGCATGTACATATGTATGTGAAGCCCTGACCGTTTAATACCTTTTTATAGCTTTTCTTGCTCTATACTCGTATGTCTATAAAAGGGAACTCATTGTTTGGCCAGCCAGACAAGAAAAAAATAAAAATGGCGCTTCTATTTCGATTTTTTTTTCGATTATTTCGATTTGTTCGTTTCTTTTCCTTGACATTGTAATAGTGAACAGTTTCTAGAGTTTCTTCATTTTAACTCCCGAAAGCAACCCCATCAGAATTGAACTCGTTTCGAAATCTGTGCTTTGGGGTTGCTTCAACCACCACGTCTGCCCCACTCCCCCACCATTATACCCACCCACCAATTTCATACACATTTCTAAGCCCTCTCGCCCCCTTAGTTTTTCATGCCAGACATGCGCTGTGCAAAGACGTTCCATCCCGAGGGTTTCTGAGCAGGCGACATGGGTTTGTTGTGCTCTAACTCTCCAGGCCGTCTGTCTTTCAGTCTGATAGTCAGTCAGTCTGTCAGTTTATCAGGTCGTCAGACTGCCTGTCAGCTATCTATTCATAAAGTGGCAAAGCCAAAGCTGCTTCGCATGTACACGCGATCAATATATAATTATTTTCGCATATAGACTGCCATTTCCATATAAAATTCTATTAAAAAAGTTTTGCATTTTTTAGCTCCACCTACGCTACAGTCAGTTCAACAGCCGAATTATAGTTAGCATACAATTATGCAAATTGTTAGACACGTAAAGTACATGTCTAATAAGTAGTTACAGCTGATAAAATATATAGTCCTTTAAAAATATAGTACATCAATCTTGGCTTTAATCATATACTACATTTAAATTTGTGTAACCATTTTTAATTCATTTTGATACTCAGTCTCGGCCAAAGTGCTGGCATCCAATTAGCTGGGCTAAGCTACAAGTATTTCTGCTACTGCTACTGGAAAACCACAATCTTGTAGTAATTTTCTAATGGAATATTTAATTTCAAAACGAGACACTGAGAGAGCGAGTCAGCCAAGCACGGCTGGGGCATAAAAGAGTTTTAGCCAGAAAAATGGCAACCCTTTTTAGTCCCCCCTTTTCCCCTCTCTTTCATCCTACATATACTACTGCAGCTTATGCCGGATGGATACACAGGAAGTAGTGGCACACAGCCCCATCTCCTTGCCCCTCCTCAGCTGCACAGTGAGGCCAAAGACAGCGCACGTAGCAATGGCGGAGGAAACATCGTTGTCGTCGTCGTCGCCGTTGTAGTCACCGCACTTTTTTATTTAGCTGCAGGGGCAAAGCTCGCTTGGTTGGCTGGTTAGACCCCCATTTCTCCACCTCTACTCCCCTCTGTGTTCCTTCTCTTCTATCTCTCTGCCCCTTCGTTCGCTTTGTGCACTGCTTTTTCATTATAATAATACTTTGTAATTAGGTTTTCGAAAGTTAATTAAAATTCGGTTATGAAAGCGGAAACTTTCCCATGAACGCTTCCGGTAACGGTAAAATGAAAACGCATGAAGGCGGGGCTACTGTGTTTTTTTGGGGGCTTGGGATCTGGATCTGGATCTAGATCTGGGCCTGGTCCGTAGTCGTGTGTGTGTTGAAACTGGTGGAATGAGTTCTTTTTGGTCTCGGTCTCGGTCTGGGCCTTGTTAGCCAACAAGGAAAATAAAAAGCGTAAAAAGGTTTTCTCTTTTTTTTTTTTGGGTTTTCCGTTCAGAAGAGACAGAGACGGCGACAATGATGATGACGACGACGGAGACAGAGACAAATTCAGGCAGCACATGAAGTTGGAGTTGAAGGAATTGTGGAGGGACAACGCACGGAGCTCAACTTTGTTTCGAGAAATTTTTTGTGCAAACATTTCAGTTAAATTAAAAAATACATATTATATTTTAATGAGCAAAATGGCTGCCGCTGTCATCGTTAACGTATGCCATGTTCTTGTTGTTGTTGTTGCTGTTGTCACGTTTAATGCGCGGCGCGCCCATTCGCAAGGTTGGCCAACATTGCGAACGGGATAATTAAAATGATGACTTGAAAATAAATTGCTGTTATCTTTGACCAACAGGCTGGCACGGAGTTCTGCCCGTATTCACAGGTTCCCGGGCGAAACGAAGCGAGGCGTGGCCCAGACCCAGGCCCAAACCCAGGCCCATTCGATCCGTGCTGTCGATTACGCGTCGATGTCGACAGTCGCCACATCATTATGCCAGTTTCAGCTCCTCGCCAGAGTCTCCCTTTCACTCTCTATCCCTCTCTGTTCCATCAAGTGTGCGTATGTGTGTGTGTGTGTGTGTGTGTGTGTGTGTGTGTGTGTGCTCTATCAGCGTCTGCCACCGCTGCGTGCTTCTGAGCGACACTTACGGATTAGGCCAACAACAGCAACAGCAATAACAACAACAGCAACAGCAACAACACTGAACCCGACTTTGGCTGACAAGTGCCCGTCTTTGCTTGAATGTCCTTTTTGCCATCGTTGCAGTCGTCGTCGTTTGCTGCATTGTGTTTTGTTTATCTTAAACATTCCACACATAATTAGCAGCAAAGCCGCCCCCGTTAACACCGCCCAACTCAACCCAACCCAGCCTAGCACCATCACCATCACCACCACCACCGCTCCTCTGGCCAACTGATGCTGCAAGCAAATTGAAATTAATCCGTGAAACCTTACGTTAGACAAATGCGGGCACGTGTCCTAGAAAATCACGACTGGACCAAGGAATGCCACGCGTCGTCGTCGCCGTCGTCGTCGTCATTCGTCGTGCTCAGCAATCAAAACATTACAAATCGTCCTTGGTTGAACTGAGTGTGAAATCGACTGGGCATTATCTGAGAATTCGTTGCCATAAGTTTTGGCATGTAGAGCACACTCATATCTCTGGATCTGTATCTCTATCTGAATCCTATGGCCGTCAAACGGCACACCAAGCGCTTAGCTGCAACGGCAACGCATTAATCACAATCGAGAATCGGCATTTTCTATGGTGGGTGGTGTCTGTCTGGGAGTGGGAAGTATTGGGGTGGAGGTGGAGTAGGAGTAGGCGATGGGGTGATGGCCATTTGTGGTTGGCTGCTTTGGGTGGTTCGGTCTCTGCGAGCTGACAGTGACTGATGTGCAGCCAACAACAGCAACAATGAGAAAGGCCGCTTATCGATTGGAAGCCGCAACACACCTTTATCAAGCAGCTAGCACCAGAGCAGCCGCATTGGATTGGATGAAATGTGAGACGACGCCGACAACGCGGCTAATAACCAAATTGTGTTTTGACAGACGAGCTATAGCCACAATAGCAACATGAATGGTTAATGTGTATGCCTGTATGTGTATGTAGTGTATGTGTGTGTGTGTGTGTGCGGCTAAAATCATTAGAATATGATAAATGTACTGGATCATGTTTGTCTGACAATCGCCCCTAAAAACAATCAACATAATTTATCCGACCGTTCATGCATAATTATATAAACATTCACAAATTGCCAGAGATGATGCTAAACTGAGCACCAAAACAAAAAAAAATTACAATAAAATTTGATAACGATTATTTGCAAGTTATATTAAAATACTAGATATTGAATAAAGCTTCAATAATAAAATGATAAAAATAATCTATAATTTATCTGCCTGTGTATAGAAGTGCATAACTTATAGTGATCATAGAGATTGGAGATTATTAACAAAGCGATATAGATCCAATAAATTATAAAACTAAGTTTTAAGCACCACAGAAATGTACCAACTTATTAAAAGTAATACTTATAATTATTAAATAAATATTTATATATATTTTTATGTTTTATAAAGTCAACATTCTATCAAATAATACAACCATAAAAAAAGTTAAGACCAATTTTTCATTAACTACTTACAAAACTTAGCGTTCTTTATCAAATAAAATATATGCAAAGACCTCATAAAATAATTAAACTATATTAAGTTTGAGTAACTTTGTAACTTTTAAAAAGTTGTCAACATTTATTAAATTTGATAGCCCCATTTTATTGTTAATTTTAAAGCAATTAAGTTGAGCTTTAAACGAATGAAATGTCAATCAGACATTTAATTAAGTTTATTTATATTTTTATTTAATATTTGACTGGCGTTTGTGAGTGCAATTCATAAATCAAACAGAACATTTTCATTTAGTTAATGTGCCGCGTAGTATATAAATATTTAGTTCATTCATAAGAGCAACTTTTTCAGTTTTAATTAAAGCGCGAGCAAATTGCAAATTGCAAATTGCAAATTGCACTTGACATATTTTCAATTAAAAAGCAATTTAGTTAATTTAGCGTCATGAATAAAAACAAAACAACTATTTTTGTTGCTATCGAATGCGATAAATGTTTAGTATTTGGCATAAGTCAAATTCAAATCGATGCGTGCTCGTTAAATTAAATTAATTCAATTTATTTGAAAATCTATTTGCACACGCAGCCGAAATTAATGCAAAATAATCAACAACAACCAAACGGGAGTAACCGGATATGAATATAGGGATAGGGAAAGGGGTGGGGAAAGGGTTAGGGAGAGGGATTGTGAGTGAAGTGCCTCGAATAGCAGTCGACCGCTTCCGGTGAGGACAGCGGCAACGGAAACGGACATGGTCAATGGCGCAGTTGGCGCATCCTCATCCTTATATTGATGTAGAGTCCGACAGAAAGGGAATTTGAGGGGGGGTAGGGACTGTAGGGAAACTAGGGAAGCTGTTGGGATGTTTGCGCAAAACGCTTCACTGCATAAATGAATGAATGAGCAAGTGAGTGTCTGACTGACTGACTGACTGCTTGACTGATGCTCTGGATCTGAATGCCACACACAAACATGACAACGTTAGCAACAACGAGTATTGACAACGACAACAACAACGAGAACAAGTTGAGCCGAGGCAACAAATTCATGCAATCTAATTCACAATTAATGGCAAATTCCCTGCCACTTACGAGCCTGTATCTTGTGTGTGTGTGTGTCCATGTGTGTGAAAATATTTGCACAATAATTAATTGAATAATGTCAATAAATTTTCAACACATTTCCACATGTGCACAGTCGTTCTGTGTACAAGTGCAACAGAGACAGAGCTATCGAGTTAAACTTTCACACACATGTCCTCGCACAGGACAAACACATTTGCGTACGAGCAAGTCCGGTCTGGTACGGTCAGGCATAGTCCTGTTCAGTGTTATGCTGCCTGGTTCGGCATGGGACAATACGCAAACTGGACAAGTTTGTCTGCAGTTTTGGCTGCCTAGCTGACTCTGATGGTGGTGGTGCGATTAGGCGAAACGAATCAACAAATCAACACACTCAGCAAATTCGTCAGCAGGATGTGGCTGCCTGCCTCCTTGCTGCACATTGTGTCTCATTTCCATTTCCACCAGACAACGTCGACTGCTCAAAAGTTTGTCTTTCAATTTCGAAAATGGTATTTGTCAAGTGGGCGCCCACTCCCACTCCCACTTCACCCACACTCCAACCATTTCCCACCATGCTCCCCGAACCTGTCAGTTTGTTGGGCTTTTGGATTTGCATAGCTCAGCAGCAACAATCGCAGCAGCAGCAACAGCAGCAGGAACAGCAGAAACATCAGTGTTCCAAACAATGCTCACGTTTGACCGTAGGGATAGGGTCCATGTGTTGCCCAGTGTGTCCTTCAAAATGGCTCAAGTGCCCGAGACGAGCAGCCACTGCCATTGGCAGGACATTCATCCTTCTGCTCTCTCTGACACACAAACCGCTTGCCCTAATTTTACAATTTTTATACGACTACGAATACAAATTTCTAGCATTGTTTATCTTCCTAGACCAGCTTTCATAATAGCATGTGCTGTTGTTTTTGCTAACTTTGAATCGAAATTATATCTTCAAATAGATACTTTAAACAGGAAGATAAATTTAATAAATTCAAAAATTAATCTCAGTGATTTTTTCATTATTAAAATAATGTTTCTTAAATCTTACCTCAGGCAAACTAATCAGTTTAGCTTATCCCAAAAGTATATAATACTCAAAGATACATTAATTGACAGCTCAAAAGGTAATTTGGATCGTGAATCTTTAGCCGGCAGGCAAGTTCAGTTATTTCCAAATTCATGAATGAGCATAGATGAGAGAACTGAGGAGATAGAGAGGGAGAAAGAGCAATCTCTGAGACAACCTTCTGTGCTGGCTTGAAGTAATTGTTTGGATTGCTAAGCCATCAAAACAAAGCAAACATTGAACAACAAGAGAATCTTTAACCAATAAAGAAAACAGGATAAGCCAGCATTTCCGAATTGCAAGTCAAAAGCAGATTTAAGCAGGCGGAATTCCCGCCGAAATAATGAACAAAAAAACCGAAGAAAAATAAAAAAAAGGAGCATCGTCTATAACTACTACTAACATAAGTGAAAGGCCGATTGTCAAATGCACTTTTGTAGTCATGTGTTTGAGCGCGTGCTCAAACAGTTTTTCTGGCCAATTGAGCAGGGCCAACAACAAACTACTTAATACCAGCAGACAGAGACAAAGTGCCAGGGAAATAACATACGAAACAATAGAAAGTTAGGGGCACTCCCGCGCTAAAGCTTACCGCAACACATGTAAATGTCAGACGGGGGCAAATCCGGCGTAATTGATCGATGCACGGAGCGAAGCTTAGCGCCTGTCGCCGCGGGTGCAATGCCAATAAAAACCAGCTTGGTACGACTTGATTTGGCCGCAATGTCGCGAGGCCAGCTTAAGTACCTGCCCCGTAGCGTAGCCGCCAATTGAAATGTTTTCACTTAGACTCGTTTACAATGGGCACCCATTCATATGGCCTACTGAATGTCAATCATGTCAAAAAGTAGAGCCGTCAAGCAACCCCAACCGAATTCAAACAGATGTTCAATGAGCTAAAGATTTTTTTTATATTTTATTTGATTTGCCGCGCCCCAAGGAATGAGTTGAAGTTAGAGACATGCAAATGAAAATGCCATGAACTTTGACATGCGGAATGCGGCAGGTGGAAGGCTCAAGGCCCAAATAACTAGCCTCAAGTCAAGTATCTGCGTCTCTTTCCCACTGTCCATATGTGCCAAATGTTAACAGCAGGTCAAATGGCCAAAAGGCCAACTAGGCTTTGACTAAATTTAGTACTGTTCACCCACGCCAGGTGTCGCTGTTATCTTTGCCTAATGTGCTAATATTTTTACAATGTTAAAACATGTTCAACAATCGAAGTTTGACAACTAAATTAAGCCATTTGTCACAGCTTATTTTCACATATGCTGCCATTTAGCACGCAGGTTGGCCAAGAGAGAAAAGGAGAGAGGAAGGAAGGGAAGAAGGGTAAATGAGGGGGAGTTGCAGACTGTAGCGAACTGGGATGCGGTGGTGATTGTTGCCTTTTGATTGGAAATATTTACGTGGTTGTTTCTGGCCAGGCACTTGGCGCGGGGCATTAGAATAACAACAACATAAATCCAATGAAAACAACAACCGCCCATCAACACCCTCGAAACAAATTGCTAGCACATGCTAAAGCCAGAGCGGAGGAGGAGAAGGAGAGTGATAAGAGAGAGAGAGAGAGAAAGGAAGGTTGTTCACAAAGTTGTTGTTATTGTTGCTTTATTGATGCTGAGCCCCCATGTAGCAGATCATTTAATTGAAATGGGCGCGCATTTGTTTCTACATTTTATGCTCACTAGCCGCATTAAAGTGCTAATGCATTGTACTTGTTGTTGTTGTTGTTGTTTCTGTTGTTGTTTTTCGGCTCTTCCGGACGAAACAAAATTCAGTCAGTCAACCCCATACAACCCCTAAACTGTTCGAACGGAAAAGCGTTCACTCACGGCCACACCAACAATCAACCCCAAATAATAGCAAGGATTACGAGTCCTCAACTGCTGCCCGAATACGGACCGGAGTGCATTGTCCTGAACGCACACACATCAGAAACCAGCAAACTACAAGGGATATACTACTTTCACAACGACTACGAAATACCCTAAAAACAACAAATGTGATTTGTTACTAAGACTTAAAATTTAAGACTCACTTTCAAATACTTCCCTATGCCAATTTCATGATCATTTAACTATACCCGGTTTAGAAAACTTATACTCTAACTGAAATGAATATAAAACGACGTCAAAAATCTTTTGGCAAGCGGTAAAAACAAGAGCACGAACCAGGGATGCCAACACCGTCGCAGCCCTGTTTCGACAGCCACTTCCACTGCGACTGCGACTGCGAGTGCTCGTCATCAGTTTTTGGTGTATGTTTTGAGGCTACAGATATCAGGGCAATAAAATAATTGCGACAATAAGCGTTTCATTATTCATTTGTGTGACTGCAAGGGGCGAACAATTTGTGAGCAGGTCACAATCAAGAGAGGGGGAGGGAAGGAGAAGGAGAGACGTTGATTGCTGGGGTGGCAAGCCTGCCAGGTTTGATGTTAATCCAAGTGTGCCTTGGGTTGCATGGATTTCATGGGTTCTTTGCCATTTTAGCAGTTAATAGTTTGCCACAAAGGCAATGCTTTGATTCATTTCCCCTGGAAGAAGGAAACTAAAACTCACTTGGGGGTAGGGGAGGTGTCACACCCGTCCGATGATCTTGATTTGATTATTGCGGCGTTAATACAATTGATTTTCCAGACAGCTAAAACTGTATTTTTTTTCTCATTCTCATTCATGTGTAATTGTGAATGGTTTATTGTTGCGGCTTAGCCAAATTGCTGCAGTTGTTGATGGTTTTTTTCTGAGCACTCGAAAGAGGAGGGACGTCTAATAGTGACATTTGTTTATGCCCAAAAACCCTGGCAGGACTAATGTTTTTACTGATTTGGATAAGCCAATTTAAGCTTGAGTTCTTAACATAAGAGTTTACTTAAGCCATCCACTCAATTCTGTTATCTATTCATTTTTTTTGTGTTATGTCTTATCAATTTCTTAGCCACAACTAACTGCACTTTAATTGCTTCTTCGCTTAATTGCACGTTTCGTTAAGGAAAATGGGAAAATTGGGAAAATGAAAGAAAAAGCAATCGCTTGAAATAATTTAAATTGACTTTGCAAATACCGCGTGAATGCTCAAGTTAAATTGTATAACTTTTCTCCAGTTATTCATTAGCCCGAATTAATTATTCAGACTGAATGGAAATTTTTCTGAATTGCGCTTGCATAATTAGACAAATTAATCATGATTGAACTTGGGTACAAGGAGTAACTTGTAGTTAAAAGAATTGTAAAGCTGTGAAAGTGAAAACTTTATTTAAATTTTTTTTTAATTTGTTTATTAATTGTAAGTTTAGGGCTTAAATAATGTCATTAACAATTTCACAGTTAATCCAAAAGCACACACATACACATACCACCCAATTCTACTGTCGAAGTGTGTATTTAATTCTCATTTGTGTACTGAACCACAATACATTCTTCAAATTCGCTACCTTGTGCCTTGTTATTATAGCAAACAAATGAAAGTGAAAGCACAAATTTTGCGATGGTTCTTTTTTATCGTGCTTCTTTTAAACCTACCCACACACACACAAAAATATTTATATATCTAAATATACATTTTAGTACCAGAAGAGAGAGGAAGAGAGACAAAGAGAGAGCGAGAAAAGCGCGACATTTGGTTTGGTTCCAAAATTGCTTCCGAAATCAGCCAAAAACCAAAGCAAAACAGCAAAATGTTCACACAGACAACATGGGAATGGGTGTGTGTGTGTGTGTGTGTCGGCCATGTTGGGCTACCGGGTGCCACAACTAATACACACACACACTCGCACAGAGAAAGAGAGCAAAAGAGAAAGAGAGAGAGAGAAAGAGAGCCAAAGAGGCGCCCATAGAGCAATCGCTGGAGCTGTCGAGTTTGAGTTTGCTGCTCAAATATTATGCGAACGCAAATATTTTTATTTAGTAAATGTCATTTATTATTTATGTTTATTCGAGCACTTATCTAGCGCTGCTTAACAACTTCAGCTCTATTGCACAGTTCCCCCCATTGATGTTCATGATGTTGCTGATGATGATGATGATGATGACGTTGGCAAGGCCGTGCCACCAAATTGAAAACGGAATCAACAAGAAATCGAACATTGAATGTGGCATGCGGCAAGTGGAAAGTGGAAAGTGTGGAAAGTGCAAAGAGGAATGCCAAACGCCCACGTATTCGTTTCCTTTTTGCCAGTTTCCTTTTACTCGTACCAACGTGGCCAGGATGTCAGTGGGAATAAATTTAAAGTCAAACTAAACTGCGAGTAAATAGAAATACAAAAAGGCAAACAAAAACAATGCTCACTGTATGTGTTAGTGTGTGTGTGTGTGTGTGTATCGTAAGGATACTGAGAAGCCACTGCCAATACTAACACCACTCCAAGTCACAGTCACAGTCAGCAGAGAGTGAGAGTCGCAGTTCCATTCAGAGTCACAGCCACAATGGGAGCTTGAATGGATTCAGTCCCAGTCGCAGGCAAATTCCAAGTTGAGTGTACACAAGACGCCGTCTAGCGCTTGTCTGCCAAGTGCAAATCGTGGGAATGGAGATGAAAATAGATGGGGATGGAAATGGGAATGGGAATAGGGATTGAGGTAGGAATGGGAATGGGGGTGTAGCTGGGACAGCCTCCTGGTCACCAACAGTAAGAACAACAACAATGATATGCAGTCGCTTTCTGTGAATATTTGTGATTGTTTCGTATTCGATTTACAAAGTGTTGCAACGTCCTTGAAGTGTGGGAGCGAGAGAACGAAAGAGAGAGAAAGAGAGGGAGAGAGAGAGAGAGAGAGAGGAACACATGCCCACTGGGGGCGCCCTTCTTTGACTATGAATGACTTTTTTATTCTTTATATCAAGTTGTCATTGTTGTCTCTGTCCATTTGTCTGTCTGTCTATCTGTCTGTTCTTGTTGTTGTGATTATTGTTATTAGCCTAGCAAACAAATTGGTAAATAATAAATATTTTCCAGTTAAATATTGTTAGTAGCATGCCATTTTTGGACCTGCATGAGCCACGGGATCATGGGTGCTCCGTAGTCCGGAGTGGAGCGAGCCTCCTCGCTTCAGTTTTTTTTCTTCTTTACGTTTTTTTTATACTCGCACTTACTTATGTATGTAGATCTTTTGAGGAGGCGTCGCTGCTTCACGTTCACGCCACATTGCCAATGACTTGCGCTTTCGTTGTGTGTCAATATGTGCTCAAAGTATGTGTGTGTGTATACATGTGTGTATATGTGTGTGTGTGTGTGCCAAGGGAAATTGGTAGCCCACATTTACAAAATCAGAAAAGCGCTTGATTTGTAAAATATTTGCTCTGCACAAACGAACGCAGCAATTGTTCAATTCCATACAGACGAGCCTCAGCCTGTTGGCAGCCAGTCGACATCGACATCAACATCGACATCGACATCGAAGTCGACAACGTCGCAGCAGTCGTCGTCGATTTGTTTGAAAATGTTTATGAAGCGACACCTGTAGGTGATAATAATAAACAATCGAAGCACGACTACGACGCCCAATCGAACTACCCTCCAAAGTTATGAGGGCCTACACACAGACAGAGACCACAGACACACAGAAGCTGTATAGATATATAGTATTATATGTAAATGTGGTGGTTAAGATTAGCCAACGAATAGGAGACTAGAATTTGTATGGAGATGCAACAGTAGCTCGCTGATATAACACTCAGCTACAGATCATATGATTGATCATACAGGTAGAAGATTGTACTGTAGAAGAGTAAGGCGTAATGAATATAATATAAAACTGAGAGAGGAACAATTAATACTATATAATCCTAAACTGAAGAAGGAATGATCATAAAAGAACAATCATTCTGTTGACCATTAGTTTTGGATAACTAGAACAAGTTGATGATCGATTATCATATAATATTCTAATGTCTTAACTAATACTCTTACCTAAGAAAGATACATTTTTATGCCTCCAAATTTTCAAAAAGCTTCAAAAATACTATAAATAAATTAATTTGTTTATTTTCCCAAACACGTAGATCTCTCGTAGTATTGTACTAGACCCCTTTGGAAGAGCTTTCTGCCTCTGGCTTAAGTGTCCATTACTGAAAGCCCATTTAATGGATATGCAATGTAGATACATATATTTGAGAGCATTTCCTGGAATTTTTTTGTTTTGCTTTTGCTTTTCACACCAATCTTTGGTCAAGCCTTTGGTCGTTTGGTCGTGTTGGTCTTGGCTGACAATATTTGCCAATTTGAGTGCTTTTGGTTACTTTGACGCATTGCTAAAGGTAAAAAAACGTATTCAAGAAACAGAAATATTATTTAAATTTTATGCCATAAATGAGCCGAGACTTTGTGTACGACAAAAAAAAAGAAAGAGAAAAGAATAATATGAGAAATAAAGATATGTATATAATGGGCTATTATTTGTTTACTGCTAATATATATTTTCGATGTGAAGCGAGTCTAAAATTGTCCGGATATTTGATGACTATTTGCGAACGCATTAAAACCCAGGGGAACGCCCTGTTGTGAAGACAACTAAACGGAATTGGAGTCGTAATCGGAATCGGAGTTGAAGTCGAAGACACAGTCAGGGTTTTACAACCACAGACAGAAAGACAACCAACCGAGATTGTCAGTGTGAGAATCAGTTGACATTTAGTTGTCGGGGTTATAGTTGGAGGATCGGCTGTAAGGTGTGCTCAACTTAAGTACTCTGTACATGCCCGTATATATATGTATATGGTTGTTTTACAGGGCTTATTAATCGCTGGGCGAGCGGCACAGTTTGTAGATATATATTCTTGGAAAAGCTGTAAATTGCACTTTGTAAATAATGTGAGCGCGAAAGAAAGAATGAAATGCTAAGACTAAGACCCCCACAATTATCTCTCTTTCTGTGGCATGCGATAAAGTCGCGCTCTACGTTGAATCTACCGCATTATCTGCGACGCGGTATACCTGGGAACAGGAAGACGCACCAAGTGTCTCGTATCAGGCGCTTATCTAATCAGACGCTGCATAAATGCAAATAATAAAAGATCGTGCCGGAGCCACTAAGACTGTCCAAGGGATCGGTACCGTTCGTAGTCCCTCTCCCAGTCCCCTCTCCTTTTTAACCGTTCCCATTCTGATTTCGTATAATGAGACAGCGACGGAGTTAGCGATAAGATGGCAAGAAGAATGCATCCGCCGCTGAGGCGTCAACGTTGAGCGCAAACAGTGACAAGAACAGAGCAAATTCTTTCTTCTTTCGGTGCGAGATAACACGAAGTCGGAGAAAAGGTCGAGTTATAGCTGGTGTGTAAGCGTCTATATATAGCCCAGTAAGACTCAGTCTGTTTATGCTCTTATCGGTCCCAACACGGACTGCACGGCAAATATGGCTGCTGATTAAGGCGCGAAACAAAATGGCTTTTGGTTTTGACTGCTGTACTTTAGTCAGATTATTGACCTAACTAGTAAGTGCCCGTACCTGGCATTTGGGCCATATCCCAAACAGCCGAACAGCCAAACATCCAAATACCACCCGACCATTCAACCATCTGGCTTAATTAAGAACAAGTCGACAAACATTGGAGTCAGTGAAAATAGTTGGCCTTGTTTATCGCGCGCCATCAATCAGGCACTTTCCCGCAGGACAACGGCCAACGATTGCGTCGGTGCGACCCAAATGAAACTAGGAGCCCCAAATGATTACGTCAAGTCAGGAGCGAGAAGCAGTAAGAGATAGTGAGACGGAGAATGGGAGAGTTACAGCAAATTCTTAATACTCTTGAAGAATAAAATTTTAAACAAAATAAAAATTTTGAATACGTTTTTCTGTTTATGAGAAAAAAAATTATAAAATAAAATACCTAAAAAAGAATCTTGAAGTCTTTCTTATAATTTAGCTTGACTTTGATATAAATCTTCGGAAGAGTATTTATTTTGGTAGACTAGTTTAGCGTGTCGGCCAACAATTGCCGGGCAGGTCTATTACGGCACTAACTGTGCCTATGTGTATGTTTGTGTGCGTATGTGTGACTGCGAGTCCTTATGACAATTTGATGAGGACCTTATTTACACTAGTTAAAAGCTCAAACTCCCCATTCCCCCTCATGTTGTTGTCAATAAAACAAAAATGAGGCAACAACAGGGACAGCATAAAAAAAAACTAAAAACAACAAAAAGAAAGCAAAAGGAATACAACAACAACAACAACAAAATATACCTCTGAGCCCCTGAGCGCCATAGGCCCCAGAGCTAGGCACTTGCATGACAAGCGCCCATTTTGGTGACCGTTGTCCGTTGTCCGTTCACCGTTGTCCGTGTTGTGTTTTTCCGTATACGCGCGTATCCAATCAAGCATATATCGTTTGTCTGTACGTATGATGTCTATAGGTGTGTGTATATATATACATAGCTAGGTACATACTTGCATATATAGATGAATGTGTGTGGACGGTGCGTGGTGAGTGTGGTCAACATTCGTTGATTACGTATACGACTGGGGCGCCAATCAACCAAACGTCAACGTCAGCGAAGGGCCATGCGAATTTATGTTGTTGTTCGTGTTGTTGTTGGTGTTATTGTTGCATAGCAATGCTGAAATGTCGCGCAAATAGGTACAACATAGCTTCTACAACACACACACACAAACACACACACACACCACACTCACACAATGCGTTCACATTTTTTTTACCCGTAGCTTGAATCAATATTAGTAATTTGAATTATTCAAAAGACAAATATGAAGCTTTAATGGCCAAACAGCATGCCCGTACTCGGTACTCTTGTCCCACTCCATTTGGCCTATAGCCAACTCCCCCCCCCCTCCAACCACTCCCCCTTACACCCCACCCCCTGACTACTCTGAGCCTGTTTACCGCTGCTGCAGCTGCAGCTGCAGGCCATTGGGTATTGAGTATTGGGTCGACTGCAGGCGACAACGACGACAACTCAATAATTTGGCGAGTCGCCCAATTTAATGGCATAGCAGGTGTGAGGAATACAAGTCGGGAGGTATCCAGTTCTGCGTCCATTGTCAACGTCTACGGTGCGCCCTTCGTTGGGGGGCAGGTAAATACGTCAATTTAAATCCGTGGATTGGATTGTAAGTCAATGTTTGACTTTTGCTCGCTGATTGATTGCTCAACAGCAACTGCAGCAGCTACTGTGCCAACTACGGCAGCCAATACCCCAATAGCCAGAATGCCAGGATGCCAGTAGTCAAGAGCAGGAGTCGGGAGTCATGAGTCAGGAGAAGCTGCAGTGCATTCCGAGTCGCCTGCATATGCATACGGCCTAGGGCTGATGACTCGACCACTGAGTGCCTGCAGCACTTGCGGGAGAGCTCGGAGGAGGAGGGTGCTGCAGTAGCAAAGGGGTACAACGTGCAACAACAGTTTACTCGATTTACTGCCAGTTGAGTTTGCATAGCGGAGTCAACCGTATGAATCAACGATTTTCTGCTGTGCCGTCATAATTTCCAACAAAAGAGAAAAAAAAACAGAAACTGTATATTCCCCAACAGGAAAATTGCTGGGCTCGACTTGTAGGAGCAACAAAGGATTCGTGTTTCCCTACACTTTAAGTGCCAAAACCAACAAATTATCCGAGGAGTATTCTGGGCTAGATGTGCACCCGTTGAGAGTGCCACAACAACACGTTATATTTAAGTTTAGATTTTGGTCAAGTACAGCATACGAGTATAAGTATATAAATACAGCAAATGCAGTAACTTTGTGCGAGTTATAAACGAGGGTAGCTTGATTAGTTGTTATCGGTATAACAGTGTTAACAGAGGGACTGTTGTAGTAACTTTCGGTCTGATTTCTGAACTGTTCTTGCTGAAATTTAGAATAGATTTATCAAGATTTGTCATTAAATTTATGATTTAATTCAAGGTTTATAAGGAAAAACTTAGCAACTCTTGGAGCTACCCTCGCGTATGTATATTTAAACTCAATTTTAGACACATGTGCATTATTGTTGTCTATCTGGTGGACGCTGCCTATCCAGCCGCAACAACAGCGCCAACAACAAACAGTCAAAACCAAAGCCACCGCAACAGCAGCAACAACAGCAGCAACAACAGCAGCAGCAGTGGCAGTGGCAAATTCAGGGGATCTGTCTCTGGTTGTGGCTCCGTTTCCATTTGGTTGAATGCCTGCCTGCATCTACATTTGCTGCAGCTGCAACACCAACAACAACAACAACTAAAGTAGCAGCAACAGCAGCAGCTCATGTAATACCGTTCCGCATATACTTAAATGTGTTGTGCGTGTATGTCTGTGTGTGTGTGTGTGTGAGTGTGTCTATGTGTGCATATCCTTTGCAGCGTGTAGCATTGCGTTGTTTTGCCGCTCTGATAATGATGCTGGCCAGCATATTCATAATGAAATTTCATTGCAGCACACACACACTCCCACACACACACACTGAGACACACCCGTTTGTAGGCTTGTGTATGTATTTAAGTGTGTGTACACATAGCATGAAAAGTGGGCGTATAGAGGGGAGGAGCGTATTCGGTACCAGGCATATTATGTATAAACACAAATTAATTTCGT